>OZ005660.1:51499246-51821746 GCA_963930645.1 Salticus scenicus | reverse complement strand
ATTCCCATATTGGAAATATCATCCTACTCCAAAATCAAATTTGTTAAAAATCTGAAAAGTTATTAATTTGAAAATCTATCTATGATTAATAAATAAATTCTAACTGAATATAATGCGTATATGTTTAAAAGATTTTATGCTTTTTTTTTTTTAATTATGTTGAATACACCGGGAAATAACTCTTTTTCAACCAACAAAATACAGAATACTGGTACATAATTATTACAATTGAAAAATATTTATCCTTAATAAGTAAAAAAAAAATCATTAAAAGAAATTGCATAAAACATTTGCATTTTTTGAAAATAACATTCCGAAAAACTGTAAAATTCAAGAACTTTTTAGCAAAAATACTTTAAAAAAATAGTGTACATTCAGTTTAAAAGCTATTAAAACAAAGAAAAAAAGAAATTGAATGAATAAAGTACACATTTTTTAAACAATAATCATTTAAAAAGGAAAATATTTTCTGATTTTCCGATAATGCTCAATTTGTGCTATAAATGGCGAATTTTTTTTTTTTGAAAAACTTATTAAACTATTAGTTAAAACTATTATAATTATATATAAGCATATATCCACACTGCACAGTTGGAAAATCATATTTTCATGTTATCACTTCAGTAAGAATTCAAATGTAGCATTCTGTTCGGTTACTTTTTAATTTTGAAAAGCTTATTCTTTTATATTATTATTAAAAATTTCTTTAATTATATAGGACTGCTTTTTCAAAAATAATATTGGGGAGAGGGAGGGTAAACGAACCTCACAATACCAATTTATATATGGATAAACTGATCTTTCCCAAAAAATCATTCACGAGAATTGAAGAAAATAGGGACGAGTCATCTTTATAAGGACCGCATGAAGGAGTCGTTATCATAAGGACTGAAACAAACCGGATCTTCACCGCAAATTTCTATGACTGAGAGGGGAGAATAGCAAAAGGTCGGAATGTCACGTCACGTGATGAAAATAACGACTTTGACAGTCAGAATTGAGATATAGTCGGATCGGAGAATAGACCCCCTGATACGTTATTAAGGTCAGAATTTATATTTACCTTTCATGTACTATTTTTCCTTTCTTTTTTTTCCTCTGCATGTAATCTTTTAGCTGACTCAAATCAAACAAATGTTCGTATCTTGAGATATTTCAATGATAGAAATCATGTATTTTCTTATTCAAAATTCAAAACATCATATCAAATGCTGAAGCAAACATAAACAATCCAAAGTTAAGTTACACGCGAGGCAAGCATAAGCATGATGAAGGAAGTGAGTTTCTCATTCAACAATCTGATTGGTTCGCTGCTTGCGGTCGACGGAGGCGGAAAGGTTCATTTCTAGCACAGATAGAAGTCAACGTTTTCCGCAAGAGAGCTTTGCGTTCATCCGTTGCGTTGACAAAATTCATCATTGCGCATGCGCTAGTTTCGCGGAGCGGAGCGGAACGGCCAGTGTGAAGCCCGCTTAACCTAATTTAGCGATTTTTAGACTGAACATATAATCTCTATTCTAAAACGAATTTTAATTATTATCAAAATTAGTTTTTAACTCGCGATTTACAGTAACTCACAATTCCTTATGATACACATTTTTATCGCTTGCGATCCAATGTTATCTGACACATCCTCTTAACCGTTCTGAGTTTTTCGTAGTTTTCTCCGAAGCTTGAGGAAATACGAACTAGATTTCCTTAGAAAATCACCCACAGAGAGTATTCCATCTAGGCCTAGGATCCTAATGTAGTCAATCAACCTAATTTAGTGATTTATAGACTGAACTCATAATCTCTATTTTTAACCAAATTATAATTTTTATCAAAATTCTTTATAAATTCGAGATTTACAATATGTTAAGTTTATTTATATTTTTTCCCAATGCGATTTAATGTCACAATTCGTCATCTTAGCCGTTCTGAGTTTTACATGCTTTTCTCTGAAACTTACTTGAATACATGCTTGGATCTCGTTCTTAGAAAAACACCCATGAAAGTCATTCCTACAAGGCCTAGGATCCTAACACAATCAATCTACCGTAACCCTTGTAACAATGCTGTTTTATGTAACAAAGGATACTCATATTATAAAATATATAGATAATAATAAATAAAAACAAGTACAAAACTTTGAACAAACATAAAATTCAATAAACTCACAACAATTGTTTCGGGTCGAAAAGTTACCGCTTTGATTGCAGCACTTGTGCCTACTTTGTTCGCATGACGAAGGGTCGTTTGTTTTTTCGACCTGAAACAATTGTTGCGAGTTTATAGCGTCAGTTCAGTTCTGTCGTGCTTTCCTGTTATAATAATGATAAATCCTTAAAACATCCCACATTTTAAACTACCCAGTAACTGTCTCTTTTGGTTTTCGGAAGAACTTGAACATTCCAGACTGACAAGAAAATTAATATTCTTCTATCATATTTAGCAAACGGGCACTTTGAATATGTTTTCTCAAATTAGAAGCAGTTGTTTTTACTTCCTTATACAAAGTATAAGGAAGTATAGTAATCCCGATTTGCGAAATGGATTTTGTATTTCACATTGCTCGAAAACGAATGATCGCCGAATGTTGACAATTTATACGTGTGACTGTCATGATATCTAGTTGCACACCTGCAAGTGTCGTCTTAACACGAGCTCTCGTTATAGAGATATAAGGGATTTTACACGATTTTTCGTGACGTCTGTATGTGTGTGTGTGTGTCTGTGTGTGTGTGTGTGTGTGTATGTCGCATAACTCAAAAGCGGTTGGACGTAGAAAGTTGCGAATTGGTACATAGGTTTGTTATAACATCTAGTTGTGCACCTCCCTTTTTGGACTTTCTATGATTTTCCGTTATGGAGATATTTAGGAAAATTAGGTTCATAATGACAAAAATACATAGGTTTTGGCCATAATGTATCAAAAAACGGTAATAACTCAAGAACGGTTGAACGTAGAAAGTTGCGAATTCGTACATAGGTTTGTTATAACATATAGTTCTGCACCTTCCTTTTTGGACTTTGTATGATTTTCCATTTTGGAGATATTTTGGAAAATTAGGTTCATAATGACCAAAAATACATTGGTTTTGGCCATAATGTATCAAAAAACGGTAATAACTCAAAAACGGTTTGGACAAATCTTGCAATTTAACTGACTTCCCGACTAGCTAGACATTTGAAACTTTCAGAAAAGCTCAGAACACGTTGACAATGCGTTTTTTTAATATTTTTGGCCAACTGTTTCCGATACCTGTTGCCTTCGGCAGCGTTACCAGTACAAATCTTGCAATCGATTTTTAACTAACTTCCCGACTAGCTAGACATTTAAAACTTCCAGAAAAGCTCAGAACACGGTGACAATGCATTTTTTAAATATTTTTAGCCAATTGCTTCGTGTCACTGCTGCCTTTAGCAGCGTTTATATGATTCAACAGAAAATCTATTTAACTAACTTCCCGACTAGTTAGAGATTTGAAACTTCCGGAATAGTTCAGAAACACGGTGAAAATGCATTTTTTAACACTTTTATCCAATTGTTTCGGATCCGAAGTCCCCCCCGCAAGGCACAACTTTGACATGAGTCCCCCCCCCCAAGGCACATGAGTCCCCCCCCAAGGCACATGAGTCCCCCCCAAGGTACAACTTTGACATGAGTCCCCCCCAAGGCATAACTTTGACATGAGTCCCCCCAAGGTGCAACTTTGAAATAAGGCCCCCCAAGGCCCAACTTTGACATGAGTCCCCCCAAGGCACAACTTTGACATGAGTCCCCCCCCCCCCCAAGGATTTTAAAATGAGTCCCCTCAAGGCACAATTTTATTTATTTATTTATTTATTTATTTTACGTATGCATGCATTTTTTTTTAAATATTTTTAGCCAACTGTTTCGGGTCCAGTGACAATATTTTTTAACATTATGTATATTTCTCAAAGTGTATAAGGAAGTCATGTGGTGCCCACATCAGATTTTTTAAATTTAAATTTTTCTTACAAAAATAGCATAAAATGATTTTCTTTTTCTCAGACATTTAATTTTAACATACGACCATAATTAATTAGTCTTGACACCTTTACTCATTTTAAATCATTAAATAAAGTCTCGAGAAAAAATGAAATTAAAAAAAATAATAATAAATAAAGTAGCATCGCTTTTGCTCGCATAACAATTCCCTATAGTTTTAACATAAGAAATTATTCCTACGGTAGATATTTCTTCTATAAAATTCGAAAATTCAAACTATATAACAAAATGCAACCAACATCGTTGCTTTCTTTATTCTATTCTATTTCTTAAAACAATTTTTATAGATGCCACACGCACCACATAAACTTTAAAATTTACATCTACTTTTAAAGATAGCACGCGATCATGTTTTATATAAAAATTAAATCATTAAATTCATTTTTTACTTATTTTTATTTATTTTGCACGCGCACTTTTTATTGCCTAATTCAAAATTATTAAAAAAAAAACTTTTTTCGATAGTGTTTGTTTCGATACTGATTATTATTAATTTTCTTTTCTTTTTCTTTCAAAAAAAAAAAAAAAAAATTGATTTGGATGAAATTCTGGCAAAAGCAGAATTTAGTTTAGGATAGAGAACTATTAGCTTTTTTTTCCCCCCAAATTATAACATTGTTTTCAAATTATTCAATTATATTTTCGATAAATTTTAGATTTCGATAACTGTCCAACTATCGAAAAATGACACCGCAAAAATCCCAGATTGAGACTAATAGTTCTCAGTCCTAAAAACTAACTAATAAAAAATATATATCTAATAATTAGTCCTGCTACAAAAGTATACTTTAGATGAAAAACCTTTTTGTAAAATTTTTCTTTAAACAAAAATGAAATTAGAATCCTGTAAACAAAGATGAAAAGAATTATTAGATTGCTGTGTTAAGAAGAATGTATGCTTATTTTATTACATTTTTAACAGTTAGTTTTTTTCCCTTAAATATTTGGTGCTTTGAAAACACACCACACATATATTATATACTAGCTAATAGAACTGGAGCTTGTCATTAAAGAATGTAAGTATTACTCAATATTCAATTAAAGGAAAAAAAAAAAAAAAAATGCAAAGTAAATTTCTGAAAACTGAATAAAATAACAGTAAAACTAAAAAATCTTCCAAAAATAGAATTTAATTTTGTATCCGAATCTGATTTACACTCACAAGGGAAGTATGAATCAGTAAAATTGCTATTGAAACCAAACCAAGCCTAAATTAAAGAGCATGGTTGAAAACATTGGGTACCGTACAAATTTGCTACAACAACTCCCATGGGGGGTGAGATATACCCTCTATTAGTTTTAGTTATTTCTATAAAAGCCAACAACACACACACATCGCTGAGTGAACGGATGGTGCAGTGCTAGCATGCTTGACTTTGGATACGGAGGTCCACGGATCGAGTCTCGCAAGGGCGTTTTGGAACAAAAGAATTTTATACATTTTTAATTAAATTAAATTACTAGTTTAAGAGAAAATATTTATTACATTAAGAAGATTTTTTTTTTTTTTTTTTTTTTTTTTTTGAGTATTCCAATTAATAAAGTATTGAGAATGAATTTAAGAAATGCATTTTTTTATTTATAAAAAAAAAAAAAAAAAACATGTTTTAAAGCTACGAATATAATTTCTAATTTATAACAGTTATGATTAAAAGTAGAAAAATCATGAAACCATAAGTATTTTTCACAATTAGAACAAGAAATATAAAAAGATTGATCACAATTATTTGAATTTCAATTTTGTTCACCGTCAATTATTGTTCATCACGAACATTTTGTCAAATATTTGGCTTTTCGTCGAGATTACTTGATTTGTAAAATTCATATTTACCCAGATTTTGAATTTTTTTAGATGTAAATTAATTATAAATTAGTAAAATCATTTTGAGAAAATTTGTCATTGTCTTCAATTTTATTGTCAGTTCTTCCGAAACCACGAAATTTGACAGTTGTTTAATGAAATATTTGAAATAAAAGTTAAATGCGACGTCGAATAGTTAAGCAACAGCTGTTCATCATTCAGGATTTTTCAAGCAAAAAATTGCCTGAATTAATACAGTTGAGAGCAGACGATTAACTCTTGCTATTAATGTCGTCGTTAAAAAATAGTAATTAATAATTTATATAAAACGATCATTAACAAAATTTTATCTGAATGTAATCATTAACAAAATCTTACCTAAATCTATATATATAAAAGAGTAAACTCACTGATTCACTGACTCAACACCGTTGTGGCGATCCTATCGAAGATAGAGTCGCAATTTTTGGTGAGCAGGTTGATTTTAGGACCCTGACGCTCACTAAGATGGGATTTTGCGAAATACCCCCCGTTCCCCCCCCGGGGGGGCAGAAGGCAAAAATCACCTTTATAAGCATATCTCGGCTCCAAATTGCTTCATGGTGAAGAAATTGCAGATGTGGAGACTAGACATGAATACAAAAAAATCATTTTCTGCGATTTTGGAATTTTGGATTTTTAAGGGGGGTAGGGGGTAAAAATGAGATTTTCGGGGGCGCATAAGGCAAAAACACATTTATAAGTACAACTCGGCACCAAATTACTTCACAGGAAAGAAATTGCAGATGGGGAGACTAGGCTTGAATACGAAAAAATCATTTTCTGCGATTTTGGAATTTTTGATTTTTAAGGGGGGAAGGGGGTGAAAATGATTTTCGGAGTTGCTGAAGACAAAAACACCTTTATAAGCATAACTCGGCTCCAAATTGCTTCACGAGGAAGATATTGCAGATGGGGAGACTAGACTTGAATACAAAAAAATCATTTTCTGCGATTTTGGATTTTTGGATTTTTAAGGGGTAAAAGGGGTGAAAATGATTTTCGAAGGTGCAGGAGGCAAAAGCACCTTTATAAGCATAACTCGGCTCGAAATTACTTCACGATGAAAAAATTGCAGATGAGGAGACTAGACTTAAATACAAAAAAATCATTTTCTGCGATTTTGGAATTTTGGATTTTTTAATGGGGGAGAGGGGCTGAAACTGATTTTCGAAGGTGCAGAAGGCAAAAACCACCTTTATAAGCACAACTCGGCTCCAAATTGCTTCACGGTGAAGAAATTGCAGAGGGAGAGACTAGACTTGAAAACAAAAAAACCATTTTCTGCGATTTTGGAATTTTGAATTTTTAAGGGGGGAAGGGGGTATAAATGATTTTCGGAGGCGCATAAGGCAAAAACACATTTATAAGTATAACTCGGCTCCAAATTACTTCACAGTGAAGAAATTGCAGATGGGGAGATTAGACTTGAATACGAAAAAATCATATCCTGCGATTTTGGAATTTTGGATTTTTAACGGGAGAAGGGGGTATAAATGATTTTCGGAGGCAAATTTAGAAAAATACGGATTTTCGAGTAAAAGTAATAGCTCAAAGATGTAAAAAAAAAAAAAAAAAAAAACGCCAAGCGTCTTCTTGAAAATATTTCCAAAAACTCATTTTTTGATTTTTTCCGATTTTTTTTTTCGATACTTACAAATCGATTGCGGATATTTTCGGATTTGTAAAATAATTAGAAGGGGTGGGAAGGGGGGAGCAGTATGGGGGGGCTATGGGCAAAAACAAATAGAAATACAGTTAGGCCGTTCAAAATTGGTACAGATAGGTTTTAAAGGCCTGCAAGTCGAATGGGGATATTTTCGAAAGTGTAAAGTTATTAGGAGGGGCGAGAAGTGGGGAGGGGGGGGCAAAAAAATAAAAATAGAGTTAAATTGTTCAAAATTTGTATATAGAGGTTTTCGATACTTGCAAATCGATTGCGGATATTTTCGAATTTGTAAAATTATTAGGAGGGGCGGGAAGGGGGGTGTGTGGGCAAAAACAAATAGAAATACAGTTAGGCCGTTCAAAATTGGTACAGATAGGTTTTCGAGGCCAGCAAGTCGAACAGGGATATTTTCGAAAGTGTAAAGTTATTAGGAGGGCCGGAAAGGGGGGGGGAGAGCGGTGGGGCAAAAAAAATAGAATAGAGTTAGAACATTCAAAATTGGTATATATAGGTTTTCGATACGCACAAATCGATTGCGGATATTTTCGAATTTTTAAAATTATTAGGATAGACGGGAGGGGGGGCGAAGGGGGAAAATAATAGAAATAAGAGTTAGAGCATTTTGGGAATGTTTTCCGAAGGCAGTGAGAACCCGGTGCGACATTTTTTCTAATAAGATTTTTTTTTCTGTTTTTTTTCACGTGATAAAAATTAATGCAATTTTGAGAATTCAGTAATTATAGCGATTCATTTAAAAATAGGGACCAGCGAAGCGGGCGTTGCCTGCTAGTATAATATAAAAGTATTTCTCATTAAATTATTAATTTCTTTAAATTTAATAAATAAATAATTTGGTTAAAAAAAAAATTAAAAAATCAATCAATAAATAAATAAATAAATAAATTGTCCGCGCTGGAAAAAAAAAAAACTTGTTTTAATATAATTAATATTTTCTCTTACAATTAATTTAATTAAAAATGTCAAAAATAAATATTTCAGTTGAAAAAAAATAATAAAATACAAAACGCCCTTACGGGGACTCGATCCCACGACCTACGTATCCGAAGTCAAGCACGCTAGCACTGCACCCTTCGTTCACACTACGCTGCCTGTTTTGTTGGCTTTTATAGAAATAACTAAAACTAATAGAGGGCATATCTCACCCCCATGGGAGTCGTTGCAGCAAATTTGTACAGTACCCAATGTTTTCGACCATGCTCTTAATTTAAGCGTGGTTTGGTTTCAATAGCAATTTTACTGATTCATACTTCCCTTGTCAGACTTTTCCTCCTTACATAACACTGCTCGGCATGAAAATTGCCTCTGACTGACACCATTTCAGCATATTCTTATGTAAAATGACCTCCTGATTCCGAATATGACGTTCATTTTGTCCTATCACCCACCGTTTTTTAGGAACGGCTCCCTATTTTTATCATTTTTCGGTGATTTTATGGCTATAAATTTGATTTTTAGGAGGAGGAAGGATTTTTTAACCGTTAAATATCTTCTGAGGGGCTACAGAGTTGGAAAATTCTAAAACATGGACATTTGCGACAAGGGAAAAATTTGGGATGGGAAGGGGGGGGGGGATTTGCCACTGAAATTATGCATAACATATCTTATTTTTTTAATCTGTTATTAATGTTATCTTTTAAACTTTATATATTTTTTTGTTTTTAGGTGTTAAATTAGCTATTTTTCATTCTTCAAATCAAATTCATGGTCATAAAATTATCAAACAGGAAAAGAAATTGAGGGAGAGGGTGGTGTATCTAGAAAACGGTATGTGACTGGGCAAAATGGGAGTCATATTTGGATTCAGTAGGTCATTTTACATAAGAATCAGCAAGAATGGAATCAGATCTCGAAAAAAAAATTTTTTTTTGCAGAGCAGTGTAATTATAAACACTTTATACACACATATATACAGTCGAACTCGAACCTCGTTAACGTGAATTTCTTTTAACATGAACTGTTTCCACAATACCCGTCAAAATGAAGATTAGTTTTGTTATATGAAGATTAGTTACTGATAGCATGACCTACTGATAACATGAACAAATTTTTATCCCGTTGAGATTCACGTTAACGAGGTTCGGCTGTATTAGGGTGTCCTTTAAATGAGGGAAATTTTTATTTTTAGAAATCCGATACGAATATCCACTAATTTTTTTCTGTTTGACACTAAACACTTTAGCAAAATATCAGCTCTCTAGGATAATATTAACACATGCTGAATTGACAGGAAAATCCTCATATTTATATTAGGACGTTCCCGTCAATTCGTAAAAATCATTCTTTCATTTATTAAATTATTAACCTAATTGTTTTTAACTATCCATTTTTCAAGAGTTAAATAAGCTTGATATGTGCTACTGAAAACGTCATTTTATAGTAATTTTGATCGCAATTTTAAATAATTAATATCCACCGAAGTACTGGCATTCAAAAATGATAATAAATAATAATAATAAACTATAAGGAAACATAAAAACTCGCAACGGCTGTTTCGAATCGAAATAATAACACAAGCCTTCACCAGACGAAAAAGTTAGGCACTAGCCCAGTATCAAAGCAGCTCTTTTATCTTACTTTTCACTTGATTAAGGGGTTCTGCTAATATTTTGGCCCA
Source organism: Salticus scenicus (assembly GCA_963930645.1). Lineage (NCBI taxonomy): Eukaryota > Metazoa > Arthropoda > Arachnida > Araneae > Salticidae > Salticus > Salticus scenicus. Next base: position 51,811,587 of record OZ005660.1, on the reverse strand, counting down.
AAATAACTGTTGTTAATTTTTTTTCTTCTTTTTCCCTCCAACTTATGGTGTATTCTTGCAACGACTTATTTATTTTCTGATTTTATTACATCAGAAAATAATTAATTGAAATAATATAGAGCATTTGCTCCATAATTTAAATTATGTATTCAAATTATGCCCTAGAGAGCCTATAAATTTCTCCTGTAAATGGAATTTCAGAATTGCACTTATCCTCGTCTAATTCCTAATCAGAATCACGAAAAGTTTCAGCATTGAGAAATAACATAGATGATTCCATTTCATCTGAATTTTTGTCACTATACTAATATTAGATTTGTTGATGGTTGATTTCACCATTGGGAGAAGATACGAATACAGCATTGATTTCATCTTGAGTTAATACTTTTTTACTGCAAAAAGCCATAATAAATCAGTAAAAACAAGAGCATAGAGTATATTTTGAGCTAAGGAACAACGATTAAAAAATTTCAGCTCTCACTTCAAAATCTTTAAGACAACTTCAACACCCTCCTCCCTCTTCCTTATTCCCTTACTTTTTACCATCTATAAAAGTTAATCCGAACAGTCTCGTGCGTTTTGGGGCCAGAATGGAATTCAGAGCTCTTGGGCAATTTCGGTCGTAACAGGAACGAAAGAGTTAAAATACAGGGTGGTCCGAAAAACATGATAGAAAGTATTTTAAGTTTCTGATTTCAAATGTATTAATGCAAATATAATTCTTAATAATAGTGACATTTCAGTTGAATGCTTAATTACCGTAAATAAAGAATAAGCAATATAGAATCACAAACCTTTTAAGATCGATTATATATCGTAAGAAAATTTCATGAGAATAACCGATGTAATGTCCCCATTCGACGGGCATGTCGTTCAGAGTTCAAAAAGAAAAGGACGCTTAGTGAAGAGATAATCGCGCAGTAAGTTATAGCACTCTAAAGTCGCAGTGATTTTTAAGCCATCAGATGGCTGATGTAATGGTCCTAATCTCCCACTGATTTTCATTGTTTACAGGTTGATGGACAGATATGAATCTACAGGGAGTGTTTAGGATGCAAAAAAAAAAAAAAAGGCGTCGGGACGAAAATCAGCAGTTGTTACTGACGACATCAGGGAGCCTTCACGCGCATACTTTGAGGATCAGCCAACCACTTCCACTCGACAGGCGGCCCAACAATTAAGCATATCCAAAACATCATTACAAAGGCTCATGAAAGCAGTAGGATTGTGTGCATACAAAATCCAAATGTGACAGCCGCTAAAGGGAGGGGGGGGGGGGGGGAGGGATACTGTGCAGCGGAGAGATTTCGCAAACTACATAATCGAGGAAATTAAAAATGGTTCCATCAGTGAATACAAGATCTGGTTCAGTGATGAGACCCATTTTCAGTTGAATGGTTTCGTGAACAAACAAAACTGGCGCACTGAGGTACGGAAAATCCTCATCTCAGCGCCGTCTCTTCACTGCATCCACAAAGGGTCATGGTGTGGTGTGCCATATTGTCGAAGTAGATAATTGGTCCGATATTTATTGATGGTGTGGTCACAGGAGTGAAGTATCGAGAGTTGCTAGAGCGTCACTTTGGCCCTGATGCGGGCCATCTCAACAGGACACGCCGGTACTGGTTCAAGCCAGATGGGGCTCGTCCCCAAAAAACTTCTGACGTCTTCACGTGGCTTGAAACAACGTTTGGTGAGCGTTTGATTCCATTGGATGCAGAGAAATTCACGGGGCACGGGACAGATTGGACCCCATACAGTCCGAACCCAAATCCGTGCGACTTATTCTTATGGGGTTACATCAAGGTTAGAATCCATAGGAATAGCCCTGATTCACTGGAGGACCTAAAATTGGCTATCAGAAGTGAGATTGATGCACTTGATTACGACACACTCCAGTGCATTATGACAGAGTTTCGGATTCGGCTTTATAACACTATAGTAGGGGACGGTAGACATTTTAAGCATCTTGTATATTAAATGTCATTCATATCTTTATTCAATAAAATATGTTTCCCGTTCTTGCATGTTGTCTTTTTTCCACAATGATCGCTTACTTTCTATCATGTTTTTCGGACCACCCTGTAGTATTCATTTATAAAATATGAAGTTTCTATTTTTATATACATTTAACTGTGCGTTCGCCGAAGTTACTTTTATGGCTTGTATTCCTAACTTACAGAAAAAAACAAACAAAAAAACCGCTTCTTTAAGTTTTAAAAAGATAGATAAGTAATAAATCAGAATAATAAAAACTGGGTGGTCTGGAAGAGCAAATTATTGGGTGGGCTCGAACCCCACGGGCCCATATAAGTTGGCACCATTGAGTGTCGCCAACTCAAATTTTGCCATGTCCCTACTTATAATTCAAAATATGCCCTACTTCAGTGAAAAATTATGAAAAATCTTACAAAGTACCTCCAAAAGTTCCTATATCTGGAAGAAAACTGCTAAACGTCCCGACACATAAATCATAAAAAAAGACCTAAAACTTTTTTTAATTAAAATTTTTATTTCAATGAATTATTCTGTACTGATAAGTATAAAGGAAAAGGATTTAAGTTCATTTTCTTGATTTTTCAGGAGACGAAAAATAAAGTTAAACTAACTAAAGACAAATCAGAAGAATTGATTAGGAAAAAGGTATTTCGTTGAGTTATACTCTTTATACCATTCAGTGATTGTCAACCTTCATCTAATAACAGGAAAAAATTGAATTAAATATTTTATACCATACATGAATGGTAAATTTCTGACTTGAACCTTTTTTTACCAATGGATTTTCTCAAAGACTAAATGACATAGACTTAAATCCTTTATACCAGTCGATTGAGAATTTTTTTTCTGAGTCTGACTATGTACTTAACTCAAAATCGACATTTTTGGACTTGTCCTTTATACTTATCAGTACAGAATTTACCTGTTATTTTTTAAATCTTTTTATTAATAATATACATCATGTAACAAAGGAAAGAAAATATTCCTCAAAATCCTGGGGGAAAAAAAAGCAGTTTTTTCCAAATGTAATGAAGCAAAATTAAAATCAATACTGATCGATATTAATGTCACAGATGGAGAAAGATTGAAAATCACTTGGGCAAGACTTCTACAGGCCGTTTGACCGCCGATCATTGACTTTGGGGAGGGGACAAAGTCTTCAAAAGCTTATATGACTGAGAGATATTGAAAAATGTTGCTTCTTTATAAATTCTAGAAGCTAATAAAGTAAGTACAAAAAGTGCTTTGACATTTATATTAAGGATGGAGAAAGACTGGAAATTGCAAGGCTTCCGATCAGCAGGTATCAGCGAAGGGGGTGGGGGGGGGGGACTTAAATTACATGTGTGAGAGATATTAAACAATTTTACCTCTTTATAGGTTCCAGAATCTAATGAAGCAAATTTGAAATGAACAATACCATTTATACTGTGGATGGAGAAAGATTGGAATTCGCAAAGCTTTTGCAAGTCGTTTGATTGCTGATCGTTTCTTCCTCTATATTTGGTGCTATTAGCATAAGAAAAACTTTTTTTTTATTTTTATTTAAAATTATTCAAAAGGGGACTAAACGGACTTCACGCTAAAAAACAGACTTTAGAGGGAAAAGGGGACCATTTAGGAGCCCTGCAAAAAAGAGGGGTTCTCTCGTTTTATGGGATGCATTTTGTAACAATGAATATTGCTTCCTTTATGATCGACATTGTTCTGAAGATTATTAAAATGTCCTCAATAGCAATCTATTTTCAATTGGATTGCTTTGAATCTTAGAGGGAGAAACTGGACATTCCAACAGGTTGATGCATCAATTCGTATCTCCTACTCAACAAAAGCTTGGTTTATGCAGAATCAATTTACTATTATAGACATGAAAGCCATCAGTCCAAACCTAAATTCAATTGAAAACCTTTGGGGAGTACTTGCATGAGAGATCTTCAGTTTTTGACTATTCAGAAATTAAAACAGCAAGTAGAGTACAGTTGGTACTCATTTCAGCCACACATTCTCCAAACTCTAGTTCTAAGTATATCTTATAGCAGGCCTGTCAAACCCAAAACACTTGGCGAGCCACACAGAAAATCTGTTTTATTTAGGCGCACCGCACTGTATGTATACATATATGTGTATGTGTATATATGTTTATGAGTGTATGAATCATATGTGTATATACTTTTTTGGGGGGAAGGGCAGGGGAAGATTTGGAGCAGAATACATGAATTTAAATTATTTTCATTCATAAATTAACAATAGAATCGGAAAAAAAAAAAAAAAAAAAGATTACACATTAGTAATTATAATAAAAGGAATAAATAACGAATCTAATGATATTTCATTACAACAGTGTGTTTCTTTAGCTACATTAATCATTGAAAGGTATTTTCATTTCAAAAAGTCCAGGGCATTTAGCACAACTTTCTCAAAAATTAAGGGACTTTAGGGACCTATTTATTTTATGTGTTTTGGAATATATATATATATATATATTGATTTTTTTTTGGCTACGTACTCTGCTCGAGAAATCAAACAAGAGAAGAATCAGCTACCGCAATACTCGACCATCACACAAGCAACAAAGATGGCGATGTGAATTGTTCATACATGTAATAATTACCAAATTTATGAAAAAAGGGGTGATACAACAGAATATAGAATCTCAGCACTGAACTATAAAAGTGTCATAAATCAATGAAGTCTCAATATCAAATAAAATTGCACCCCATACCACAACTCTCAAATGTCAGACCATGTGGTAGACGACAGTCAAGCCCAGCTGGCATATTTTTAACTTATACCATAACAATGTTAGTACTCACTTTTTTATTCATCCCTGCCCTACTCAATTTTTTTTTTTAACTGATTTTCTTTTTATTTAATTGTAACTACATATTCGAGAAAATTATTTTACAGAAAAGGTGGTGTAAAAAAAATTGGCAGGTACTAATAGTGTTACAGAATAAATTAAAATTGCGGCAATTCTGAGTAAAGGAAATATCCAACTATTATCCTGGACGTCTACAGATATGTCTTTGGTGGTCACCAGGATTGAATTTGGAACTGGACTCCTTACTAAAAATAATTCGTTTTCTGATCAAATGCATCCAATATGTAATGATTCTAGTACTATGCAACAGTGAGGGACAGTTAGCAAAACAGTCTTTTTAATTTTAGCCCCCCCCCCCCAAGCCCATTCACTGAGTAATCTATGAATAACAGTGTTCTTGTTACACATCAGATCATTGGCTGCCAAAAGTTAATCATTTTAATATTCTATTATAAGTTATGTGCCTACACGACTTTATTGCATTCGAATAATTTTTTGAGCATAACTAAAACTCTTATGACTTTTAGTGGAGGGAAAAAAAAGAAAGGGACTTTTAGGGATCTGAAAAGACTTAAGGGATTTTTAGAGACTTTAGGGACCATACTAAATGCCCTGAGTCAGAACGAATTTATTAATTTTCAATTTGTTAACAAAAGTTGTCAAACTTTAAATGTCGTTAGTCTCCTCGTGTTCCACAGAAAATTACACAGTGGGCCGTGATTTGGCCACCCCCGCCTTATAGGATTTTCAACATAATTCCAAGGAGTGGAACCAAATTTTGAATTTAAATACCAAATACTCGAAAAATCTTTATATTTTTGAGACAGCATATTTTGTTTATTCATTTTTTTTAATAAAATTTCTACAAAAACTTATACTATACTTCTTTGTTGTTATATACTTATATTCTGGTTTCATATGCTTATGATTATTATTATTATTTGTTATTATTGCATAATTTTGTGATATGTTACTTCAAAAAATCACCTGTCTCTATAATTTTGAGACGCACTGTAGACAAGAACCTCGACTTCTGTGAAATTTTGTAAATCATCTGAATATAGTGACACGAGACAGAGCTTCATTTTCATATGCTAGTTATAAACATTAAAGCCATTGTTCTTGATTTCACTCCACTTCAAAATCATTGCTCTTGCAGCAATTTCATTTTTCTTTCTCTCAAAATTTATTCTATGACAGCAATATTGCAATTGTTAAGTATGGTCCCACAAAGTATGGTCTGCAGCGATAAAAGAGTTCAAATTTACATATTTAATGATTATTTTTTTTTAAACCTATTGTTTGCCTCTGACTCAAAAATTTCTGAGTTACTCTCATATAGTCATATATAAAGAGAAATTGAAAGTTATTCAATTCCTATTATTAGTTCACACTCTCCCTATATATATCTTGTTCAATTTTTCAATAATTAATAAAATACTTTTTATTCATCCACTCAAGTTCAAATACATTTTTAAAACTTGTAATGCTTGACGTTAATAGTTTTTTCAATTATTTGTAATTATTTAATAAAAAATAACTAAAGTAAAATTTTTCTCTGTTGACCTAAGTAGGAATTAACTTTAATTTTTTTTTACACGTAATCATTTAAAATGTTTAAATATATTTTTGCTAAATAAATTTCAAGAAAAAACACACACCTGAATATATTTCTTTGCATTGTTATTTATTATTATTCATAAATTACAAAAACAGACATTTTTGTAATTTATGGTGTTTGCTTGCACATTTTTTATTCTTTAAGAGAATATTGTGTTGATGTCTATTTTAATCCCTTAACTGCCCTAGTGTATATATTCATCTCACTATGCTGATGCGTTAACTGCCCTGGATGTATACATACGTCTTGCTGAAGCACGATCCTTTGTGTTATGCTGTTACCAATAAAACTAGTCTCACGGCTTTGGAATGCAATTAAATGACTATGACAGTGTTTTCAAAGGATTTACTTATTTCAGAGAAGATTGGGAGTGTGAGGAATTGGAAAGGGAATGTTTCTGGAACAGTGGACGCACAACTACTCGCACCTGTGTGAAAAATGGAGGCAAAGGGAAGCGATTTTCATAATTTTTCATTGGCAGGCAAGGGGTTAATAATGCATAAATATTTTTCATTTTATAAAACAGGCATCAAAGTGGATAAAAGTTAAATATCTTAGACTATGTAACACATTTAGATATTCTTAAAATTTAAGATATTTATACGTAGATTATACATACACACATATATATATATAAATAAATTGATCACAGCCACTACTAAAATGGGTTTTCCTAAAAAATTTGTATTTTCCATTTTATATCCATAACCATGTGTGTCTCTGTCAGTACCTAAAAAAATAAATAATAAAAAAAGAGTGCACATTTGTGCATTTTAACCAAAAAAATTAAAAGTCAATAAAAAAGGTGGAGGTTGGGTGGACAGATGTTTGATTACAGAGGATGGGTGGTGTTGATTGGCTGGATGGTTGGGTGGAAATGTAAAATTACATAAAAGAAAAAAAAAAAAAACAGAAGGCCTGTTGCATTTACCTTGTACTGATATGCATTTTTTCTTTTTCCATAACAAGTTCAATTACTTCATTGTTGAGTTGGCAACTATTCTTAAAATTAGTTATTTTATAATTAAACACATAATATAATAAATATCCCTGCTGCTGTATTGTTTCATTATTTTTTTCAGCTATAAATCCATACACCTTGAATTTTATTTGTTCTGCTCCTTGAACAACTAAACCCCTGGATTTCGCTTTTTTAATCCATGTGACTCCAAATGTATCATCCTGTGAGTATTGATTGTTTATAAGGGTTATTTTCTGTTAGATTCTCTGTTATTTGTACTTAATAGCTTATTCCATTTTCTATTTCACTTCAATGATTTTCATGTACAATAGGGGGCCCACTAGTGATTTGCTATTATAGCCACTAGTGACCAAAATCGTACATTGTTGTTTAAGGGTGAAAAAGGAAAGGTCTCCCTGACCAATTTTTTTCACCTTCCTGAGCTTCTCCTTCTTGAAATTTACTTTCGTATTTGTCTAAGTGGTTTCTGTGATCTTGTATCTGTTGCTTGGCTTTTACTGCATTTAATAATTCAATATTATATATAGATATATATATATATAATAATCTAAAGTAATAATTAAAACAAAAACTTACTAAATGCATGATAGAAAAATGAAAAAATAATGAAGATATCAACTTCCTAAAATGCAAAGAAACATTGTGTTTAATTTATGTAAAATAAAATATAAGCAGTTTATCATACAAATCTATTATTGACTAAGATACTTAAAATTGCCAAATCAGATACAAAAAATTTGAAACAGAAACACAATGAATCTTGATTATTGTAAAGAAAAATTCTTTAATAATTATTAAAAAAAAAAAAAAAAAAAAAAAAAAACTGCAAATGATCACTTAGAAGTAAAGTACCTTAACATTGTTAATTATATATATTTTTTAACTGTTTTATCTGATATTAATTTATTTTTAGTATATTTTTTTAAATACTCGATCTTTTCTTTTTATCTTACTTTCTTCTTCTTCTAGAATACAATACAAATTGTAATATAAATAATATGACATAAAATTGGAAATTTTTTGAACAAATATTTTTAGGATATATATATATATATATTTTTTTTTTTTTAAAAACATGATTTTGCATCAATCTAAAGCTTGACTGAAAGTTTTTCTAAAAAGTGAATATCTACCTTTTGGTGGAACATTTTTATGTTTGATAAAAGAATACTAAATTTTACTTGTAACTAATATCATTATGTTTTCTTTATTTCCTCTGGCATATCACAACATTTCAGTTCACTGAAAAAAGAAAAAGAAAAAAAAAAAGCTGGGGGGGGGGGGGAGTTCATTCTAGATTATTAAAAGACTAAGGTGAATTTTTACAATTTCTCTATATTGTTTGTTATAAATATCATCACTAACAGAAACAATCAAATAAAAGGCAAAAACTACTCAGTCATATTAAAACAAGGCTTTAATTTTATTCATTTTGCTATAATACAAAATTTACATATCCCTACAGTGTTGAAATAACAAAAGCAAGCAAAACAGTTAACTATAGTTGATCAATCTTTAGCACCTTGTTTGATTTTATAATCTTTCAATGCAGCTTTGATTGCATCTTCTGCTAGCACTGAAAAGGGAAAACAAATTTAAAGGATCAATTTATAAAGAACTATACATATATGAAATAATTAAAAAATACATTAATCCTTCATTCAGAAACTTTTTGGGATGCTTCCATCTCATCATCAACTGACTTGTTAAGAATGCCTTTCTTAAATGCTCAGGGCCTGATTAACCTTTAATCTGAGGAAAAGCACAAATCCATTTGGGGGCCCCCATTGACTGTTTGGTCTAAAGACTCAAACAAACAAACACATTGAAAAATTTACAAATTTTTCATTAAACTTTGTAGTTAGTTAGATCTTGTAAAAATACACACAAGTAAATTCACTTAACATAAGCACAAAAATGTAAACTGGTGAAAGCTTGTATTCACTACACAATACATAAAATTATTCAATTGTAAATGCATGTGTAAAAGCTTCTTTAATATAATTCCTATATAATCTAAAAATAATAGTTGTGCGATCATGTCTATTGTGACTTTTTATAATCAAATAATGTTTCAGACAACAAACTTACAATTCGGGGCCATTATTTTGCTTAATTTGGGGCCTTCTGAAAATTTTCCAAAGGAAGCACATGCTTCTCGTGCCTATTGGGTAATCAGGGCCTGTAAAATGCTTTTATTTTAGTTTGAAGTATATACCTACATCACCTGGTAGGTATAATTGAGTGTTCATGATATTACAGGAGGAAGGGGAGGAAAGAATCTATTGCTTCACGTTTCATAGCATAAGAGTGAGAGCAGTAATCTGCAAGTTCTTAAATATTTTAAAAGTCAATTTCTAGTTTATTTTCATTGTTTAAATTGGCCAGGGCTGTTGTCTTTCAGTTATATTTAAGGTCGCTGCAACGTCCGTTAATCCTGTCTTTAATTTTTTGCTTGGTGATCCCAATATACGATCCATGATCTTTATTTTCATTTAAAAAAATTATTTTATAAATCCCTGGAGTTTCACAATTTTCTATTTTTTTTCTTTGTCACTTCGGATTCAGTCAAAAATATTTTTATTTGAAGTAATCGAAATATTGATCCCAAATTCAGCTGCCTTTCTTTTGATCTTCTAATTGAACTACTTTGGTTAAATAATAAATATCATGGAATACTCAATTATATCTACCAGGTGGTATTATATAACTTCAGTGTAATATCATGGAACACTCAATTATACCTACCAGGTGGCGTTATATATACGTCACACTAAAACAAAAACATTCTAGAAAGGTAGACCAAACAAGTTAGCTTATGATGAGAAGGAAGCACCTGAAAAAGCTTCTGAATGAAGGATTAAGGTTATTATTATTATTATTATTATATGTGATAAAACCTTCATTTTGTTGACATTTTTATATATATTATGAATACCTTTTCAAATATTGCACAGGAAGAAATGATATATCACATGAAGAACAGAAAAGAATTTGAAAAGATTTTTTTTTTTTTTTTTGAAAAATAATTGAGAGTCCTTATAATGAAGGCATACAACATACAATACTTATACAGGGGCTTTGATTGAATGTTGTATGCAAATAAGTGTAATTTCTATTGCACTATATATATATATATATATATATATACAGTCAAATCTGTCTAAAACGGAACAGAATGGGACTATTAAAACTTTCCGTTTTAGACAGACTTCCGTTTTATGCAGATTTTCCATGTAACTGCCGTAAATTTGCCGTGTCTAACAGAAAATCGACTTTCTGAAGAAATTCTTAACTTTTAAATCATCAAATTACTACTAAATTAAATTCTAATTATACAAAAAATAAAATTGATGATAGTCTTTATCTCATATACTATTTTATCATTTATATATGCATTATTTAATTTCATAGCTGCTTAATTATTGAGTATTGAAACATAAAAAATTTCAAAGAGAATGATTTGAGACCCTTTTCCCTATAGTTCTGCCCAAAATATGTTAAATAAAATCATCCCTTTTAAAGACATTAATTTCTTATTTTTTCACAAACAGAAAACTTAAAAATTTATTTTTATGTCAACAAATTTCGAGACGTGAAAAAAAAATTGTGATCCAATGTTATCTCTAAAACTCGCGTAATACATATGATAAAAAATTGTACTAATAAGTAAATAAACACTTACCAAGGTAGCAGATGAATTTTTTTACAATTCTTGAAATATCCATTTTTTATTCACAAACTTTCTACTATCAACACTTGGTTTAATTATCTTTTGAATTTAGAATTTTACATTTTAAATTTTATCATTTTAAAGAATTATAGTTCAAGTTCTTCATTTACGCAGCATTACTAAAATAATCTTTTATCGATGTCTGTTTTGCATGTCCTTTTAAAATAGAGTTTTCAACTTCATATTCAATTTCTTTTAACATTGTAATCAGTTTAACGTTATTCTTTTCAACAGCAAAAGTTTGTAAATATTGTACGTGAATTAGAGCATCGTTATAGGTTTGAACAGGATTATTATTTGTAAATTCATCTTCCTTTTCCTCTTCTTCATCTCCATCACTTTCCAAATTATTATACTGTGATATCAATTCATCCACTGATGTAATTCCAGCTTCGGTGCTTAATTTATCATCCATATTTATATATTCCTCTGCCGATACTTCCGCACAGCTTGCCCCACTGAAAATATCTTGAAATTCTGAAAAATTGTTATCTGAATTATTATCAATGGATGAAGTGTTGAGAATAAACCCCGCCTTATTAAAGCACTTGGAAATTGTTGAGGGCAAAATTTCTTTTGACGCCTTCGCTATCCAACTTATTGCATCCAAAACTGTAAGTTTTTTTATTAAGTCTGATGCACTTTTGCTAGCATTAATACGGGCCATTAACGATTTCATTAAATGCTGACGATACTTCATTTTTAGTGTGTAAATAACGCCTTGATCTAACGGTTGCGTCTTTGCTGTTGAATCAGGTGGTAACCACTCAATTTTTACGTTAGATAACTCGATATCAGGATGACAACGTGCGTTATCTAAAAATAGTAGCACCATTCTATTTTTTTGCTTCATTTTGTTATTAAAACAACGAAGCCATTCTTCCATGATTTTGGTTGTCATCCACGCTTTTCGATTGGACTTCCAGACTACCGGCAAGTGCATAAAAACACAGTCAGTCTTTCTTTTGACAGCTTGCCTTCAACACATTTTTCATTTGCCATTGCTAAAGTTTTGGTCGGAAGGGCTCGGAAAAACAAGCTTGTCTCATCCCCGTTAAAAATATCCTGGGGTGCATAATCTTTAGTTAACAATTTTAATTTTTCTGTCCATTCGTCCACTGTTTTACAATCAACATCCTTTGCTTCCCCGTGCAAAGTTTTCCAGGAAATGTTATGCCTTGTTTTAAAGCTTATTAGCCAGCCATTCGAAGCCTTGAAAGATGCATTTCCTAACTTTTCAGAAATTTCTTTTGCCTTTGCTTGCAAAATTGGACCAGAAATAGGTAGATTCCTTGTTCTGGCATCTACAAACCAAGTCCACACTATCGTATCAATATCTTCATTTTCTACTTTTCTCCTTCTCTTTTCAAAATTCGCTCCTTTTGAAAACTCATCCTTCAATTCTTTTTTCCTTTTTAGCGTATCATAAATTTGTGTTTTGCCACATTTGAATAAATTGCATAATTCCTTTACACTCACATTTTTATCCTCCAAATCAATAATTTCAATTTTTTGTTTAAAAGTAAGCGTATTATGAGAACGTGTAGCCATGCTTATTTAACCTATAAACAGGAGAAACGAAACAAACTAACAGAAGTGACTAACATCGAGTGTTTTTTTTTTCCTTATCTCTTTGTATGAGTGAATTTTATTGATTGATCAAATGGGAGGGTCACGAGGGTAGAATGTGTACCAAGGCCAGTCATCCTATCTAGGGGGGAAAAAATCTTCGTCTTTCACCTTCCTTCAATTCGTGGAAAGCCTCAGATAGTGAGAACAAATTCATTTTGCATGTTTCAAGGGAAAAGTGAAAGGAGACATTTCCGTTTTACAGTAATTTGGGGCTGAAATTTCTGTTCCGTTTCCGCGTTAGACAGATTCCGTTTTAGTAGTATAAGGTTCCCATAGACTTTTGAGGGGACTGAAAAATTTTTCCGTTTTAGGCAGGTTTCCATTTTACACAGATTCCGGTTTAGGCAGATTTGACTGTATATATTAGTGAACATACAAAATATAATCTACAATAATCAGTAGCTGATTATTAAAAGAATATAATTTGAAATAACAAAATGATAACTCAGTAAGTCCAAGTCTCAGGTCAAATATTATGTTAATTTAGTGTAAGGTTTTTTTTCTCAGTTTACATTAAAAATTACAATCTTTGTTTTTTCCCACTGTCTCACAATTTAATTCAAGTTGGTGTTGGTGGTTTAATTCAAGATGGTGTTGTCAAGTTAAGGTTGATTGACTACACTGGGTCCTATGCCTAGGTGGGATGTTTTTCATGGGGGCCTTTTTAAGGGCCCCTAGCCTGTATTTATGCAAGTTTTGGAGAAAACCATAAAAAATCCCAAACAACTAAGTCAACAAGTGCAAACTGGGATTGAACTTGGCACTTCCCATCTACCAGCTTCGAGAACAAAACCTTTTGACCACTGATGGGACTAATTCAACTGGAAGTTCTACCAATGCATTATCTCTAGGTAGGAATGATTTTTTAAAATTATTAAAATATGTTTATTATTTATATATATTTAATCTTTTTTACCAACAAACAATGGATTTCTGTAATAAATAAATATTTGTTAAAATTATGTAAAACTTAATAAAGAAATTTTTAATAAACAATACTTCCAAATTTCATGTTTTTATGTTCATTTAAGTACTTGCAAATTGAATATAAAAATTAACTTGCAAACTTTTAGAAGCATTTGTAGTTTACAATTGTCTTATAAAACACGTATGTTAACAATTTCATTAAAAAAAAAATAATAATAAATAAATAAATAAATAAATAAATCTTCCCCCCCCCCTTCTTTTGAATTAATAATGAAAACTGTTTCATTTAAAGATGGTTAAAATCATCTAAATAGGTTAACTGTCTCTGTAACTAATGGTGCAGATATTACTAAAAGAAATTCCTTACGAGACAATAAGACTTTTTACCTATCTATATATAATATAAAATTTATCATATTAGCTTTTTTAATATTGAATGATTTCGAACCAAAGTTGGATGAACTCATTGGTCAGGTTGATCTGTCATTTTGTTTCCAACTAGCCTGTAAAATTTCAAACTTCTATAAAAAATAAATTGATTTGCTTTGCTTACGACTCAGTATATACATGGCTCATATCAATGTCTCAACAAGTTTATTAATCAACTTGATCCACCATAGTGTTTCAAAATGATGGCCACTTCAAACTTGGATAAAAAACATATTTAAGAACCGATTTGAATGAAACTCAGCATGTACATAGCCTATGACAAGGTCTCAACGAAGTTTAGTAATCATCCATTTGATTCCCCATTCTGTTTCAAAATGGTGTCCATTTGGGAATTTCAACTTCACATAAAAAATATACCGTAATTTTCGGAAGAAATGCCGTGGCATTTATGTGTTAAAAAGTTACTTTTTTAGCTGTGCGGTGTTTCTAATGATGCGACGTTTACAATGCAAAAAAATAAATAAAATAAATAAATATCTGCAGTTTATAATATATATATAAATTCCGTTTATAATATATACATAAATTCTATTTATAACCCCATCCCCCTCCACCCAAACAATCAGTTTTCCATTCTTTTGTTCTTTCCCATCAGCTTTACAAATACTTTTTTTTAAAAGCCTCTAGAGGTCTTATTTGCATATTTAAAATCATTAATTTGCATGTAAACGTATTCAAGTACTAATTGTACTCAGCATTTTAAAGTAAACTATCTCAAAATCCAAAAATGCTGTTTAAAGGAATATATTTTTTCCATGTAGATAAGTAAGTAAATATTTTTATTATAATGTGCTTTACTGTAACATTTAAATTTTAGTTTACTAATTTAGGGTATTATTTTTAATTTGTTTATTATTATGAAAGCTGGATATAACATTCATAAACATATAACATTCATCAAATTTCATCGTACAGTACGCAGCTGAAAATCTGGACAATTTCGGCGGTGTTAGAGTTCCTCCAATACAGGCTGGCTCATCAGGCATTTTGTTTTCCACTCAGCGATTGTTGCCCACACGGTCCGAATTTCAAGTATTATCAAATAACATAAAATGGAGGTTTTGCTGGCGAAAATTGCTCAAATCATATCAGAACTGCTTTTAGAATGTTTAGATTTCCAACAGATGAAGAAAGGCGAAAGAAATGGGCTATTAATTGTCCGAAAGAAAATTGTACACTTAGCTTTCAATCACAAATATGAAGTGTAATTATGATATGTTTTCTTGCATTTTTTGTATCAATTATTTGTTTTTATTGCTGTTTGATAATCTAAATGTTGTATTTTACAACCTACACTGCTTTTCAACGTGTATAAATATTTAAAATTAACTAATTTAACAGCAACAGTGATGGCTAATTTTATAAGGGTTATATGAAAATTTCGCCAAATATTACTGCCAAACTTATCAAGTACAAACAATAATTCACTCTTCTGTTTAGACAAACTTGCCATTTTAAGCGATAAAGACTCCGAGTAATATGTCTGCAACTAAACGTCGCCAAGCAATATTTCTGCTGGGCAACAGCTCATATTATAGGAGTCTTAGCGGCGTTAATCATCCTCATCATCAACAGCGATTTTTTAAGTATAAATATATCTAAAAAAAAAAATTTATTTTATTTCTTATTAATCTTCAAAACCAGCATTTGTAAAGTCTGAAAAAGGAGGGAGAGAAAATTATAATAATAGTAACAATTCTTTAAACATTTATCTAATTGAAAGCTAAATTTTATTTCAATTATATCCAAACTTTTAATTGTAAAACCTAAAGTACTAAAACAAGCAAACAAACAAACAAACAAAAAAAAAAATCACAGAAATGTTTAAAAATTGGTATGCTTTTCTTATTCAATTTATTTTCTTTTATTGTAACTTGGACTAATTTTTTGTATGCAAATATTTCAATAAAATCTGCTTTGTTTTTCAAGTTTAATTTTTAATTTTATTTATTTTTATTTATTTAATTGTTAAAGTTGATAAAAAGAATATTACAGAATATGTTTAAAATTTGTAATATATTTATATTTTTTACTTGAATTTGCATATTATCCAAGTACTTAATCCAAAATATTATATTTATTAGGCATGACAAAAAATCCGGAATCACTGCGGTTCTGACGATCCCAGATTTTCGGCTTCGTACTCTGTATGTTGTGCCGTTTACGATGATGCCTCGTTTCCGACGATTTTTAAGTTTTTTATACTCATTTTACTCAAGTGCGGCGTTTCTTCCAAAAATTACGGCATTTATGAACTGTTATATACAAAGCTCATATCAAAATCTCAAAAAGGCTTTCTAGCCAACTTGATCTCTGATTGTATCAAAATGGCAGGTATACTCTGACTCCACATCCCTGCAGTAATCCTAGGTAAACAAAATTTGGGGCAACTTTCCTATGTAATAATAAACAAATAGCCTAATGGCCTCCTAGAGAAGTCCAGACTGATTAAAACAAAAAACTTTCTCAACTGCCATTTAATCTGATAGTTGATTTATTGATTATTTTTTAAACTAACTAATCATTAGAAAAGCTTTTAAAACTGAACAGTTTTTGTGAGAACACTGTATACATAAAATTTTTAGTTTAAAAAATATAAAAATTACAATATTAAATATTAATTAGGTGTGCAATTTTGCTTGCATTGTTTTTTTTTTACCCTCAACATTTGAGACTTTATTGTAAAAAACTGGTTATACATTAATAAATTGAAATATTATCTCTCAATGGCCACAACTTTTTACTATTTTTCGGGCAGCATTTGAATCATACATTGAAAACACTGCTAAACTTTTGAAACAATCCATACACAGTCGAACCTCACTAATGGGAATTATTTTTAACATGAACTGTTAATCAGGGTTGCTACACAAATCAGGAAAAAAAATTCACTGAGTTTTCCATGTTCCTTTTAGAAGTAAAATAGATGACACGCAATTATGCAGCATTAGAATCTAACATGTTTACAAGTCAATTGAACATATTTAGGGTATATTAATTTTATTAACTTACTATAGTTGGGGGAAAACCATAATTGATTCAAATAAAGCACTAAAAATTGTTAAAATATTTGATTATGAAAAAAATTTCCAATGTTTTTCCAAAAAATTTCAAAATTCCCTGAATTTTCCCTGTTTTTGCAATAAATTTTGAATATTCCCTGAGTTTTCCCTGTTTTTTAATAGGTTTTCAAATTCCCTGAGTTTTCCAGGTGCCGTAGCAACCCTGACAATCCCCATCAAAATAACGATTAGTTTGGTTATATGAAGATTAGTTACTGATAGCATGAACTACTGATAGCATGAACAGTCCCCCCCCCCCCCCCAGAGATTCACATTAATGAGGTTCAACTGTATCAATCAAATGTTTTAATTCTTCATTAGAAAACAAGTGCTAGTCAGCCAAAATTTATCGAAACAGGTGATAGTCAGAGAGAGCAATGCCTAGAGAATACAATAAGTGAGGTAAGGCTTACCATTTCAATGTTTAGAAGTATATTTTAATTAACTTGTGACATGAGGCCAGTCATTTTTATGCTGCAAAATCACTATATGGTGTTACTTGTATCATGGCTGTTTATCTTTCAATGCTCAGCCTAAAAGCATTTATTGCCTTTGATAAAGATTGCCTGTGATTGTTTCAGTCAGTTTTAGCAGTTTCTAATAAACTATGCCGAGCTGGTACCATCAAGTGCAGAGCATGACCTTGGAGCTGTGGATATTCAGCTTGGCTGTCTATGTGGAAGCATGGCTGGCAAATACTCATAATTTTCTACACTTGAAAATCTTGAGATTACCATAATGAACCCCCTTTTCCTCCCCAATCACAATGTAATGCAGAAATCCCTTCCGTGTTTCCCTTTCAAGCAGCTGTTCACAAGTAACAAATGCTGTTCAACTTCTCCCAGCTTCAACTTGCACAGCACCACTATCTTTTTAGAGAAGTTTTGGAATAGCTTGTTGAGTCACTCCTAATGATGCTAGCAATTCTTCTTATGTATGGCATAAGCCTTCATAGGGTAATGCCTCCAATTTCTGCATCTTTGAAAATCTTCGCTCTTCAACCGTGATGTTACTTTTCAATGCCAAAATAACTTCTTGAAGTGTTGTAACTAAAGATGGGATGGTCTGAAAAAACAAAAGCGGAAATTTTTTTTGGAGAAAAAAAAAGTTTTTTCCATTTTTTTTCCCTAAGGGGTTTATTTTCACCTGAAAAAATTGAAAAAAAATTGAAATTTCTAGCATAAAATAACTTATTTAGATATTTATAATATTTACATTCCGATGCTTTTTTCTTGAATATATATAGCCTTAGAATTGTCTAATTGTATTATTTTTTTTAATATGTGTGGATATATATTACACACACACACACACACACATATATATATATATATAAATGCATGTAACACAGGGTGGCCACTAGTCAGAGAAAGTCAGAGAATTTTGTGAAAATTAGCCATAGTTGAAAGCTTGTTATTGAAAACTGCGAAATTGTTTGCTAATTTTGTGAAATAAATGGTATGTGTCAGGGAAAATGGTGAAAAATTGTCAGGGAAAATTGAAAAAATGCTAATGTTAACCACCCTGGTAACAGTAAAAAAAAAAAAAAAAAAAAAAAACCTAAGCAACTACTTTATCAAAAAATTCACAATTTATAAAAATTATATGTATAAAAACCTACTTGATTTATATTCTTTATATCTGAGTTAATAAGTTTTATATTATAACAGGGTAGCTACTAGTCAGGGAATCATGAAAAAGTCAAGGAATTTAAGTGAGTCTGGAAAAGTCATGGAATAATCATGAAATTTTGACAAATTTTGTAGAAATACACCATATTTGAAAGCTTGTTATTGTAAATTGCTATACTGTTAGCTAATTTTGTGAATTTTTTTGGTAAATAAACAGCGTAAGTCAGGGAAAATACTGAAAAATAGTCATGGAAAAGTCAGGGAATTTGGAAAAGTTCTAATGTTAGCCACCTTGTATAAAAAAAATAATAAATCAATAATAAAATGTTGTTTTAAATTTTCTGAAGTGCAATTAGCTTTAAATTAAACTTTTGTTTTATCTTTGAGAGTAATTTCATTTTAAGTAAAATCTGAAAGTCTAGCATCAGATCCGTTAAACCGATTTTACCTGAGACTGACCTGCAATCAGGTTTGGGTCTAGTTGACTTAAATTTTTTCTCTTGCTTGTTAGGTTCGGTTCAGGTAGACTGATTCTTTTCCCTGAGGGCTGGGTTGATTGATTTATTTTTTTTGTGGGTCGGGTTCGGATTATATTGACTGAATTTTTTTCCTGCCAGTTAGGTTAAGTTTTCAACAAGTCAAGTCAACTTGAGAACATCTTAAATTTTTTTTTATCATAATAAACAGAAATTCGTTTGATAAATTATAAATATACTACATATTCCCATGATTAAATATGCGTTTACACAAATTATTACATATATACTGCAGAAAGGCAATAAAAGAAAAATCATATATATACTAAGCTTAAAGCATATTTCTGTACTCTTGAAGTACACAACACACATAAATGGTTAAAAATTATAAATTCATTTTTCCAATTTTTAACTTAGTGCATCAGAAACTCCATATAATTTTTTTTTTTTTTTTTTTTAATGATTTACTAACTCTGTGACAATGAAATTTTTTTTTATTTTTTTTTTTTTATAATTTTAAAAAGTTTCGCATGATTTTCAGATGAATCATTGAATTTTATTTAGTTTTTGGGTTTAGGATATAAAGAAATCAGGTTTGGATCGATGAATTTTTTTTTTTTGTCGGTTTGATTCTAATCTAAATTCATTGTATCAATGCTGCTAAGAAATGAACATTTCATAGGAATGCACACCCTATGCAAAATTAATGGTTGAATGATGATTTGACTAGTTTCTGGTGTTTTGTACAAGGAAAGGTAGCGGCAGTTATGTAACAGAAGGGATAATTTTTTAATAGTAAAAGCTTTTTGTATGTTTATGTTAAGAAAAAATAATATGAATTGTATGTATTTTTAAATATTTAACTTTATATTTTCTAAGATATTATAACTACAGTCAAATCTGCCTAAACCGAAATCTGTGTAAAACGGAAACCTGCGTAAAAAGGAAAATTTTTTCAGTCCCTTCAAAAGTCTATGGGAACCTGATACTACTAAAACGGAATCTGTCTAACGCGGAAACGGAACAGAAATTTCAGCCCCAAATTACTGTAAAACGGAAATGTCTCCTTTCACTTTTCCCTTGAAACATGCAAAATGAATTTGTTCTCACTATCTGAGGCTTTCCACGAATTGAAGGAAGGTGAAAGACGAAGATTTTTTCCCCCCTAGATAGGATGACTGGCCTTGGTACACATTCTACCCTCGTGACCCTCCCATTTGACCAATCAATAAAATTCACTCATACAAAGAGATAAGGAAAGAAAAAACACTCGATGTTAGTCACTTCTGTTAGTTTGTTTCGTTTCTCCTGTTTATAGGTTAAATAAGCATGGCTACACGTTCTCATAATACGCTTACTTTTAAACAAAAAATTGAAATTATTGATTTGGAGGATAAAAATGTGAGTGTAAAGGAATTATGCAATTTATTCAAATGTGGCAAAACACAAATTTATGATACGCTAAAAAGGAAAAAAGAATTGAAGGATGAGTTTTCAAAAGGAGCGAATTTTGAAAAGAGAAGGAGAAAAGTAGAAAATGAAGATATTGATACGATAGTGTGGACTTGGTTTGTAGATGCCAGAACAAGGAATCTACCTATTTCTGGTCCAATTTTGCAAGCAAAGGCAAAAGAAATTTCTGAAAAGTTAGGAAATGCATCTTTCAAGGCTTCGAATGGCTGGCTAATAAGCTTTAAAACAAGGCATAACATTTCCTGGAAAACTTTGCACGGGGAAGCAAAGGATGTTGATTGTAAAACAGTGGACGAATGGACAGAAAAATTAAAATTGTTAACTAAAGATTATGCACCCCAGGATATTTTTAATGGGGATGAGACAGGCTTGTTTTTCTGAGCCCTTTCGACCAAAACTTTAGCAATGGCAAATGAAAAGTGTGTCGGAAGGGAGCTGTCAAAAGAAAGACTGACTGTGTTTTTATGCTGTAGTGCAACTGGGGAAGTGGAAACACCACTTGTAATAGGAAAAGCTGCTAAGCCAACTTGCTTTAAAAATTTAAATGTAAGAGATCTGCCGGTAGTTTGGAAGTCCAATGGAAAAGCGTGGATGACAACCAAAATCATGGCTTCATAGTTTTAATAACAAAATGAAGCAAAAAAAATAGAATGGTGCTTCTATTTTTAGATAACGCACGTTGTCATCCTGATATCGAGTTATCTAACATAAAAATTGAGTGGTTACCACCTAATTCAACAGCAAAGATGCAACCGTTAGATCAAGGCGTTATTTACACACTAAAAATGAAGTATCGTCAGCATTTAATGAAATCGTTAATGGCCTGTATTGATGCTATACTCTGTGTAAGAAAAATAGACCTGTCGAGGCCACCTCTCAGGGTTCTTCATTCACCCGTTACCATGGTATTACAGGACGCTAACTGCCCCGCGTCTTTTTTTCCTACATAACTCTGTTATCTTAGCAAAAGTAAATGGGGAGCAGATTAGTTTTTTTAATGTTAGTAAAGGATACATATATAAATATAAGATTATCTCTTGTGCTATCTCTTGGTTATCTCTTTCTTCTCATTATTAAAAAAGAAAATATATAATTATGAATTTTTTATTTATTAGCTTAAGAAAGTTAACTTTCTAATATACTTTGAAAATTTTAATTTCTTTATGAGTTAAATCTTCAAACTTTTCAATTTAGGAACAAAGAAATTGCAAAACGTTCTTTATTTTTTTACTTATATTATACCTGTGTTCACACCGAAAGATATGTAGAAAACGTTTGAATATAATTAATCTCATAACAAAATTTCATCGTGATAGCTGCATTTTCCAGACCACATATTATTATATATTACATATAAGAAAAATAGATATATTTTCATTTTTACTTCATGTATAAGAACAATAAAAAGCATGAAATAAGAAAATAAGTGTTTCAAGATTAAAAACCAAGAAATACTCTCAGTTTTACATGATATACACAAAAAGAATATAGCAGTTAAACACATTCTCAATTATAAAGATTAGTTCCTTCTATGTTTATACTTGACTATACATAGTTTTTAAATTTCATGTATCATTATATCATATATAGAAAAAATTATAGTATCAGTTATTTATCTGATATTGTTATTGTTTTCAGGATCAGTTAAAACAAGACGAAATCAAAAAAGAAAAATCCTGCGATTAACATATATTATCAATGCCAAGAGGTACCAATGCCAATGGTCAAAAGATTCTGCACTCGAAGCTAGTAGACAGGAGGTGCCGGGTTCGAACCCAAGAAACGCTCGTAGTTCTATTCATTCAGAGTTTTCCTTGTTTTTCTGCGAAACTGGCTAAATATCTGAGTAAATAAGGAACAATTTGGTCTTAACCCATGCACCGTCACTTCACTGCATTTTTAATGTTTGAAAAAAGCCTGCGGCCACGAAATTTTAATATAATTTTAGGATAACCTTTGATTTATCTAATACCTAAAACTATATGACTAGCGTCAGCAATTTGTTTATAGAGCAGTGTAAAATAATTTTTGTTTTCTTAATAATCATACTTAAATACTTTTTAGCTATAGAATTATTTATTCTTATTATAAAATAGCTTTGCAGTCAAAATGACCATTCCAGTCGTTCTAATCTTAAAACACTAACTCAACTGTTAATAGCAAACAATACAAAGAAATTAATTTTTCAGATTTATTCTAATTTAAAATTATATTTTTAAATAATAAATCTTTAAATAATATTTTTAAATTGTATATTAAATATTTTTAATTATCTAAATTTAAAATAAAAGTGAGTTTTTTTAAACCAAGAGTTAAGAACTATATTAGGTATTTGAAAATTAAAATCTAATATAAATGATGATGATTGTGTGAAGTTTAAATCCGGTTGTTTTTACAAAAGCCTGGCTGTCCTTGAGAGGTATTTATTAGGAATCCTTGCTAAAACTCACAAAAATTTCGAAGAAAACCATGGTAAACTCCAAATAGCTAGGACAATTGCCGCGACTTAGATCCGACCTCGACCTCGCCCATTTTCGGAAAGATTTTTTTTTTCCCTTCAAAACGTAATTTAGTGTATTATTTATCTGTTTTTTATTATTATTCTTATTCTTATTATTATTTAGCCTTGGATACGGCTTAGCCCTAAAAAGAGCTTTCTTAGCCCTTAGAAGGGTTTTTTTAGCCTTTAAAAAGACTTATTTTAGAGCTTTGATATTTCAACCTGGTGATAGAACTGATTCTTCCCCCTTATATTTCGTCAATTCTACAATAACTATAAACATGATAAATAATCATCTTAGATTGTTTCCTTATATCAGGACTATCAGTAAAAGTAAATGATATAAACACTAAACGATGAGAAAAACTAAACGCTACGTATCCAAAGAACAAGTCTAAGGAAAACTGTATTGTATGTGAACGAAATATTCTCCTGGTCAAAGAATTGCTCAAATGCGGTGGGAAAAGAATGAGCAATAACGAGATCACATGGGTCATTTCTAGGAAAGTTGATGAGGGTCTAGTGACCTTGACAGGCCAATTCAGTTTACACGGACTATAGAAAAAGTGCATCAGACTTAATAAAAAAAACTTACAGTTTTGGATGCAATAAGTTGGATAGCGAAGGCGTCAAAAGAAATTTTGCCCTCAACAATTTCCAAGTGCTTTAATAAGGCGGGGTAATTCTATGGATGAAAAATTAAGCACCTATGCTGGAATTACATCAGTGGATGAATTGATATCACAGTAAAATCTGGTGTGAAACAACCACACGACTTCCATTACCCGCTATTACATGTATTATATGCATTTTTGAGAGATAATGTGATCAGAAAACATAACAGTGACCTAAAGAGAAAATCGTTAGAGCCGTTTTTGAGATACCAACTTTTACAAAAAATCAATTATTGACCGGAAAAAAATAATTACATTACAAAAGGATATTTAAAAGTGAGTTAAAATGGCGAGTTTGAAGAAAATCCGTACAACCGTTTTTAAAGGAACGCCTTTGCGAGGCCTGAACTTGAACTATTTTTACAGGATGCCTATCAATTTTCCTGAACTAACCAACTATATCATTCGAAAGGACATCTAATAGAGTGTTTATATAGCAAGTTTGAAGAAAATCGTTAGAGCCGTTTTTGAGATACGGACTTACGGTCCCACTTACGGTTTCCGATGTCCCACTTCTGGTTAAACTCAATTATTGACAGGAAAACAATAATTACATACAAAAGCATATTTAAAAGTGAGTTAAAATGGCGAGTTTGAAAAAAATCCGTACAACCGTTTTTAAAAGAACGCCTTTGCGAGGCCTGAAATTGAGCTATTTATACAGACCGCCTATCAATTTTCCTGAACTAACCAACTATATCATTCGAAAGGACATCTAATAGAGTGTTTATATAGCAAGTTTGAAGAAAATCGTTAGAACCGTTTTTGAGATACAGACCTACGGTCCCACTTCCGGTTTCCGATGTCCCACTTCCGGTTTTTCAATTTTCACCAAAATTTGGAAATTTCATCTGTACACCAGACGTATTTCAATTCTAAAGTTTCTTAGATCTATCTTTATTAGTTTCTGAGCTATATTAGCCAGAAGATTCTCCACATACATACATACATACATACATACACACATACATACATACATACATACACACACATACATACATACACACTGACCAATTGCCAAAAACCACTTTATTGGACTCGGGGGACCTTAAAACGTGTAAATCAGGTGAAAACCCGATATCGAATTTTCAGACCGAATACAATACTTCCATTACCTATGGTAGTAAGGTAATGGAAGTAATAATAATTTGGAAAGTGATGGAGATGAAGAGGAGGAAAAGGAAGATGAATTTACAAATAATAATCCTGTTCAAACCTATAACGATGCTCTAATTCACGTACAATATTCACAAACTTTTGCTGTTGAAAAGAATAACGGTAAACTGATTACAATGTTAAAAGAAATAGAATATGAAGTTGAAAACTCTATTTTAAAAGGACATGCAAAACAGACATCGATAAAAGATTATTTTAGTAATGCTGTGTAAATGAAGGACTTGAACTTTAATTCTTTAAAATGATAAAATTTAAAATGTAAAATTCTAAATTCAAAAGATAATTAAACCAAGTGTTGATAGTAGAAAATTTGTGAATAAAGAATGGATATTTCAAGAATTGTAAAAAAATTCATCTGCTACCTTGGTACGTGTTTATTTACTTATTAGTACAATTTTTTATCATACGCGAGTTTTAGAGATAACATAGGATCATAAATTTTTTTCACGTCTCGAAATTTGTTGACATAAAAATAAATTTTTAAGTTTTCTGTTTGTGAAAAAATAAGAAATTAATGTCTTTAAAATGGATGATTTTATTTAACATTATATTTTGGGCAGAACTATAGGGAAAAGGGTCTCAAATCATTCTCTTTGAAATTTTTTATGTTTCAATACTCAATAATTAAGCAGCTATGAAATTAAAAAAATCCCTTTTCGGCAAGCTTAAAGGCAAAGGTAGATTCCTTTATGTAAATGTTACAATTGTAAAGAAATTTTACATATGCATTAATACTTAGCCAATGGCTTTGTTGCCACACATTGCATTATTTACATCGCTATTCTATTTTCAAGAAATTTAATTTTCAATTACAAAAGGGTTTTACTTAAAATTTTAGGCTAGATTTATTGGTTTGTAAATGTTTCATTTTTTTTTTTTAATTCAAGCTCATAATCATCCAACAAATAGAAGCCTTAACGATATACAATCACAGCAATGGTGAATCCCGGAGGGGGCTATTGGGCTACACCCCCCCCCTTCCCACCCAAGCTAAATAAAAATTATCATTTTTATTTTAAATCCATATAACTGTTGTTCAATATCTTTCTTTTAAAATAAACAATAATAGAAACGTGAAAATGCACTTGTGATCTTACTATGGTCAAGCTCTGGTAAGCCTGGCGTTGCTATGGTCAAGTCAAATATAGATAAGTGGTAGCGGTTTTTGGATAGTTATTTCGTTGTAATTTTTATTGAATTATTGAAAGTTTTGTATTGTGTTTTTGTGATTCTTATTGTCAGATGAGTAAAAATTGTAAAGTGAAACTGTTTTGGTTCACATAAGCTGGAACATTAACATTAGTTAACCTTGGACCAGGGTTGGGTTTCTGACGTCAAAAAGTGGTTTTTGACATGACAATGGTTTAAACCGTCAAAAACCTGTCAGAAACCTCTACTGTCAAAAACTTGTATTTTCAAAATTTATAAATGAGCTAGAATCTGGTTAGAAGTGAGATTTAGTAATATTTGCTATATACAAGTGAATATCTAAATATTATGCTGTTTATAAATTAAGAAATCTTAAAAGAATTTGTAGATAATTTATAAAAATTTAGGTAAATTAGCTGGTTTTATAATCTAAGAAATATATACAAAGTATGCATAGACATATTTTGTATGTTTATTTATATTAATATTTAAGAAATTCTAAAATTCCAAAGTTACTTATTAATTTTCACATAATCCATGAAAACACAGGAATACAGGATTTTATTTTTTCTTTAAGTAAAACATAATACATGTCATGTGGACAGTAAATTAATATGAATTTGAAAATAATTATATTTATAATCTGTATTCACTTTATCATTTATTAACAAATTCTTATCTAATTATTATTATTATTGATTGTATAAATATTTGTACCTGTTTATAGCTTGGACTATTAGTGTTTGGTGTTTTGGGAGTAAGGCTGATTGACTACTCTAGTGTCTTACGCCTAAGGGGGAGCGCCCTCCGTGAGGGTCTTTCTAAAGGGTCCTAGCCTGTATTTATGCAAGTTTTGGAGAAAAACATGAAAAATTTTTAACGTCTAGGCCAACGAGCGTGCCTTGGGAGTAAACCTGGTACCTCACGTCTACCAGCTTTGCGCTTAGAACCGCTTGGCCACTGGTGGGCCCTACAGCTTAAGACCATTTTTTTTTTTTTTTTTTTTTTTTATCTGTACGAGAAATATTAAATTTATTGCAATTTATACATCATGTCCAGAAAACATTTATATTTTTCTTGTCTCACGGTAGTTATAAGAATTTCAGATGCAATTCAAGCTTGTTTAACATTCAGAATTATTGCTTTTTCTTATAAACTTGAAATATCAGCAGTCATTAAAAAAAAAAAAAAAAAAGTTATATTTTTCCATAAAATATTTAAATACAAAATATTAGGCTATGCATTTTTATTTTACTGGTTAAATACATAATACTAAAAAAATTTGAAAAATACAATGTTATATTGCAAATAAAATGATTTATCAATCAAAATGATCTATCAATGTTTCATAAATCATTAATTTTTAGAAGCCTAAAGTTTTGTTTTTATATTAATCAAAATGTTATAATAATGTTTACCTTTTTAAACATACTTACTTATAAATAATATCTTATTAAAAAGTACTATATTTTTAAAGTATCACATAACTAAGTTTAATATATACTATATTAAGCATAGTTATAAATAAATTTCGTAATAATATATAAAAGTATCACAGCATATTTTGAATGAACATAGAAATAATTCATAATAAAATTTTAAAAGCCTAAAGTTTTGCTTTTTGTATTAATTAAAATGTTGTAACAATGTGTTTATCAAAGAACATCAATCTATTTGCTTTTCAAAAAATCTTTATAAACTATATTTTGTTAAACTAAGTTTTTATATGACAAATTATAAATATAGGTTTTTGACATGACGGTTTTAACCATGGTTTAAACCGTCAAAAACTGTCACGTGTCAAAAACCTGCCAACCCTGCCTTGGACATTTGGCACCGCTGAATTTCAATGTTAATTGTTATGAATTTAGTAAATTGTATGATTTGGCGAGATTTTGGTGACAAAACTTGCGACTTAGCAAGGAAATTTGTGATTTGGCAGCCAAAGTTCATAGTTGCCGATAAAATTTTTGACTTGGCGACAAAATTTGGCGAGCCTGGCGATGGAGAAAGGCAGCTTTGGCGTCATTATATTTTCTTTCCACGCGAAAACATCACATCTCTTCACAGACCAATATCTTGTTTCGACAAGATAAAAAGTCAAAGGAAGTTGTAACGTATTTCTCTCAATCGTAAATTTTAAATTCTTGCCTAAACCGACATTCTAAACTATTCACCACAAACGATATTTGTATTAAGATTGACGTATTATTTTAATTTTATATTTTTAAATGATTAATTAAAGCGTTTAACATGGTTTTTAATTAACACACTTTTATTAACTTGATATGATGCAACTATTAATGTATGTAACGGAATTCTGCAATTCAATGTTCGGCAACTTCTTGTCGTCCGAAGGACCTGAAATTTTGCACACGACTTTATATTACTAGATACAAGTGTTTCCAGGCACTTGTCCCATCAGGTTACAGGTGCAAACAAAAAATCTATACTTGTATAAAACTATCGTATGTGACACAGGATTTGGATGTATTTGTATAATGTCGAGTGGCAACAATTAATTTTTTTTTAATAAAGATTTAAAAGTATGTAATAGTTTTCTAAAACCTTTATTAGTTCATTTTTCAATAAAAGAATGTTCTTTATTTTTTTTAAATAGTATAATTTTATTTATCAAAATAAGGGAATTCGAGTAATGAAATACTCTAATTTAAATTTAAGTTTTCATGAAAATAAACTTCAACGAAAAATCCATTAAAATCATCCCTAGTTCTTTTGTTAAAGGGATAATACCTAAATGTCCCCAAATTTATTACCTTTTCTACCATGCCAGTTTAATTCGTTTAGCGTTGATTTACACGATTTTTTTTTTTTTTTAACGATGACATTTATCTTTTACATTATAGCATCTATGTCATAAAGCTAAGTCTAAATCTGCTTAGCCGTAAGATATGTCGATTTTAGTTACTTATTTTTTTATTAACTTTTATTTTATTTGCAATCACGGATAAAATTGTATTTCATTTTTCTCAGTATATTGTTGTAATTGTGACGTCATATTTTCTGTTAAATTAAACTTTTTTTAAAAATCAGATTATTATATTGTTTAAAAACATGATTAAAATTTTATTATATTTTCAGTGATTTTCAGTATAAATTTTTGCAATGAAAGCTATGGAAAATGTTCATCACAAATGTCGAAAAATCACTTTTTAGCTTGTAACTTCTAAGCAATTGAAGTTATCGAAAAAGTTTAAATACAAAAGTTGTTCTTTAGAGTAATGCGGTAATTCGCCTGATTTGAAGTATTTTCCTATTTTCAATATTAAAGAAATTATGGGCAAATGAAAATTTCCAGCCCCCTTTGAGCTGGACACCCCATCTACGAACTCGACCGAGATTTTTACTGTCCTGACAACATATCCTGAGCTGGTTAAATTTAAATAAAAATTACTCCAGTTATCGTATTCACAACTTAACATGGGAAAAAGCGTTATACATATATATATATATGATGTATAGGCACCTTCCTTCCCTAACATTGGAATCTAAAGCTATTTGATTTCTCTTTGCCGTTCCTGAAATCCAAGGCAGTTTAGTTTCTGTTTTCCCGTAGCCAGCTGATCATGTGACGGAGCGCCCGCAAGCGTGGAATGACGTAGCAGTGATGTCAGGAAGACGTCACCTCTGACGTGTGCGCCGCTTCCGGGACATGCCGCAGCTAAAAAGCACCTTCCAGAGAAAGCTCAGTTGACGATCGGATTTGGAAGAGGTTGGACGAAGCATACAGTGTTGACAGCTGTATCGCCTTAATGACTTTCGTTTTTTAATTAACGTAGTTAATTAAGTACTACTTCGACGGACATTACCAAAGTGTGTTTACGTGAAATATAATCAATTTGATGACTTGTTTGATTGCTGAATTTACTTCGATAATTAATTCTAGATGCTCATTAGCATCTCTGTAAATATGTAGATATTTTAATTCTTTATTAAAAGTTAAGTAAATATTAGAATGAGTATTGTTCTTAAAGTTTTAAACCGCTCGCCAGCCCACCTGATACTATATATCAGAAGTGGGATGAACGGATAGAATGCGAATTTTAATTTTAATTTAAAGTAAATTTGGATAGAACGCAAATTTTAATTTAAAGTGAACTGTGTTTAAAATATAAACTGTATAAACATTTGTTGGACTGAACTTTTAAATTATAAACCGAACTTTAAAAAAAAAAAAAAACTGTTCTTAGATCTGAACTGATCGATACTAATTCATGCTCGACGAATGGTTTTTTAAAGTGTGATTGAACTTTGTGTCATCGAGTGAAATATGATGTTAAACAACATTGGAGCTTTTGTGCGGAGTGCTTTTTCTATTCTGCAATTTATAGTGGATGATAAAATACGTAAAGTGTGTTCTGTGGATGCTACGGAATAGCTACGGATCGTCTGGATAAAGGTCTGAACAAGAAATTTCTGTTCTACAAAGTGCGAAAGATGTTCTTCAAGGTTCTCAAGGATTAAAACAGCAAGTCGACTAAATGGAAATTTTAAATAAAATTTAAAACAACAGCTGTTTCGACTCTACAAAGGTACGTACACTTTATCTTCCTATAAAATGGTATCTCTGGGGGATATACCCAAAATTGGCAATGCACTGAGGACTGAGAGTTATAGTAAAATTAAAATTCTGCATCGTTTTTTATTTAATGATATTGGTGACAGAAAAAACCGATGCAGAATAAGAAACTTTTCAGGATTCGCGTTTGTGGTAGACGACGAAAATTACATAAAGAAACAAAAATTCATCGACGAAAATTTTTCTTTAAATGAACTTATTATTATTAGTAATCTATTAAGTATTTCATTTACTGGCACGAAAGAAGAAATTCGTGACAGATTGCTGTTAAAATTAAATGACATCGAATTACTAAAAGAAGAAAACTCTGACAATGAATCACAAGAGGAAGATTCTGAAAACGAAAGTAGCGATAATGACGTCGAAAAAGCCGACTCCTCTGTGCAGTGCCATATCAGCAAAAATAAGTGTTATGATAATGATAGTGACAATGTTATTGATGATTATAATAAGGGTAAAAAAAGTATAAATTATAGTAATAATGTGAATAATGGATCACTTGGTGCAACTGTTTCTTTCAATGATTTTGAAAATTCTATGTCTAAATTTAGTGGCGAACCGCATGAAAATATTAGTGAGTTTTTTAACGAATTTGAAGAATTGTCAGTAATGTTTAATCTTAATGAGTTACAAAAAATAATTTTCTGTAAAAGGTCTTTGAGCGGAAATGCTCTGTTATTTGTAAAATCCGAAAAAGGATTACTAAATTATAAAAAGTTAAAAAATGCATTAATCGAGGAATTTAGAATCAAAATTAACTCTGCGTCTTTACATGAAATGCTGTGTAAAAAGAAAATGAAGCTTAATGAAACGGTTATAGAGTATTTCTTTAAAATGCGTGAATTGGCAAAAAACGGGCACATTGAAGATGCCGCGTTAATGCATTACGTGATCCAAGGAATAAATGACAAAAGTGAAAACAAACTAATTCTTTATGGTGCAAAAAATATTCGTGAATTTAAGGAAAAATTGAAATTATATGAAGTGTACAAAAGAGACACTGAAAAAATTAAACATAAATTTGATAAAGTAGAATATAGCACAAAACCAAAGCATATAACCCATAATGTATATGAAAAATTTAGTTCTAGAAATGAAGTAAATAATAAATTGTGTTATAATTGTGGTGAAAAAAACCACTTATCTAGAGATTGCCCCCATAAGGCCAAAGGCCTAAAGTGTTTTACGTGCAAGCAGTATGGGCATAAAAGTTCGGAGTGTCCAGGTCCAAAACCAGAAGTTAATGCACTGTGTATTAATGTAAATCAAAATATGAGTAAAATTATACAAGTAAATGATGTAAATTTTATTGGAATTATTGATACAGGAAGTGAAGCAACATTGTTGCGTAAAAGTTCTTTTGATCGGTTGAATGTAAATAAATTGAATTTAATAAGTACCACTTTGAGGGGGATCGGAAAAAGTTCTCTAAAGCCGTTAGGCTCAATTAAAGTGAATCTCAAAATTGATGAATTACAATGTGAGACTGATGTTTATGTTGTACATGATGATTTAATTCCCTATGATATAATCCTCGGCATGAATGTGTTAATGCTGGGTGAAACAACGATTAACGGAAAAGGTATTTTTGTGAAAAATAAGTGTAATTCTCTAGAGGTAAATTTAGTAACAGTACTCCCTGTAGATAAATATCAAAGTGAAATTAAAACTCCCCAACCTTGTTATGCTGTCAAAAAATCATTAGAATCTCCCGAAAAAGCCATAAGTGAAAATGACGATAAAGACGAAAACGACGAGAGTGATGACGATAAGATGCTTTCAGAGGATGATAATAGTGTGGACGATGACAGTGATGAAGAAGAGGAGCCTCGACGACAGAAACAAAACCAAAGGAGCATTATCCAAATAGATGATGATGGTGATGAAGAGGAGGAGCCGCGCCGAAAGGGACGAAGTCAGACGAATGTTTCCAGAATGCGGTCGCTAAACCTTGAAAACACTTATTTGAAGAGAGATGAAAAACAATTCCTACTTAGAAAAATTTCACAGTTAGCCGAAGAGTTGAAAAAATTAAAAGGAAAAGTTGACGATAATTCCAAACTCCTTAAAAGGAAGAAATCGAGAAAAAAGCCAGTGACAATAGATTCCACTGAGTGTAAAAGACAGAATTTGCCAAAAGAAGAGACTGCCAGTGTCAATTTAGGAAAGTTGTTCATTCCATCACTTCCACTGAAAACCACGATTGGTGAAATAGCCATATTATTTCCCAAAGCTGTACAAATAAAATTAGAAGTTTTCCCTACATATAAGACTGCCATTATAGACTTTTCGACTGAACTTGATGCAACAGACGCCTTAAAAGGCATTAAGACTGAAAATGATCGATTGGAGGGTCTCGAGTTCGAGTCCCAAGATAACTTCGAGTCCCAAAATAATTTTGAACCCCAAAGTAAAGATTTGCGTAAACCTGCTAAAGAACTATGTGTTAAAGTTAAAAAGAAAAATAAAGCAAAAAATAAATTGAGTAAACAACCACCAAAAACTGGTGAACTAAGCGACCAAGTTGCCGTAAAGCCAAAACTGATGTACTTTTCTAACTGTACGACTATAAAAATTAAAAATGATAATATTGATGAAAAAGTTAGAAATGGATGCCATGAAGGCCCCCACTGCACATCCGCTCATGTTGAGTTTCTCAAACAGTGGATGGCCTAAAAGCAAAATATGAAAATTCTCAAAAATTTGTAAATAAGTTGTAAATATTAAATTAAATAAACTAAAACGAAGTACTGTTACACATAATTAATTAAATAAAAACCTTAAAATGTACCTCATGTTACGTTAATATTTTCATTTGGGCGCCCAGACCTTCTCAAACGTTCAACTGTGTCGGATCTCTTCACGTTGCAGTCTTTTTTAAAATGTACCTCATGTTACGTTAATATTTTCATCTGGGCGCCCAGACCTTCTCAAACGTTCAACTGTGTCGGATCTCTTCACGTTGCAGTCTTTTTTAAAATGTACCTCATGTTACGTTAATATTTTCATCTGGGCGCCCAGACCTTCTCAAACGTTCAACTGTGTCGGATCTCTTCACGTTACAGTCTTTTAAAAGACTGCAACGTGAAGAGATCCGACACAGTTGAACGTTTGAGAAGGTCTGGGCGCCCAGATGAAAATATTAACGTAACATGAGGTACATTTTAAGGTTTTTATTTAATTAATTAAGTTGTAAATATTTTATTTTTATTTTGTGTTGCTTTTGTGTTTTTTTTTTTTTTTTTTTGTATCTTTTCAGTGTGATCGCCTGGAGGTCCAGTCGAGGAAGGATGGCCGAGTGATGTATAGGCACCTTCCTTCCCTAACATTGGAATCTAAAGCTATT
This sequence comes from Salticus scenicus, assembly GCA_963930645.1. NCBI lineage: Eukaryota > Metazoa > Arthropoda > Arachnida > Araneae > Salticidae > Salticus > Salticus scenicus. The sequence goes on along the minus strand of OZ005660.1, from coordinate 51,777,336 downwards.
TGATTTCTCTTTGCCGTTCCTGAAATCCAAGGCAGTTTAGTTTCTGTTTTCCCGTAGCCAGCTGATCATGTGACGGAGCGCTCGCAAGCGTGGAATGACGTAGCAGTGATGTCAGGAAGACGTCACCTCTGACGTGTGCGCCGCTTCCGGGACATGCCGCAGCTAAAAAGCACCTTCCAGAGAAAGCTCAGTTGACGATCGGATTTGGAAGAGGTTGGACGAAGCATACAGTGTTGACGGCTGTATCGCCTTAATGACTTTCGTTTTTTAATTAACGTAGTTAATTAAGTACTACTTCGACGGACATTACCAAAGTGTGTTTACGTGAAATATAATCAATTTGATGACTTGTTTGATTGCTGAATTTACTTCGATAATTAATTCTAGATGCTCATTAGCATCTCTGTAAATATGTAGATATTTTAATTCTTTATTAAAAGTTAAGTAAATATTAGAATTAGTATTGTTCTTAAAGTTTTAAACCGCTCGCCAGCCCACCTGATACTATATATATATATATATAAACTTTTGAACGGAGGGTGGTTTTGGGTTCTAGGGGTCATGATCGGTGAAGATATGAAGAAATTTTCCAGAAGTCGTGTCATGAGAACCATTGCAATAGGTAGATCTCCTATAAGGAATCTACCTAAAATGCATATATAAATGATAAAATAGTATACGAGAAAAAGACTTTCATCAATTTTATTTTTTGTATAATTAGAATATAATTTAGTAGTAATTTGATGATTTAAAAGTTAAGAATTTCCTCAGAAAGTCGATTTTCTGTTAGACACGGCAAACTTACGGCAGTTACATGGAAAATCTGCATAAAACGGAAATCTGTCTAAAACGGAAAGTTTTAATATTCCCATTCTGTTCCGTTTTAAACAGATTTGACTGCATTAAAAAACCCTATCTTTATCTGTAAAAATTCAATTTTTCCATTTTTTTCAGAAAAAAAACCAATAAATTTTTTTTTCCCCACCACCTTAAAACTTTTACATCTCTAGTTGAAACCACTCACGATATGTTCCTTTACTTTTGAGAACATCTGATGACCCTCAGCCACAGATTTCTTCATACTGAAGCAGAAAATTAAAAATAAAACCTCCCGCAAATAATAGGAATTTGGCCCATCAACTGAGAATAACTTTATGATGTGGACATAAATCGATTAATGTTTTCATGGGTTATGCCCAAGCTTATTGTATGATGTCTACATCAGTTTATTACCACCACCACTGACTGCTACAGCCATCTATTGGAAAACAACGGAAGCAAAGTTGTATACCTAACATATTCCAATTCATTCCATTTTCAACAAATCATAAAAATAGTAAAATGTTTCTCTACATTGTACTGTCTCTACTGGCAAATTTATTTACAAACTAAAAACAAGCAATACAAAGTTTGTTCAAAATTCACATTTAAAGCAACAAATAAAAAAGACAATATTGATGAATTCACCTTTAAATAATAATAAAAATTATTAGAAAGGGTTTATATTTCATATTTAAAAAAATATGTAGAGAAACTGCTATTTTAATTTTTATATCACAAATTATTATGCCTTATCAATTTGTATTATTTTAAAAATTTATCTTTAAATATTAAACGAAAAAAATTCTGGAGACAAATTTTATGAAATATAAATAAAAATAAAATTCAAACTCTTAATATTATCTGAAAAAAATATATAAAATAAACAAATAAGTCAACTTGCATAAACTTTATCTTAGTGTACTTGTACTATATATATATATATATATGTTGCCGGCGTGAAACTAGTTTAACCCCACAGGCAAGTCACAAGTTTAGCCGCCTGCCTCCTTCCTTCCTATCTTGTGTTTCTTAGGTTACTTTTCATTAATTTTGATAAGTTTATCGTTTTAAGTTAAGATTTGTTGTGTTACTTTATTGATTCGTTTGTTTTGCAGGCTGTTAATTTTAATAATTCTGGTTTCTTTAAATTTGTGTATTTCATCCCCTGATAATTTTTTTTTTCATTTTTCTGAACTTCTCAAAGAAATTTTTAATCTTATTGGTCATTGGTGTTTCAGTGATCTTGTATCTGTTGCTTGGCTTCTACTATGCTTAATAGATCATCATTATATATATATATATATATATATATATTCGTTAACGTGAATCTCAAGGGGAAAAAAATAAATTGTTCATGTTATCAGTAATTCATGGTATCAGTAACTAATCTTCATATAACTAAATTAATCTTCCTTTTCACGGGGATAGAGAAAACAGTTCATGTTAAAAGTAGTTCACGTTAACGAGGTTTGACTGTATTGTTTTTGTTGAATAGACTCACACATATATAAACATATTTTTTTAAATAAGATAATCTTACTTACTAGAACAGTGAAGTTTAACAGGTGGTAAAGACAATTCTTTAGCAATATCAGAATTCTTTATTTTAGAAGCTTCCTCTACCTATTTAAAATATTGTATAAGATTAATCAATATTGTATAGTGAATGATTAGTAAAATAATGGATTTAAATTTCTTTCAGATAAACTTAAAAAAAAAAAAAAAAAAAGTGATTTTTTTTTATTTTTTAACTTAGATATTAAATACAAATATAGCAGGATTTTCGCCAGTGCAGAGGTTAATCCAGAACAAATTTAGTGCCGCATTGAGGCACTTTCACAAAGTCAATTTTTAGCAATGAGGTACCTTCACAAATTCAACTTTCAGCAAAGAGGTACCTTCACAAAGTCAATTCTCAGCACACTAAAATATTTTATAAGCTTCACTGCATCGAACACAGAAAAATACCCTCAATTTGAATATTTACTGGAGACAATGATAAATATCTAAGTAAACACCTACTTATCTTACTTATAAGAAACAACTTAACTCGCCCATATATATATTTATTTTTACAACTGTTTCATTTTATTTTTTAAATGTATTTACAAAAAAAAAAACAGCTTTACGTATTTTAGTTAATTGTTCTGAAGTATCATTAATTTTCACAAACTTACTTGATGCTTTCACAAATTATTTTATAAATTCACAAATGGGGTACAATTTTTAAAAAGCTGGATTAATCCCTGCAGTGATAAAAACTGGATGAGAATTTATCTCCCTTACTCAGAAGCAAAGTGAGATTTCTAAAAAGAATGCAAGAACAAAAAAATAAATAAATAAACAAATATGGATTAATTATTTTTTAAATAATTATCAATATTTCTCAGAATTTACATTAAATAATTTACATAAATAAAGAAAAATTAACTTAGTTTTTACAAAATCGTATTATTTAAAATTTTATATCCTTGAGTATAATAACATGTCTCTAACAAAATATGACATAAATTTCCTAATTTCAATAGAAAAACAGAGTATCTCTTTTGAATAAGTTTAGACATAATTTCAAAAAATTAAAAATTTTATCAGTTACTTACTAGTTTTATACATTATAAAATACAATTTACTGCATGCATTGTGCACAAAACTTAGTAATAACTTTTGTACATTTTTCGCAAATGGGAGCTTTACGTTTTGAACAGATATTTATAGTTTTATTTTCACATTTCGAACCGTGGCATTGGAGTCGTTTACTCTTAGTTTGTGGTTGACCGTTGTTTTCATTGGTTACTTCACACTTACTTTTTGGCACCTTTTTTTTGTCACAAAAGAACAAACTTTTCTCACAATTCTTCAACCAAGTCCTGAATGAATTGCTGTCTACTAATAGATTTTCCAGTTACAGCTTTATATAAAACCCAGGCATTGATTGCAGCAAGGTCTAAAATATTATAAAAAACCTGCACCGACCACCTAGGTGAAGCAGACTTGACTGTATATTTCCTTGCCATTTGGTCAATCATGACCACACTGTATTTAGTTGCATTGTAGAAAGAATGTGACTGTATAAGGTAGTTTTTTTGGGTTATCATCTGCAATTTCTACGATTGGATGGAGACAACTTAGCAACAAAACATTTTTATCTTTTTTACCTTGATAAACAGTTAGACTAATGTCTTTATGGGTTAGTACCTAGTGGAATGCAATGTCGATTTCGACATTTTTACAGAGACTGGTATTTCTCTTCTTGAGCGTTTTACAGCTCCTACAAGGTTGGTGTTTTTGTATTTCAATGCCTCTGCAAGCTTCAGTGTTGTGAAAAAGTTGTCTGTAGTGTCGTTTCTACCTTTGTTTTCATATGGACTTATTAGTTGCAGCACTACATGTTCAGAAAGAGCTACGTTCGATGGATTTTGGTTATCTTCTTCAAGATATGGGAATCCATTTATCAGATATTTTGAGTCAACATCTGCAGCCAACCAGAACTTGATTCCAAACTTATCTGGTTTGTTTGCCATGTATTGGGTAAACCTACACCTAGTTTTCTTAGGAAATAACTTTTCATCTACAGTTATATTAGGACCTGGTGTACAGTTAGTCTTGCTATTTTCGATGAAACGATTCCAGTTATCCGAAATAAAGGCAAATTTGCCTGTCTCTAGAAGCTTTGATCCTGTTGATTTTATGTTGAAGCGTAAAAATCTCATTATTTCACAAAACTGGTCTCTTGACATTGTATTTTGGAAAAATGGTGGTCCCCAATCCTTTGACCACAAGCTATCCAATTCAAGTCCTTTTTCACAATATATACCACATGCATATAAAATTGATATAAAAGCATCTATTTCTTCTAATGTTAAATTCCATTCTCGTTCATGAATCTGCCGACAAGCTTCATCTTCAGTACACTTCTTTATGTGCTTCAATATCCATTCATCTATAAAAAGCCTCCAAGCACTTGAAGGATTGTTGTCGATAACATTGCATTTAGCATGTGATGTTGGGCCCCCATTTTATTTCAAAATATTACAATTTAATTTTCTTTCTCTATCCTTTATTCCTAATGGAGCGACATTCCAAATTGTTCCATATTTGCCAACTTCATTATTTCCAACTTTAAACATTATTGTTGATTTCTTTTTCAAATTCCTAATCGTATGTGTATCCTTTCTTAGAATGTTTGTTTTTGCTTGCTTATTAGATAATAAATTATCATAATTATTGCGATGAGAAGGACCAGCAATTATTAAAGCATTGCCAGAGAGATCTTCACTTTCATTTTCTTCATCCGAATCCAGATTGCCTTCACTAGCAGGCAGGTATTCATCTTCACTACTCTACTCAAAATCAAAACACTTTTTTCATTTTCATCACCTTCTGAATAATTTTCAGATACTGTAAAAGCACTTATTTTCGCGAGCCGTAATTTTCGTGAAAATTAAGATATCTGTGATTTTGCGAGCTGAAAATTTCGCAAATTTTATATGAACAGAACCGTAAGTTGAAAAATCCTAAAGTTAAAAAAAGTACCTATATATAGAACCCGTTTTGCATAAGGCATTTTAAGAAACTTTCTTTTGTCCAAATAGTTCTCCCCCCACCTCCCATCACTCTGAAAACAATTCATGCTTACAACGTTGCTTATACATCAACTTTGTCTTTGGCTCAATGCACGCATTCCAACTCAAACAAGTTTCTTTTCTCAATCATCTTTTTTCCATCGCTGTTTATCAAACTAGGGACTTCTGAACCCCCCTTTTGCACCGAAAATGTAATCACGCCACCCCCTTCGCTTTTCTTGGATTCGGACTGTCCATGCCTGTGAACTTTGGCAAGTGAAAATTTCCTGATTTTTTATTATTATTTGAGGTGAAAAAAAAAGTATTTTGCGAGGCTTAAATTTTCACAATTATGATAGGCTCGCGAAAATTAAAGCCTCACAAAAATAAGTGCTTTTACAGTAACTCTTTTAAATATTCTAAAGCTTCCTGAACAGTAATATTACGACATTGTGACATAATTTTTATACATATACTAATTACAGAAAAAAAGGGACTTCAAAAAGTCTTCTAAATATTTGCTGTAACCTTTCAATGCATTCGAACATAGTTCGCACTTCAAACCAAATATAATGAATGACCCTGACTGAAAAGCTTCCCGATTTCGCCTTCTAGTGCAGTCCATTTCAGGAATCCACGGGTGGGGTGGGAAAGAAGCATTTTACAGTTACTTCATTTCTTATGGGTCAAGACCCGCTCCACAGTTCTAGGTATAAGTGTTAATAAACAGAAAATTATTTAAGTTATGAATTTTTAAATTTGATAAATTGTTGTTGACCTTAAATTATTAAAAGTCATAATAAGAAATTTTTTTTCTATTGGAACTTTTTGCGTTTTGATAAATTAAAAATCGTTTTGGGTCAAATTGACCCGCTCTGCAGTTCTAGTGTTAAATATGCCAATTTTATTCACTGCCGACCACCGAAATATACAGCCTTTTCTCTGCAAATTGATAAAGTGTACTCCTTTTTTTTTTACTTCATAACAAGATTATTCACTTAATTCCAATTTTTTTGTTGTTTCATTATGGAATTATAATTTTTCTTTTTGCAGCTGATCAGCAAAATACACAATTTTCTAATACAATTTTTTTGAAAACTTTTTTAAAATCATACCTTCATAAATCAACTTTCATATAATTTATTTATTTTATTTATATATTTGTTATTCTTTGCTCTTAATTTCAGATTTGTGACACCTTTCAGTTCCACAATTCATCTAAGAATGTGATAATTACAGCAATCTGCAATCAATGGTTTTATAACAGTATATATATACAGTGAAAAACATTTAACACGAAACTAAGGGGACCGAAATATTTTTTCGTATTAAAAGAATTTTGTGTAAAATGATTTGTAGAAAAAGTACAAAATTCGTCAATATGTTTTCCATGTCGTCAATTTTTATTTCCATTTCCTGTAAAACCACTACTAACTTGCAACCATTAGGATAAAAATGAAGTATAAATATTATTGTTTTTTGGAAAAAAATTCAGATATATTTTACTGAAGTGTCTTTTTCAGCACCATATTGTTCAAAAATTGATTGAGATCATCCGTTCTTTTATTCATCTCTCAATTGGAATGCTGTATAACTAGCTCAATTGAATAACTGTGGATACTTATTACTTTATTCATTTCTGAAGCAGAGGAGACAGGAACTGCATCCTTGATTCAGTTGTCAGATTTGTCATCAAAATTTACATAAGGGGATCATTTTAATTATAAACGATGTCAAAAATCTCATTATTGGGGCTGTACACACATGATCATCGACGGCAACATATCGTAGCATAGTTGCCAACATTATAATTTATTCCGGAGCATTTTTATCCCTGCCTTTAATCCGCACCACTTTATTTACAGACTATTTTCCTTCAATGTATAACTATGATAAAATAAGGAAATATTACTCTTAAGAAAAATGTGGTATGGAAATAAAGGTGGAGTTAAAAATGCTTCGGAATAAATTAAAATGTTGGCATCTCTGTTGTAGCAAACATGTCACTGAAGATCGAAAGCGAGTTTTTTTCGTGTTAAACGATTTTTGTTTCGTGTTAAAAGAAACAAAAATGTATTAAATAGCATAGTACACTGTCCAGACCGCTACATCATTTTGTGTTAACCGATTTTTCATGTTAAGTGTTTTCGTGTTAAACGTATTTCACTGCAGTATGGACAAAAATATTTTTAAAATATAAAATTTATGGAATTTTACTACTCTTATATGTTGCTGTAACCTACATTAGGGTTCTAACTAAAGTGCAAAACTGTGAGAATGTCACATACATTTTTTTTTCTTCTTCTCTAACATGAAAGTTTTAACATTAAGAGAAATTCGTACACACTTTATTAAAACTTTTGCCCGAAAACAGGTCATTCATAAAAATAAAAAATCTTGAAATGTAAAACCTTTCCTCTTCCATAAAAATCTGCAAATTTAAACAGACCCTTCACAAAAATTGAAAGGGTAGTATTGCAACAGTTGTTACTAAAAGTAGTTGTGATGTTTATCCAAGTGCATTAAACATTTGCAAATGCCAATTGAGGTCTTCTAAGTTTAAATCCATTAATTTTGATTCTTCTAACTTGTATAACCAAAAAAAGTCCAACAACTTTAGATAATGACATGTTAAGGGCAGAAATGGAAGCAAATCTGTGTCAGACAATCAAGGAACTATCAAATACTCTTAATTAACCTTGGTCAACCCCCTAAGAACATTTGCAGCATATTGGTAAAGTAAGCAGAGCAAGTGATTGGGTCCCGCATAATCTGTCTGAAGAAAAGTGATTAACCACATGCAACATATTGCTTTGATGGCCAGTTACAGAAGCATTTTTATCACTTGATCATTAGAGATAAAAAAAATCTGGAGTGACTCCACTCGACTTTCCAAACATTGAGTAATTAACAGTTTTGTAGATAAAGTAAAAAAAGAGGAGTTGTTAAACAAACAAAAGAGAGAAAACCATAATAGAGTGTTTGAGTATTTTTCTCCATATATTACATGATGTTTTATTTAACGCTACTGAACTTTGAGCCCATAGATCATAATGACAAAGAAATTTTCGTTGTGTACTTGTAAAATCCTATAAATGCTAGATTCACCAAAATGCTTATATTTAGTGCAACTGTGATTTATAATATTCATATACATTTTCAGCTCAATTGAATAAGGCGTTTAGATGCTATCGCAATGTCAAATATTTCGTCCCATAGGCCATAATGATAAAGAATTTTTCTTTGTGTCCCTGTAAAAAAACTATAAGTGCTAGATTCACCAAAATCTACAGGGTTCGTACTATGGTGACTTACAATATACATACGAACTTTCAACTTATTCGAACAAAGCGTTTAGGCGCTTGCGTGTTCACTCACAGACATACACACACACACATACAACATCGCAAAAATAGTGAAAACGGACTCATTGGACCTTGAAACGTATAGAAACATCAAAATCTCAAATTCGGATTTTTGACATGATTACAATACTTTCCTCACTATAGTATTCAGAAAGTAAAAATGGGTTTTTTATGACAATCCAAAATGCAAAAGCCAGTGACTCTCTCCAAATGCTTTACCACAAAGTACAGCTAAGTTAGGTTTTCACTACAAAAAAGCCCTTTTGTGTGTTTGGTGGAGTATTCTTGGGGTTGTTTATTTTGAAGTGCTGAACATGGGCAAACTTTGAATGCTGACCTGTAATGTGAACAATTCAATCGAATAAATCAATCTTTAATTGAAAATTGCCCATCGATTGTCAACAGAAAAAGCATTATTCTGCAACATGATAATGCCAGGGGTGCATAATCTGTCCAATCCAGCAATCTAGTATCAGAAGAAATTTTGCAAAAAAATATACAACTCATATCGATTTTAACAATGAATTACAAAATTCACTGTTAAAATAGTTCTTTATTTTGGGGAAATTATCATATGATTGGGGGAAGTGATAGGAGTAAAAACATTTTCTGCACCCCTGGATAACGCATGACTGTACTGCGCAAGATAAACATGGGGGAAAAAATTGGAATGGGAGTGTCCCATTCAAATTCAATGAATTGGAATGGGAGATATTGCCTTACCTACAATACTAATCCTATATTGCACCATAAAATTTCCATTTATACTGATTGCTACAACTTTTTAAGTGCCAAAAAATTTGGATGATGTCCATAATTAATGCGACCTGTAAATATTTTGCTCAAAACCCAGCTGATTTTTATCGATCTGGCATTGAAAACTTGTACACTAGATGGCAAAAGAATGTCTACAAGGAGGGTGATTACATAACTGATTAAAAATAAAAATTTGTTAAAAATTCCTCTGTTTAAATTTTTTGTAAAAAAAAAAAACAACAATGCATTTCAACCCCTCTAATAAACTTGATGGTATTAAATGATCAGTATCAGGTGGATATTTATATGACAATTTGAGAAGAAATTAGTTGGAGGTGGCTTTTTTATTTATTTGCTGACTGTACATAGGAAAAACAACAGGAGCAAAAATGCAGAGAAAAGTACAGAGAAACAGTGGTGGCTTGTGCACCGAAAATAGGTGAACAGGCACACTGTATTCATTTATAGAATATAAATTTACATTTAAATAAGTATTTTTAGTTAATACCCTACTTAATAAAAATTATGTATTAAAAATACTTCAGTATTATTTTTTACCTCTTCACCTATATTCAGTTCACGAGCCGCCACTGCAGAGAAAAGAAATCAATCACAACTGTGAAACAACAAAAAATATCCATTGATACTGGTCAGAAAATGATATCAAAGAGTAGGAAGGATAGGGTTCGGAGCTCTTGAATCGTCAACAGGGCTTGTCACTTCCCCATTTTATTACTTAAGATACTTAGTCTTTGGTTTGTTAAAACGTTTTTAAAATTGGTAATCTTCCATAAAATATTCAGATATTAATTATTTGGGGAAGTTTAAGAAATTAATTAAAAGTTCAGGAATCTGTTAAAAAAATAAAACAGTGGAAGAGTAGCTAGTAACTTAATATTATTATTAGATTAGCATAGTTGTAATTAAAGACACTACTTTTTAAATGAACATTTTATACTCACAGTTTTTCCCTTTATCCATTCAGTAGCAAGGGAACTAGATGCAATAGCAGATCCACAGCCAAAAGTTTTAAACCTGGCATCAATAATGTTTCCATCTTCATCAACTTTAATCTAGAGAATAAATAAATATAATTATTATTATTATTACTGTTAATTAATATTGGGAATAATAATAATTATTATCATTCTCAATCCATAAAACAAAATTTTTGAGGTAAATGTACAATTGCACAGAGTATTTGGTTAGTATTTGATATATCGCCAACGCAGTCAGAAATAACAAATATTCGGTTTGACTAAATATCATGATATTCAGTGACTAAATTGTTCAATTAAAAATAAATTTAGGATTCAAATCAGGAATTAACTTACAGAAATTGGGTACCAGGGCAAAATGATTAATTGAGGGCCTGCTTTTAGCACATAGTAGAGCCTAAGTAAACTTTGGACATATGGCTTATAAATGGGCCCCAGGCGCCTGCAGCATAAGTTTCAAGGGAATTAAAGCCCTAATTTAAATAAAATATGAAAAATCATACAAATATTATTTTTTAAATAATAGGTAATGTTTAAAATTAGAGTGAACTAAAGAATTTTTTTTTATTTATCAGCTATAAGTTGCAAAACGAAAAAAAGTATGATACCATGAATCATAAAGCCCTTCGTAATTAATTCCAAGAAAACTTCGGATTTGAAAATCAGTCTTTTACAAAAATCAGTGATTTTAAAACAATTCTTCACAAAAAAAAAAAAATAAATAAAAAAAATAACACGAGAAAATTACTTATTTGGAAACCAGCTGCAAAAAATGACATATTTCAGTAATCAAATACCAAAAAAAGAATATTGCTGAATTATGAGCGCACTAAATTATTGCATGTTTTTAACAGAATAAAATCTATTTTAGCAATTAGTTGCAACTGCATAATTTTTTATAATTAGCAATAAAAAAATTTCGGTAAATGTAAATGGTCATAAAATTATTGCCTGTATTGCAAATCATCTTTGGAAAAATAAAAGAAAAAAAAAAAAAAAATCACTGATTAACATTGAAATAAAGCCTATATCAGCTATCAATTCTGATTATATATATTTTTTTAATCATCAGAGAAATGATTTCATATTTACACTATCATCTATAAAAATATTGCAATTTACGAAAATCATCTTTTAAAATATCATAATATTTATAGATTCGCAGCGAAATAATAGCATATTATTAAACGTAAATTTTTTACTATTAGTGGTGAAACGATTCTGCATTTTCAAAATCTACTGCAAAATTATTCTATATATATTCTACAAATATGCAGATAAAAATTCAGTTTTAATTATCCTATCTACTGAAACACAGACAATGACTATGTAAATATATTTAATTAAAAAAGCATTATTTAAAAAACCCAAAAATTTAAGATTATTTTGAGATAATTAAAATCAATATTGTAATTTTTGCACATACATTTAATAAGCCTCATTTGATTAGTATATTTATTCTCTGCATATTTTCCTCCATATATTTTACAGAAAAATTGCTCAATTTTACAATTTCTCTTGTAGGTTCCTAAAAAACAGTAAGTTCTTAACAAAAACCAGTAGATCAGTAGAAATAACCAAAAAACAGTAGTCTACTGGTAAAAACAGTAGAGCTGGCAAGTATGTACATACATAAAAAAAATCCATACATAAAAAAAAAAAAAAAGTGTAAATCATAGATATATATATGGGTCATTCCATGTCAAATCAACGAAGCAAAAAACCTGACCCCCTCAGATTTCTATGAAATTTGGCTCATTTATTTGTTCTATAGAGAAATGAATCTGTACCAATTAATAAGTCTCTACCTCTTTTAGTTTTTGATATACAGGGCTGCAAAAATGCAAATTTTCAAAATTTGCATTTTTACAAATGTGCCCATATGTCCTTCCCTAATTGACTTAGAGGTATAAATTTGGTATCATTAGAAAGCTTATAATACAGGCTTTCAAAGGATATATCGCATGCATACATTTTTAAAATTTTTCATTTCAAGGTCAAACTTTTTGACAAATTGACCTTCAATAACTCAAAAAGTGCATTTTTTTTTTTAATCTGAAAAAAATATATATTTCTCTTGATAATTTGTTTTATGCGTGCTGAAAATTTCAGAATGGGATAGCAATGGGATCATAGTGAAATAAAATAATGAACTTTCTACTCACTTCATACATTTTTTTTTTTTTCTTCTGAAGATAGTTACAGTTAAGGATACAATATTTTTTACAACTTCTGGTTAGCATTGTCCATTTCTTGCTTTGACAGGTTATAAACTCTTCCAGTTGGATTTATCCTGGGGTCAACTTTTGAAATTACATCACTTACAGGTAAATTCAGTACATCCTCAATGGCTGGATAGTAGAAAGAAGGTGAAGGTCCGTGTGGATGTAAGAACTTTATCTTCAGTGTTTGATTTTCCTCATTAGAGTCTAAAACACAACCTAACCACTATTGTCCATCATATCTGCATATCAAGAACCGAACCATTTCAACCCTACATAATTAAACTGTTTGAGAAACTGCATAGTTAAAAAGATACAACATATAGTCCTACAATGATCATGTAGCATGATTTAAAAATGTGAAAAGAAATATTAAGATAAATGAAAATAAAAGTGAAAATGAGAAAACTGCTATGCAATTTATTTCTCATAGCAAAATTAGATTTTAGTAGTAGAATCTTTCTGTTAAAAAGTACCCCATGCTATATATATATATATATATATATGAAAAAAAAAAAATTCTACTTTTAAATTCATGAAAAATAAAATTAGATGAATAGAATAGAGATATTAATTGCAGTATTTTATTACTAAATATTATGTTGTAATAGGATTGCAGTGAAAATTTTCTCTCTTTCACTCTTTTTTTTTTTTTTTTTTTTTTTAAATCTAATACTGTATTATAAAGGTGAGACACAAATTAACATTTTAATTTGATTCAGAATCCCAAATTAATATGCACAGATATTTTACAATATATTTATGTAAGAATACCATACTTTTTTTTTTTTTCTTTTTAAGAAACACACCTTTTGAAATATAGGTCAAAGTCTTTGACCTTGAAATTAAAAATCCAAGAAATATATGTATGCCATATATCAAATGAAGGGCATATTCAAGCACTTTCTAACAGCAGCAAAAATAAGGTTCTGTGACAATTAGGGAACAAGTTATGACTTACACAATATGCATAATGCAAAAACTAACATATTTTGCCCATTTTTGAAGTTTATTATCACAGAAACCAAAATAGATGCAGACTTTTTATTCAGTATTAATTAATTTCTATATGAACATAATATCTGAGCCCCCCCCCCCAAAAAAAAAAAAATAAATAAATAAATAAAAAATAAGAGGATCAGGTTAAGAATGTTACTTTTTTTCATTGATTTGACTTGGAATGACCCTGATGTTAGTATGATTACACTGATAGATGTTACATTTTAATTTATAACTCAGCATCTCATTCTGAAAATCACAGTAATTATAGATAATAAATGCAGGAACAACACATATTTTTTAAAAGAAAATAAAAAATGCACTTTTTGAGTTATTGAAGGTCAAAGGTAAAAAAGTTTGACCTTGAAATGAAAAAATTTAAAAATGTGTGCATGCGATATATCCTTTGAAAGCCTGTATTATAAGCTTTCTTATGATACCAAATTTATACCTCTAAGTCAATTAGGGAAGGACATAGGGGCACATTTGTAAAACAAGAATTTTGAAAATTTGCATTTTTGCAGCCCTGTATATCAAAAACTAAAAGAGGTAGGGACTTCTTAATTGGTACAGATTCATTTCTCTATAGAACAAATAAATGAGCCAAATTTCATAGAAATCTGAGGGGGTCAGGTCAAAAATGCTACTTTTTTTAGTTGATTTGACATGGAATGACCCGTATCTCTGAAAAGGGAATTCATGTTGACATGAGCTCCCCACATTCAAGACCAAATTTGGAAGTGTATAACTAGACATCATGATCATGACACTCTCAAATATAAATTTGCAGCATTCTATGACCATTCATTTTTGAGCTATGCAAAATACAAAATCCATTTTGCATTACAATACTTTCCTTGCATGTATCTTCAGAAAGAAATAAAAATGGTGTGTAACAATATATAATTTATTAAAGTATGTGAGCGTAAAATGATTAATTCTTCATTTAATAAAACCCTTTCTTTTCTCAAGTTATTTAAATTAACATAGATGCCATCTTGTAAATCGTGCGTAGGAAAGCCGTGCGATTTGTTGGCACAATACGCTACATTAGCAAATCTCTAAAGGTCACGCATAACTGGGATTTCATCAAAATCAAATAATTTTACCTGTAACTTCATCACATCACCACATGCTGGAGCACCAACTAATCCAGTTCCAACATGCTTATCATTCTTGTCCAAAGAACCAACATTACGTGGATTTTCATAGTGATCGATCACCTAAATAACAAATTGAAAAATAATAGCTTTTAAAAAAAATGTAACTAAGTTGTGTGACTCAATAAAACATAGATATTTAAAAAGCTATTTTTTTATTATGATTATTTGCCAACTAGGAATAACGGGAGAATAGAAGGATTGCAAATAACTAGAGGAATAGTTTTATTTACTTCATACAAATAACAACGGTTTCTGACAGGAATTACAGCTGATAAAACCAACAGACTAATAAATAAATAAAACAATAAAATAGAGGGGAAATAAATCAAAAAGCGCATAATATGTTAATTCAAATATAATGAAAAATTTACAGATTTAAATAAATTAATAGAGGCAAAACATAAACTGGATCAATAAATTGAGTATTTTAGTAACTCATGAACAAAAGTTGAATCAACAAATAAATTACTTGAATACTTTTAACACAATTTTATAGCTTTCTTATCAAACGACTGACTTTTATTAAAATCACATCAACACATCAAGTGCTTGGATAGAAGCATTATTCTGAAAAACTGAACTACTGCGCAATCCAGACTAAATGACGAAATACAAATATTTTTTTTTTATGTAAAAGATTGTACCTTTTCATGATAATTAGCCTTGCTTACAAAATAAGGTGTCAAAGGCTGCCTTGCAACGGGACTGAGACTACGTGAAATCGAACGCAAAAACGACATCACAAATTATTTCTATTGAAAATCAGATATCACGCCAGCCAATTTCTCAATTTGTTGTTTTCAAACATTACCCTCTAAGTTGCCATTCTGTAGAACCTTAATATCTTTTAGCGAATAGCTGATAGAAAACATCGTCATTGATATTGCGATCTAGTAGCAGTTAGCATTTTTTTTTATATCCCACGTGTTTCAGGTAGGAGAGGATCCGAAAAACGTGGGCGCCATCTATCGACCACTAATTCATTTTCGCAAAAGTAATCGAGCGCTAGCAAAAATTCCTGTGTACAGAAAGTACACTTAATACTGTTTTGTTAAATAAATCCTTATCGAATCATGTTCTTAGACTGACTTAAGAACAGGATTTGACAAGGATTTATTTAACAAATTAGTATTAAGTGTACTTTTTTTACATAAGAATTTTTGCTAGTGCTCGGATACTTTTGCTATTTACCAGGTAGATTGGTAGTTGGATGGGTTTTACGTCGCACTAGTGCTGCGCAATGGACAATTGGTGTCGGTCTGGGACTCACCCCTAGAGGTGGTCCGGAGACATGCCATCACAATTTTGATCTTCCACGGAAGGGATAAAATTTGATCAGGAATCAAATTTCCTTGAATATTATATGAATAGAATTAATTCCCCTATTATTTTTTCTTGTATTTACTAGAAGTGAAAGAATAAAATTTTCACAACCTAGGTTCAGGTTGAGTAGATTTTATGTCATACCAGTGCTACACCATGGCAATTGGCAGTTGTTTGGGACTCACATTTAAGAGTAATCCTTTGACAATACAATAGTTTAATCTATTTTTAAGAGTTTACTTTATATCCATTTAAACTAAATTCCCCCCCCCCTTTATTTTAAATAACATGAGTAACACTTTGAAATTTGGTTTGAATATATTCAGTAAATACATGTACAATCGGTAACAAAAGTGTCCGAACACTAGCAAAAATTCCTATGTAAGAAAAGTACACTTCATACGGTTTTGTTAAATAAATCCTTGTCGAATCCTGTTCTTAGTCAGTGTAAGAACATGATTCGATAAGGATTTATTTAACAAAACTGTATGAAGAGTACTTTTTTTACATAGGAATTTTTGCTAGTGTTCGGACACTTTTGTTACCGACTGTATACGCATATCTTATCTATTAATGCAGCTCTTTCTCTCTCACTTTTTTTTACCATTGTAGTATTATAACATAACTTTGTAGAGAAATAATTTATTGATAAAAAGGGCAATAACCCATAACATTATTTTCAAACAGAATAATATATTTAAAAGTAATAATTTATTTATTTAATGAAAAATTAAGTGATTTTCAATGTTAGTACATCTAGCAAAAGAAAAAAAAAAATCTTTTGTTAAAAATAAAATAAAATAAATCTAATGTGGACACCACGACTTCCTTTACACCCATTAAAATACACATATTATTACGAAAACTTTGATATTTTTGCATGAGGTAACTGAGTCATAAATAAATAGCCAGGTTTCAGTCTATAAACAATTCTGGAAACAAGACCCCCTCCCTCAAAAAAAAAAAAAATATATATATATATATATATATATATATAACGCTACTCCAAACACAGAGGTTACGATAAGATTCTATATACTGCCAAGAAATGGTAGCTTTTTCAGACTTGACGATGACTTATGGAATTTCTCATAGGCAAATACACAGCTGATTTGAATAAAACTCACTCGAGTGTAGATGTCCTACTTTTATTCTATTTGATGAAAATTTGTCGCGTGAAATGATAAACTACTCCAAAACAATTAACTGTGTTAAAGATGAGAAAAAGTTTATTAATTCTGGCTATCCTGAAATAATATTTGCTGCAGTTGGAAATAAAAGTGTCCAAACACTAGCAAAAATTCCTATGTAAAAAGAGTACAATTTATACGGTTTTATTAAATAAATCCTTGCCGAATCCTGTTCTTGGTCAGTGTAAGAACATGGTTCAATAAGGATTTATTTAACAAAACCGTATGAAGTGTATTTTTTTTACATAGGAATTTTTGCTTGTGTTCGGACACTTTTGTTACCAACTGTACCAAATTTGGTCGCCAATCTCTCAAACCTGCCAAGTTTGTAGCCTATGCAGATTTATGTCTTGGTCGATTTTGGCAACCAAATCAGGGAAATTTTGTAGCTTAGGGATGTCAAAGTTTGCAAGCGCTAACTTCAATAAGAACAGAGTTCTGGAATTTTCCAGAAAGATTCATTGGTTTATACTACAGAACTAAACTGAAAAGAGTCATTACCCACATAGCAAAATTACAACTGGAGATCCTCTGGTGGATATCATATGCAGGATATACTTTATCTGCTGGATGTGGATTTGTGCTTCCCCTCAGTTGTAAGGTTAATCGAACTCTGGGTGTGGGGCAAAAACGTAAAAAAAAAAAAAAAAAAAAAAAAAAATTTTTAGCCTGGATTTATGCAAGTTTTGGAGTAAAAGTCAGACATAAATATTTTATAACAGTGTTTATATTATTTTTGTATCTCAGCTTCTAATTAGCATAATTTCAAAAGTAATATATCATTTTAAAACTTATTTGAATTGGATTTGAAGAGTAGACGTCGTAAATCTCTATCGCCAGATGGCGCTTTAATATTTTAAAATCTCAATTATCTCCAATTCTAATTAAGTTGCATAGGGTAGATTAGATCGTAGCCTCCACTGTGTTGAGAGTTTGTCATAATCATAATTTTCAAGGTTTGTTTTCACAAAGAACTAACAGATTGTTTCATATTATGACATGCAAAGGGGCGACACAGTCACCACAGAGCGGATATTTGCAACAGTTAGAATTTTCAAAGGTATTTGCATTATGAGCGAGCGAGAAATTGTAGGTTCTGAAATGGGGAGAAGGTACCGCAGGCGCTACTAAGCAGGAACTTGCTACAGTTAGAATTCTCAATAAAACTAATTGAACACTAAGCAAATAAGCTGTTTAAGTACTTGAATGGGAAAAAGGTGCCACCGACTGGGACTTTGATACTGTCAGATTTTTCAAGGATTGTGAACTAGCTGGTCGCCGAAGGCATCTAGTATTCTAACAACATATATTGGAAGCAGTCTCCAAAGCAGTAGCACATATTTAAGACTACTATATAACTGGCAGAATCATTCGCCGCCATTTGTACGTCAAGTCCGTCATCGATAAACTTAAGATTACTATATAATAGCTTTATATAGTCTCATATAGTCTTATATGGTAGTTCGTAACTGCCAAAAGTAAGACTATTTATAATAGTCTTTTATAATCTCATATAATAGTCATATACAATAGTCTTAGTTTTAGCAATGACGGACTTGACGAACAAATGGCGGCAAATGATTCAGCCTGTTATATAGTAGTCTTACACATATTTTGCACTTAGGAAAACACTCGTCTTTTCAAATCTGGTAGTGCTTTTATTGATTCTATGGTGTCTGAAGAAGTTTTCAAGTTTAAATATTTGGCCACAATAATGAAATTTTCTTTGTGTCCATGTAAAATGAGTCCAGTGCTCATCAACATCTACAGAAACTGAATGATAATGAACTATAAATTATCTGCCAGTTTTTAGCTCAACTGGATAAGGCATTTACATGCTATCACACTTTAAATAATTTGAATGCATAAGCCATAAAAAAAAAAAAGAAAAATTTCTCCGTGCCCCTGTAAAAAAAACTGTGGGTTAAAATTTCACGCAAATTTATACAATTTTTACGGTGACCTATATATACATACCAAATTTCAGTTCAAACGATCAAAGAATTTAGACGTTATCATGTTCACTCACATATATACACATCACCATAAAAATAACAAAAAATGAACTCAGAAGACCTCAAAATGTATAGTAGATACACCACACTAGTGCTGACTCTAGGCTAATTTGGCAGGGCACCTGGTGCCCCTTTTAAACATATTTCAGCACCTGGCGGTCTTTTTTCAATCCATTTCAGTACCAGGCAGCCCTTTTAAAAACATTTCAGTACCAAGTGGCCTTTTCAAACATTTTAAATGTTCAGAGGCCTTTATAGATACTTTTCTCCTTAACATGTAACCTTATAACAATAGTTTTACAACATTTCAGGAACAGCATATGTATATAGCTCACCTATATACATGTAAAATTAGTACAATTTACTTTTGTCACATACAAAAATCACAACACGGAAGATCGCAAACTATACAAAAAATACCATATTTGAAAATAGGTTGTGCTTTTTATTGAATTCCCCCAATGACTCTTTTATTCTAGAATCAGCACTACACACAATTGAATTTTTGTATAATAATAACACTTTCCTTATATGGTGTATATTTAGAAAGACAAAAGAATGGAAAATTTTTATAAAAAGAGTATTTTTATAAAATGAAATTTGTGAAAGAAAGGGACCTCTTTTATGGATTTAAATTTTGTAAAAGGGTCCATTTTATGGATTTGAATTTTGTGAAGGGCAGCAAAATGGCCTCAATTTATTTATTTTGTACTAGCAAAGCCCTGGTTCGTGAATGAACCGAATTCCAAATGCGGGAATTTTTTTTAAATCAAACTCGAAATGTACAAAACTCGGCCTGATGCAGCCTGCGTGCCAATAGATCAAAGTTTGTTAAAAAAAACATTTTTTAATTCATGAAATCAATGAAGGTAATGAATCAACAAAGGCTTTTCTCGCTTCGCTGGTCACTATATTTAAAGGAAACTCTTTCCTATATTGCTTTACAATCAAAAATAAAATTTAAAGAAATCATGAAAATAAATAAACATATAAAGTATTCTTAAAAATTTTTAAACTCACAAATACAATTATTCTACTGCTTACAAATGCACAATATTACTTTTATTTTATATTGAATATTAATATTTTTGCTCTTAAGAACAATATTTACTGAATTCGATTCTTTGTTTTTCAATATCATGTGATTGAGCAGACGACTATTTTATTTATTTAACATTCATTTATATTTCCATTAATTTTTGGAACTCTCGTACAACTTTATCTAAATTAAAAGCAAAAACTGTTTTATTTAAGAGACAAAAATTTTAAGTTAAAATACATTTAAAAAACAAAAATTACATATAAAAACAATTAAAATCAGACATTTCGAAACCCGTCCGGGTTTCCTCATCAGTAATTACAACACAATATGCAAATAATTACATGAACACTCAAGGAATTTAAAGGAGTACTGAATATTCAGGAGCCAGTGCGCATGCTTCATTGATAGTGTGGAGATGCTTGGCAGTGTGCCAGCTCTCAAGGAAAATACGTGGTTTACAATTATGAAAACCAGAAACATCTGATTTTAATTGTTTTTATATGTAATTTTTGTTTTTTAAATGTATTTTAACTTAAAATTTTTGTCTCTTAAATAAAACAGTTTTTGCTTTTAATATATATAATTGAGACGGTTTACCTAAATTGTTTTTTTACTCCATTTTCCATTTTCATTTTTTCATGTGCATGAGTAAAATATTTTATAATTTTTTATTTTTCGCGTGAAAGCATATTTCATTTTATGTTTGAAAAAAAAAAAAAAAAAAAAAAAAATGTAATTTTTTTTTTCTTTTTTAGCAACAATTAAAATTTTAAATGTCCACATTTAAAGCTTTTACCAGGTTATTATTTTCATATTTTAATTAATTTTAAAAAATTTAATCAAAATTTCATTACAAATAAGGTACCAAATGAAAGGGACATTTTTTCTGAATCCGTCAGTTTAATTAACTTATCGATCGGAGAATTAGATTTTTTTAAAATTAACTAAAGTATGAAAAGCTGGTGGCAACAACACACAGACAAACAGAAGAAAATCTTAGCCAACCAACTTGCGTCCAGCCACGGACTTACAGGAAGAAAACTCTCTTAGCCATTTGTATATAGAGAGATGTGTCCAATGCAATAAGTGTCAAATTTTATCGAAATCATCTAAGTTTCGCAATTCATTGCCAATGATGATCTTATACCAAAGCTCAGCCCAAACATGCATCTTTTACTACTTGATGATAAGCTAAGTTTGCATATATATATTTATAGCATGAAAGGTCACCTCTGGTTTGATACTTCATACAGTTAATAAAACAAATTAGTGGGAAGCAGTTTTATTAAAAAAAATTTATTTAAACTCAGTAATATCAGAGATAGCCGAAAATAAACTTTTTTTTATTGCAAAGGCACTTGACTTTACATCATTGGCCCCCCATGCATCAAAGATACATAAGAATGAAGCATAAAAAAAAAAAGAAAGAAAAATACACAAAAAAGAAATTACAAAAGGAAAAAAAAAATCATAACAATAACAAGAAATACTTAAAAATTGTAAAATGAAAAAAACATATGACTATGTAGGCATAAAACAGATTTAGTCCCTGGAAGTCAACTGCACTAACTCTCTGCTGTGTCAATAACGATTGTACAGGCTTTCTTCATTCAATGAACACACTAAGCAATGACCTTTGTCCATCTCAAAGTTCTGGTTGCACAAAGTGCACAAGGGACTATTTTATATACCAATTCCATATACAACGAACTGGGAAAACAATTATAGTGTAAAGTGATAATAATAGTATTAGCGATTAACGAATGTGTTTACAGGCACACTTTTAGTCTGAAGAGTGAACTTCATATAATTAACAATAAAAATATTTCCATAAGAATCTATTCACATTTCATTACACAACTTGGTATATACTTAGCTAAATAATGTCTACACACATCTTTTTTTCCAAATAAAAGAATAGAAGAAAAATTAAAAGGGATGTTTTTGAAATTTGTTAATAAGTAAAAGTTTTAATATTACAGTCAGTCATGGCTTGTGTCAGTTTTCCCAGAAGGAAGCTGGAAGATTGTGTGGAATTCAACATTAGTAATACAAATACAAAAAAATAATTTAGAAAAAGAAGATAAAACTTAAATTTTTGGGATTTTTTTATTTTATTTGATAGCCAACCTTTAACTCAACATTATGGAATGAACTGCAGAAAATTATGTCAAAAATTAATTTTTGTGGGGTATATTTTTTTTTTTAATGCTCTTTGGCGATTTTTCCAAAAGTAAATAATGGCAACATTTTGAACCATGTTTTGAGCTATAATCCTTCACCACCAACGTACAGAAGCGAGCTTTTCAGTGAATTAACAAAACTACTAAATATGTTGGAAACAAGCAGTTTGATTAGAAACAATTACAATCAGAACACGTATAATTTTTAATGGAAATTTCACTTAAAAATTGCAAAATTATAACAAATTGCAAATTAAAAAAAATAAAATATATAACTGCACAAAATTTCTAATTGCTGCAATCAATAATATGCAAATATGTATGTGGTATATCATACAAGGGGGGAAAAAAAAATCCATGGATACCCCTATTTTGCTGTATATGTGTATATGAATCTCAAAAAAGCACAAAATTCCATGTTGTAGCAATCACTAATCTGTAAATATGAAAATAATAATAATAATGTTAAAATCACTAGATACCCCTAGCTCGCTTGCATGAATCTAAAAAATGCCTGAAATTATATAATGTAGCAATGAGTAATCATACAACACATGTATGAATATTTTGTGCACATGAAAACAAAGCACCCTTTTTAGAAATGCCAAAAACACCAGTTATAAATTTTGTAAAAGCACCTGTTACAATTTTTTGAAAAATACAGACACATGCAAAAAGAAATAATAGCACCCACTTCCTCATCAAATCTTAATCAAATGCACTCAAATTACAAAAATATCAAAATCACTGGTTATGAACTTTTTATAAGAAGTGCTAAATACATGAATAAAAAAAGCAATTAAATATCCCTTAACAGGCTCGTGAAATAGTCGGCCGGTCGCCATTGGCAACCAATATATTTAACCGACGACTAAGCTTCTAACTTTAAGGAAAGAACTTTCTTTTTGTAATTTTAGTGAAAAAAGTGGTCCCATAATCAGGCTCCTATTTCACTCTCAATGTAGTCTAATTCTCACTCCTTTTATCAAGATTTGAGAAACTATATCAATATACCATTAGAAGATTTAAACCACTTTTCTCCATGCTGTTTTACAATTCGGTGTTAAATTAGTGCACCATTTTAGAGAAATTGTTTACACTGCTTCTGTTTGTGCATGCTTAGCAACCTGATGCTGAAATGTTGTGTCAGTGTAATGATGTATCTGTTCAGTGAAAATAAAACTGGTTTCATGATGTTAAATTTAAACAGGTGTTTCCTGATGTAATCATTCTCGCCTAGTAAATGTTTGTTTTTTATGCATAGAATTTTAATTTCTATATTCAATAAATTACACACACACACACAAAAAGGCAGGGTTTATTTTTTACTGACTATCAGAAATTTTTGCTGGAGAACAGTTTTTTTTTTCTAATTCTTGGAGCACTGTTCCTTAATCATAATTTAAAGAAACATGTTGTTTCATTGTTAATTTCACACTGTGTGTATTCTATTAAAAAAAAAAAATAATAATACAAATTCACTAGCTAAGGGTGTGGCTTAGTTGCCACACAGCTGGTGACATCCGAAGTGGCTAATCGGACCGTCGGTGCAATTAGTGTACAGGCCCCATAGCAGAAAATGTGCGATGTGCGTCGCAGATTTTTTGTAAGTCTGCAGATTATTTCCAGATCAGCATTATGCAGAGATTCCAGATATCTCGATTTTGGCAGGAAACACAGTGATTTTCAATCTTTTTCCATCCACAGCATAAATGTCAATATTCATTTTAAACTTGCTTTATTAAATTTTAGAACATATAAAGAGGTAGAACTGTTCAATATCTCTCATTTGTGTAATTTTTTGTGATCTCCCCCCCCCTTATGCCAATTAACAATCGGCGATCAAACAGATCATGGAATCTTTGCGATTTCGAATTTTTTCTCCCATCAGCAACATAAATGTCAGTATTCTTTTTAAATTACTTAATTATATTCCAGAACCTATAAAGAAGTAGTATTATTCAATATTTCACTCATATTTGTTTTAGTCCCCCCCCCCCCGCTTCCCAATAACGATCGGTGATCCAACATTCCACAAAAGCATTGTAATTTTTAATCATTCTCCATGCACAGCATATATGACAATATTCGTTAACAACACACTTTATTAGATTCTAGAACCTATAAAGAAGTAAAATTGTTCAATAACTCTAACTCATGTAATTTTTTGTGACCCCCTCCCTCCCCCGCTAATGATCAGCAATCAAACGGCTTGGGAAATTCTTGTGATTTCAAACTTTTCTCCATCTGCAACATAAATCTCAAAGTTCTTTTTAAACTTATTTACTAAAATTCCAGAACTTATAAAAGAAAAGTAGAATTGTTCAATATCTCTCACTCGTATATTTGTTTTACTCCCTCCTCCCCCTCCACCCGACACTAACGATTGGCAATCAAACGCTTCACAGAAGCATTGTGATTTCCAATCTTTTTCCCTCCACAGCATAAATGTCAATGTTCATTTTAAACTTACTTTATTAGATTCTAGAACCTATAAAGAAGTAGAATTGTTTAATATCTCTCATTCATATAATTTTTAGGTGACTACCCTCCCCCCCACCCCATTACCATTTGGTACAGATTGGTAAGGAAACTTCCTGCAGAAGTGTTGCGATTTCCAACCTTTCTCTGTATGCAGCCTAACTGTCAATATTCTGTTTAAACTTGCTTCATTAAATTGCAGAATCTGTTTAGAGGTAGAATTGTTCATTATCACCCACTACTCATGTAATTTTTGTTATTGCTTCTTTGAATATATACAAGATTTTGCATCAGTTTCAAAGTTTGATGATCTTGCTTGACACATTTTTGTTTTGTTCATTTTGTACCAGTATTTTTGTAAATGTATCGCTAGCACACTATAGAAGAAGAAAGTGGATCTGAAAGGATCACAGGTTTTTTTACGAAAAGTCTTTTAGTGAGCTGAGCTGTCAAAGAGACTACCTGTTTACTTATTAAGTTACTCAAATACGCAGTTTCAATTCCAGTATCAGAAGATTTCTGTAAAAGTTGGGGCTCAGACACTGAGATGGTGAGCAAAATGCAATTAAGGTGTACAGATGGTAATGACAAACAAGCTGTAATTGTTGATAAAAGAAAGTTTATACATCTTAATATCTCTCCATCTGGTTACACAGGAACCAGAAAATTTTAGAAAGCTACATTAATTTCAATGTTTAGAGTCTCTTACTACAAGTATTTTAATAGAGTCAGTACGAAAAAAAATCATAAACAAAGACAGTTTTTACACAATATGAAGGATAATGTGGCTAATGCCAACTCTTTACTTAGCTATATGTAATCAAAATTTTATAACTAAAATGCTTTGACATATCTGACAGATTAATAACATTAGGTAAATGCAAACTTGTGATAAAAATATGCTTATTGAATCCGGTAATTTTTTTTTCTGTAACTTAATGTGAAATTATGCTGCAGATTATTTTCTAATGCTCAAATAGCAGTCGCAGATTGGCAGAAAAATTTCTGCTATTGGGTGTACAGGCTATTCGGACTATCTTTTCCAAGAAGAATAAGTTAGCACTGATAAAAGAGTAAAATTTAGAAATAATATAATGTGTCTCGTCCCCGTGCATGAAAAATTATCTTTTTTACTTTTTTTTGAGTGTCAGAGTGAGGTAGAGATTAATTATTTTCACAGAAATTTTGTACTCTAAATGATGATAAAATTCTTCATAAAAGGGCAATAACTCAAAATAATTTTTATATGGCAAAAATGAAAATAATTAAGATTTCGAAAATTGAATAATAAAAATGCAACATGAAAACATATCTTAGTAAATGAGTATTTTCAATCTTTGAATAAATCTTCGCAATATGTTTGTTTATGAATATGTATAAATAAATCTGCATATTCAACTACATAGATGTTATTTGTTTTTTTATTTTTTTTTTTTCAAACAATTAAACTGCTCCAATATAATTCGATGCAAACCAAACCCAATTTTCTACGCAAATATATGAACGATTTTTCTGAAAATGACTTTTGTACTTATTTTAGAATGTTTTCTAGCAGCGATGTTGAAACAAACATGGATTGTAGAGCAATCGCATTATACACTTTCAAAATATTAAAAGTTTGAATTTGTAGTTGAAACAAGCAAAATAATTAGCATATTACAGAGACAATTCAAGATCAAACAAGCAAAATCATTATTATGTCCAGCACAACAAGGAAGCGGTCCGAATACCCTTCACACTAATCGCACCAATGGTCCGAATAGCAACAGCACTCTTTCACTGCCTGTTCTTATAACTAATCACTAGCTAAGGGTGTGGCTTAGTTGCCACACAGCTGGTGACATCATGAATGAGAATTGAGCAAACACTGGAAATGAGTTATTTTGTCAGTGGTGAGTTATAGCATGCAGACACTGACGAGATAACTCGTCGGTGGCACGGAAAGGGTGAAATCACTTTTTGTGGCAGTTTCATTTATCTTTGTAAAAAACAATATTATTGTGTAAGACACAGAAAATTCTGCAATTGGGGAGAATTTAAAGTAATAATATTGAAAACATGAAAAATTTTTGTAAAAGGATAATTTCTATAAAAAGAAATTTTATGAAAGGACTGTTTTTTGAATTTTATCAAGTAGTCTATATTATGAATTTGAATTTTAAGAAGAGGCCCAATTTATAGATTTGAATTTTTCAAAGGAGCCTATATGTAATGGAATTTTGTGAAGAGGTACAGCAAAGGCCCCCCCAATTTATGATGAACTGTTCCATGAATTATATATTATAAAATTTCCAAAACAGAAGACTAAAAGGGGAAAAAAAAAACTTTACTGTTTTAACAGCTAAGCTAATACTAAAATACTTATTTTAATAATTTATTATATTATAACTATTTTTAAGTAATTTGCTCCTTGTTAAGAAAAGGAATGCACCATTTTATTTTAATGAAAATCGGTAGACAGTGGGCAATCAAATACAAAAGTGTAAAGAATTAATATATATGTAGCTTAATATGTATCTAAAAAATTTATTTATCAAATTTTACCTTTCATGAAAACACAAGACAATATAAAATTTTTAATCTATAACATAATTATTAAATTAAATAATTAACTTTTTGTAAGTTTCCCCCTTTTCAATATTGAGTTATTAGATTTCTGCCATCATTCTCAATTTCCATATATTCAATACTATAATACAGTTTGAATGCACAATAATATTTTTAAATTATTGATTGATCAACAATTTTATTGATTTCAAGCTGAATACACAAATTATCATACATTATGATTGAAACAATATTGTATTAGAAAACTCTCTTAATATTCAAAGTCAAAATCAAAGTACGGAGGATCAAATACATGAACTCTGACATAACCATCTTCTCCACCACTACTATAACTTTTTCCATCTGGGTGAAAAGCAACACTATTAATAGGGCCAAAATGATCCTTGACACGGGCAAATTCTTCTTCAAACACTAAATGAAAGAATCGAGCATCAAATTTTCCAACTCTAGCTGAAGTTGTTGTTACATCCATTGCTTCTTGGCCCCCTCCTAATACAACATGATCTCTTATGGGTGAAATTGCAGCAGAATTAACAGGTCTTTCAGTTTTATAAACTTTCAATAAATCCATGGTTTCAGTATCAAATAATTTTGCTGTATGATCTTTAGATGCAGTAATAAACATGGTCTGATCTTTATAATATTGAATATCATTGATAACATCTCGATGATCTTGTTTGGTAGCTAATTTTTGTTGGGTCTTTAAGTCCCATTTCACTAACGCACCGTTATCAAGTCCTGTTAAAAGATACTCGTCATATGGTCCCCATACTGCGCTAGTCACTTTAGGACCTGTAACTGGGATTATTATACTCTCCTTCTCTGGATCTCTAAGGTCTATAACTCGAATTTCGCATTGTTTACCCATAGATCTGTCAGTGGAATACATCAGACAATTACCTGAATAAGAGAAGCCGCAGGTACGGACAGAAGTATCTGTATTAATCATTTTATCATTTCTTCCAGTCTGTAAATCCCACAAGCCACATTTTGCATCAGCTGCTCCGGTTGCTACGGTTTTAGAATCCCATGTAACATCAATGCACCACACTGCACCATTGTGACCATCAAACGTCCCAAGTCTTTCACCATTTATAGAGTACCAGACATTAGGAATAGGATCTTTTGAACAAGAAAATAGCAGATCACCTTCTCTGTTGTATTTAATTTGAGTGATTGCTCTTTCGTGGCCATGAAGCATTAAAGGCCTCATTATGAATAATTAAAAATTGATAATTTAGCCAATATGTTTTAATCAACAACGTGACAACAAAAATTCCGGATCCGGAAGTAGTTAAAGCGGCAAGATAGAAGTTGCAGTTATGTGCAAAGCAGAATTTGAAAAATGATTTTATCACAGTGATTAACTGTTTATGTGATAGTGCGGAATTAAAATAACCAATCAGAAATTATAGCTGTGAAAATTTTCAATTTTGCAATGTTTAAAAATTAAAAGAACATTTATTTTAAAATAAAAATACATCAAACTTAATTTTTTGCAAATATGTAATTTTTAATGTGTGTATTTTCTTGTAAAAATCATGCAATACGCATTAAAGTCATTAACGTAGAGTAGAAGGTAGACGGTAAGGCGACCAAATTTTTGAAACCCAATTTGAGGACAAATCATCACAGAGTCCTCAAATTGAAGGATCATTCGAAGACAGAGCTAAATTATGCTTTAATTTGAGAACAAATTTGTAAATTCGAGAGCATTTGTCCTCATGATTCGAGGACGTTTGGTCACCTTAGTAGAAGAAAAGAAAAAGTGTACTTAAAAATTCCTTTTACCGCATTGTAGCGCTGTTATCAGTATCAGTGTCGTTTAACATTGTTTGAATATGATATCATCATTATTTTGCTTATTAAATTAATATTTTAAAGTAATATAAGTTCAAAAGTATTAAAAAAGTATTCACAGAAGTTAAAATGCAGACAGACAAGTACTAAAGACTTTTTGAAAACAGGAACTGAAAAATTTCAAGTCTTTCAAATGACAGAATTCTTTCTAATTACATAATTTTTACTTGTAATGTTTCCGTTAAGTGAAAAAAGAGAAAAAAAAAAAAAAAAAAGTTTAATATATAAAATATTGTTTAACTGATTTTTATTTATTTATATATTTATTTATTTTGTGTTTGTCTGTGTATGAATATAAGTTTTAACCCGGTGGAAGGCGCGCGCTAACCCTCGAACTGTTGGAATTCAGTTGCAGCTGCCTGATGCCATAAGTGTGCTAATTCGCCAAAAATAGTAAACTCTCATTTTGTTCCTTCTGCTCAGTTTGTGTCAGCGTTTTCTCATCATTGACCCCATCATTACATTATTGTTAGCAACACACGGAGCAAACAGATTTAGCGAAAGCCTCATATTTGTGCAAACAATAATGAAAGTGTAATTTGAAATGAAGATCTGCCATGCGAAATTTGTATACGAAGGTTTACGTAGCTCGAATAGTTTTGCTTTTTAAAGTAAGATATGAAATGGAATATTAAACGGTTTGTTGGTTGGGTTTTACGTCACAATAGTGTTGCGCTTTGGGCAATGGCAAATAGTCTGGGACTCACCCATAACGATGGTCCTGGGGAAGTAAATGGAATTGGTGCTTTGAGAAAAATGCTATGAATAGAATTACAAGTCTTAATAAAGTTTCAAGTTGTATCGGAATTATGGCTTTTGATAAATTTTTAATATTGTAGGTGCATTGGAAAATATTTTTGATGAAGTTCTGTTATGATTATCATTCAAAATGATTCTCCGATTTAATCTATTTTCACCATGAAGGCTCCATTCCCCTCCATGGAGGACCAAAATTTTGATGATATGTCTTCCAGTGGCGGCTCGTATTGGGGGTACTTCATCGAAACGTCTAGAAAAAGTACAAAGAATGGAACTTTTATTCACCTAATTGGCTGATTCGCTTATTTCAAGTAAATATGTTAACACTTGAAGAGCCAATTAAAAGAAAACGTTTTCGTTGTTAACATACTGTTTTCAGTCATTAGCCTGCAGCCCTCCCAAAACGTCACTCACGAGCCGCCACTGATGTCTTCTGACCACGTTTCGGGGCGTATCCTAGACAGTTGCCATTTATCAATAGTGTAGCACTAGTTCTACCTAAAACCTATATAATCTCAACCATGTACATACATTTATCGGTAAATATAAGATGTCACCGAAGCAAGGGAGCCATCTACTCCGTAGAGGATAAAAATTGTGATGGTATGTCTCTGGACCATCCTTAGGAGTGAGTCCTTGTACGTCGCCAATTGTCCAATAGTGCAGCACTAGTGCGACGTTAAACCCAGCCTGCCTACCCACCCTGTAAATATACAAAAAATTATACACCCTTAAGTGGTGTGTCCTAGACTGTAGCCAATTGTCTTAGCGTAGCACTAGTGTGACATAAAACGCACGTCCGCTCTCTCTCTTAGGGTTACATACAAACGGAACGCTTGCAATTTTGATGACGTAAATTTTGCAAGTTTTTTGCAAATACAGTCAGCAGCAAAAGTAACAGAGCACTAGCGAAAATTCCTACGTAAAAAAAGTACACTTAATACAGATTTGCTAAATAAATCCTCGTCGAATCCTGTTCTCAATCAGTTTAAGAACATGATTCGACAAGGATTTATTTAATAAAACAGTGTTAAGTGTGCTTTTTTCATATAGGAATTTTTGCTAGTGCTCGGATACTTTTGCTGCCGACTGCAGTCATAGATTTGGAACGCTTGCAAATGGAAGTGTTTCATTTGTATGTACCCCTAAAAAGTTTTAGCAGTTGTGGTGACTCAATCATCCCATGCGAGTGCTACCGGTCTAATTAATTTAATGATATTTTAATGAATACAAATTAAGGGAGCCGCGCTGAGCGGGATTAACGTTGCGTTATGCTACGCAATGGGCAATTGGAGACGCTCTATAGTTAGTTGGTTGATTTTTAACGTCACACTAGTACTGCGCTATGGGTAATTGAATGTACCCCTAAAGATGGTCCGGAGACATGCCATCACAATTTTGATCCTCCACGGAAGGTATGACTTCTTAAGGTAATATATTATAACCAAATTTAAATATTCAGTATTTTTTTTTTTTTTCGTTATTTGAAGACGCTCACTATATACTTATAGAGATTAGTGTATAATCGATTTTAAACATTTTTCCCCAGAAGTTATTTAAAAAAAAATGGCGTTTGGAGGAGTTTTTCTTTTCTTTTTTTTTTTCATCAAGAATGAGATTGAGTGAGTTTAACGTCTAACTAGAACTGCGCAGTGGGATATTAGCGATAGTTTGTGATTAACTTTAAGGGATGGGTTAAAGTGTTATATTATTTACATATAATATTATGTGTATTTAATTTTATATATAATGTTTAAATTATATATATATATAATCAAAACATGTACAGTCGGCAACAAAAGTGTCCGAACACTAGCAAAAATTCCTATGTAAAAAAAAGTGCACCTCATACGGTTTTGTTAAATAAATCCTTGTCGAATCATGTTCTTACACTGATTAAAAACAGGATTCGACAAGGATTTATTTAACAAAACCGTATGAAGTGTACTTTTTTTACATAGGAATTTTTGCTAGTGTTCGGACACTTCTGTTACCGACTGTATGTGTATATATAATAAATTGTTTCCATACGTATTTTAAACCCTAGGCTTAAAATCAATATTTTCTCCAATAACTCACTATGCAGTTCTAGAGCGACACTAATAAACCCTTTCTAGTCTAATCCACATGTATTCACCGTTCTGTTTGACGTAACTCGCACTCTCTTACGTATGCTGTGGAGGGTTGCAATTTTCGGCACGATTAGAAAAGCGCCATGTTGGCGATTTTTCGAAACCGGCTACCTATTCCAATGAAATGTCTTTTTTGGGGTAACTGAGTCACCCCAGCGAGTGCTACCGGGTTAATTAAAACGTGAGTGATTTAAAAATGAGTCTATTATTAACATGTAAAAGTTATTTGGCAAATTTTACTTAGGGCAAAACGTACATGAACTATTAATTTATTGATAACCCTCATACATTTCTTTGTCATATTTTTCTGTTAATTTAATCATCTTGATTTCAAGAAATTTTACAATATTATGGCAATATATAATTATAATCTAACAAGAATTAAGAAAATGTTAAGTGGGACTTATATTATTTTAATGGTTTAGAATTTATTTCCTGGATTAAGATATTCTGAATATACTGAATTCTGTTTCTTATCAATAATTTTTGTAATAACTGTAATTTTTATCAACATATTTTTACATTTAAGTTAAATATAAGTAAGCAGTTTGATCTATACATAAAATATTTTTTTAAAAACAGAATTATTTGAAAAGTATTTAAAATTAAAACAATACTAATCTTTTAAGAATTAAGATTTCTTTGAACCTCTGTTGAAAGACCACCTATGTAAAAGTCCAATACTTAAAGGTACGGTAGATAGCCTTTTTAGGGTGGTTTCGCTGTATTCTTTTGTATAACGATAATTTTCTTGATAATTGTAACTTTACTTCTCATTAGTAGCTGGGAGGTTCTGCTCTCAAAGTTGGAAGCTGGGAAGTGTCGTGTTTGATCCTATGTAGCACTCGTCAACTTAGCTAGCCATTAGAATTTTCCATGGTTTTCACTGAAATTCGCGTGAATATGGGGTAGGACCCCTTAAAAAAACCTTCCACAAATGACATCTTTATTAGGCTTAGATCCCTAGATCCATATTCCATACTATACCTGTAATTTTTATTAAAATATTTTCACATTTAAATAAAATGTAAGTACTTAAAAAAAAAAAAAAAAAAAAAAAATCCAAAAACCTTATGTTTCAAAGGTGAAACAAACTAATATTAATGATTATCAGAAAGTTACGAGACAAATTATGTAAATTTGAATAGTTAAAATTATTTAAAATTTGTTTCCTGAATTAAGATTTTTTGAACCTTTATTAAAAAACCACGTCTGTAAAGCTCCAATATTTAAATGCACGAAGGGTGGTCTTTTCAAAGGGACTTTACTGTGTTTTATTTCTAACCGATAATTTTTGTGATAATTGTAATATTTAGACGCCCCAACAGGGAACGAGTGCTTCTACTCTCGGAGCAAGAAGACGGGATGTGCCGATTTCGATCCCATGTAGCACTCGTCAACCTAGCCGTTCAGAGTTTTCCGGAGTTTACTCCGAAATTTGTGTGAATACAGGCTAAGATGACTTAGAAAAAAACCTACAGAAGGCTTTTTTTTTTTTTTTTTTTTTTTTTTATTCAGGTCCCTAATGTAGGCAATTAAGATTAACCTGAATACCATACCCTATACGTAATTTTTATCAAATTATTTTCACATTTAAATGAAACATAAATAGATGAACAAAGAATTAAAAACCTTATATTATCAGATATATATATATTTTGTAAATCAAAAGTATTCCTGAAAAGCATTCAAAATTAAAACAAATATTAGTGTTTACCCTAAAGCTAAAAGGGGAAATTATATAAATTTGAATAATTAAAATCATTCAGAATTTCCTTCCTGAATTAAAATTTCTGAATTCTATTAAAAGGTCACCTCTGTAATGATTCAATATTTAAAGGCACGGGGTGGCCTTTCTAGAAAGGTTTTACTGTATTCTATTTTTAATCGATAATTTTTGTGATGTAATTTTTTCAAAAATATTGCCCCATTTAAATAAAACTTAATTATTAAAAAAAGAAAAAAAAAAAAACTTATCAATAATTTATGTTTTTATTCAATAACAATAAAATAGAAACCTCTTCTTATAAATAAAGCAAAGAGTTTGTCGGGAACATTTTCGGATGGATCACTCCTATTTTTGATTGGTCTAGATTTAACTACTTTGGTGATGAAAGTTGGACATTTTTTTTTTTCGTAAAAACTGATGATTTTTTTAAAAAAAAGATACTGCATACATGTTATACTTTTTAAAAGAGCTCTCAAAATTATTCATTTTTTGTGTGGACACTATATACAGTCAGTAACAAAAGTATCCGAACACTAGCGAAAATTCCTATATGAAAAAAGTAGAGTTAATACTGTTTTGTTAAATAAATCCTTGTCGAATCATGTTCTTAGTCCGTCTAAAAACAGGATTCGACAAGGGTTTATTTAACAAAACAGTATTAACTCTACTTTTTTTTATATAGGAATTTTTGCCAGTATTCGGATACTGTTGTTCCCGACTGTACATCAAGTTATTAAAGATATTAGGTTGCAAAGTTTTCTTTTAATTAATTAAAATATGAAAATAAATATTATTTATAATCTAATAGTTGAAAAAAAAAGAGTTCATTTTTTTTTCGACATAAAAATAAATACATTTAATTAAACGTGAACATTGAAAAATTGTAAAAAATTAAATTATGCATTTCACAAAAATTGACGTCATTATCGTTTTAAAAATTTCTACACATTGATAAAGTGCTAATGTAGTTCTATATCTATAAGATTCAACACAAAATTTAAAAACATGGTATATATATATATATATATATATATATATTATATTATATTATAATTATTTATAATTTTGTTGTCATTTCGGCGATGAGTTGATATGGGCATCGCAAATGCATAAGTAAACATTTTGGCGAGAAACGTCCGAGCTACTTTAGTGCGAAATTTCAAATTCCGACAAGATGTCCAAGCTGTTTCAACGTGTTTGCACAATTTTTCGCAATTTTATTTTAACTATTTTTGTTATGCGAGTGGGAAAAAAGGAAAAGCATTTTTTTTTAATTGGTCTAATTATACAAAATATCTCCATGTAAAATATTATGCCTTTTCCATTCTGTTTATTATCAAAAAGAAAATGACTAATGCAGTTTTTCCTGTATTATTGACATTTCTATAAATTAAATTAAATCATCCAGTAGTGAAGAAGTCTCTGTCGAAGTCAGCGAGGGTCCGAAGCGAAGTTTTTAAACAATTTCAATGTATTTTCTTTTTAGTTTTAATTTGTATAACGGTATAAAATATAATCTTTTTTTTAAAAATTCATTTAAATATAGTCATCAGCGAAGCGGGCAAAGCCTGCT
Organism: Salticus scenicus; assembly: GCA_963930645.1. NCBI lineage: Eukaryota > Metazoa > Arthropoda > Arachnida > Araneae > Salticidae > Salticus > Salticus scenicus. The sequence goes on along the minus strand of OZ005660.1, from coordinate 51,741,594 downwards.
AGTGAATAATACAGCATGAAAAATCCTGATAACTGTGAATTATATATATATGATATATCTTTTTTATTTATTAATTTCACGTGAAAGTACAAAATATGTTTATTTACAATACATTTCTTTTTGTATTCTGTATTATCAACACAAATAATACAGGGTTAGTCAAAATTAATAGGACAATAAGAAAACTATTTTTAGACGAATGTATGTTTATTGTAACCAAACTACAGCTACGTATGGACAGATAAACTATCAAAGTTTTTTCTCACCTTCACAGATGTTCGATATGGGCGCCCCTTGTGACACGGCAGACGTCCAGGCGATAGTCCAGTTCAGGCATCGATTGCAGCACATATGCACTGTTTTAACTCGTCCAAGGTCAGCGGTAATGGAGGTTTGAAGACAGTGTCTTTCACATACCCCCAGAGAGAAAAGTCGCATGGTGTGAGGTCGGGGGACCTCGGGGGCCACAACAGGAATGGAAGATCATTCACTCCAGCACGGCCAATCCAACGTCTGGGAAGGTGTTCGTTGAGGTACTCGCGTACACTGTTGTGCACACACAGCGTCTCCTAGCGGCATTAACGTACATGTGTGTTGCCAAATAAAACTTTGATAGTTTATCTGTCCATACGTAGCTGTAGTTTGGTTACAATAAACATACATTCGTCTAAAAATAGTTTTCTTATTGTCCTATTCATTTTGACTAACCCTGTACTTTATTTCTATTTCAAATACAGTGAAACTCCGATCCCTCGTTTTCTCGCATTGATCTCGTTTTATTTTTATTGACCCAGCACAAACTGTATTTAACCCTTTGCGGCGCAAGACAATTTGAAACAATTAAATTATATTGCCACCGGAATTCATGAACTAAATTAAACTAAAAGAAATTTTAAATTTTAAGGTTTAAAAAACCGGCCTTTTCTGATATGTTATAAACGTGAATTTTTGCTAAAATATTTCCGGGATGAATTTTTGCAGCTGGATCTTAAATTTTGCGTCCTCGTGGCGAGGACACCGCGCGTTAAGGGGTTAAATAATGCTAACTAAACCTGCATGTATCGTGCTTCAAAAAGTCGTTTTCCCGCATTCATCGTTGTAAAATTTTTCTCCTGACCTTGTAAAAATTTTCTCCTGGAGGTCAAGCGGTTCCATATGGTACACAAACTGGAATTACTTTTTTCATCCTAAAATAACTCCTTTCCCTATTTCTATGGAGGATCAAAATTGTGATGTCATGTCTTCGGATTATCTATCCATTTTATAATTTCAGCATGGCAGGAAATAACTTCTTCAGTCATCTTCATTCTAAATTGTTTCTTGATATGCGGTTACGTGCGAAAAAATGACGAAGAATACAAAACAGAAGGGCAAGAAAATGATGATGATGATGATAATGCAGATGAAGAGTGGTTGCGTGTAACAGAGGATGTGTCTGGTACAAAAGTTAGTGATAATATTTGCATTAATCAAGACGTTGTGATATGCAGTATCCTACAGCATAGAAGAAATGTGTGATTTTAAAAAAGGAAAATAATGGCGAAGAAATAGAGGAAAATTTTTACGCCGATGACGCAATTATGGCTTTTAAAAATGTACGAACTTTTATATAAGAACATGAAATACAGAAAAGGACTAGAAAAATGTTGTAAATCTGGAAAAATGCTTGTTTAATTTATAAGAGGAACAAAAAACCCAACGTACAATTACCGATTTTTAAAAATAAATTTTATTTAATGTTCTACAACATTGCTTTATTTCTTTGAGAGTTTGGAAAGTAACAAATTAGTTTTTATTATTAGAGTACTGTATACATTGTGTGTATTAATTCACAAACATTGCTTTCTTCGTGTTTTGAGTTTAACCCGCATTCGTCGTTTGCCTGCTTTCGTCGTTTTTTTTAATGCTCCCCTTGAAAAATGATGGATCGAGGTTCTACTATAATTAATATTTTATTTAACAGAATAATTCTTACGAGTAAAATAGTTTCAAGAAATTTCCTCCTTCCCCTGGTAATAACATGACGTAGAAAAAACGAAAGAATATTTAACATTGCGGTTTTAAAATGTAAAAACGAAATAACTGCATATGTATACTTTAGTACTTTATGCAGCAATCAAATAAAAAGACTTTATAGTTGCGACAACAGATGGCGCTCGTCACAAAGTGGGCGTCTTGAAAAGTTCACAATTTAGGGCCGGATTTTACATTATGCCGTTGTTGTACCTGAAGATTTTATCACCATGATTATACACTTTGACTACATATATAAGAATAGACATGGACTAGTAACCTATTTGTTCCTGAACATCACATCCCCACCAATCCAGTAATTCATTCGCTAAACCGGTTTCGCCAAAGACATACAGTCGGCTGCAAAATTATTCGAGCACTAGCCAATAATTCCTATATTTAAAAAGTACACTTAAGACTGTTTTGCTAAGTAAATCCTTGTCGAATCATGTTCTTAGACTGATTAAGAACAAGACTCGACAAGGATTTATTTAACAAAGCTGTATTAAGTATACTTTTTTTTGGCAAGGATTATTGCTAGTGCTCGAATAATTTTGCAGCCGACTGTAGTAATATACAGTCGGCAGCAAAAGTATCCGAGTATTAGCCAATAATTCCGATATCAAAAAAATACACTTAATACTGTTTTGTTAAATAAATCCTTGTCGAATCATGTTCTTAGACTGACTAAGAATATAACTCGACAAGGATTTCTTTAACAAAGTAGTATTAAGTGTACTTTTTTTAGACAGGGTTTATTGCTAGTGCTCGGATACTTTTGCTGCCGACTGTATATAGATTTGTTATCCCCATGTTATCGAGCAAAAATTTTTGATGCCGAAAAAATGTTTTATCATCATCATCATCATCATTCCGATATATTAACTCTTCTTAGGTATGATGTCAACACAATTCTCCTTGGTGATTTTAACGCACTCCACCCCTCCTGGAATTTCTTTGCTACCAATGCTTATGGCAAGGCGATTCATGACCAAATTCTTCTGTTCGATTATAAAGAAAATTCTTTTTCCGGACTCCCCCACTGATCACTCTGCCCTAAGTGGTATCACTATCAATTTCGGCCTTTTTAATGGTTTTAACTTTGACAAAAATATTACTTCTTCTTTAGCTGAATTGAGTTCTGATTATAATCCTATTAAAGTTAATATCCAAATTAACCACCCCTCACCATTCCTAAAATCATCTCTCGTACCAACTAAACTCAATTCCAAAATTTTATTAGCGATATCCCACCCTCTCTTCCCCTAATCAATAGCACTAATGCCACCGATCACCTGGTCCACACCATCACTACTGATATTAAAAGTGCTATTGATTATACTACTACTTCCAAACCTGCTAATGAATTTTTCAAACTTGACCTGAACGTACGCATTTTAACTACTAATAAAAACCGTGCTAGAAAAATTTGGCAGCGTACGCATAGGATTCAGAACAAAATCATTCTTAAGAGAGCTCAGCAGGATCTTAAGAACTACCTTTATAATAAACTCAATGAAAGCTGGAGTGAATTCCTTGAATCCCTCACCCCAGAGGAAAACACCATCTGGAAAGCTACCAGAAGATTTAAGAGCTCTTTTGAACCCATGACCCCGATCCTTATTCCAAATACCCAAACCTATGCGTACACCAATGAAGAAAAGGCAAACGCAATTGCCATGAACCTTGAAACACAGTTCCAGGGGAACCCTATTGATAGTAATGATACTGAGAGTGAAGTCAACATCACTGTTATTACTATATTCTTGAATGACCCTATTCCCCCTTCTGATTTTTCGGTCTCCCACACTGATGACATACGTGAAATTAAAAAACTTAAGAACAAGAAAACCCCAAGCATCAGCGGCATCACTAACAATGCTCTCAAGAAGCTACCCCTGACATATATTCCAAAAATTACTTATTTTTTTAAATTTAATTATTTCCCCTTCTACTTGAAAACTGAAGTCATTGCTCCTATTCTAAAAAGTGCCAAACCCCTGACAAGGCTTCGAGCTATCGTCCAATTTCCCTCCTAAATACTTTAAGCAAACTCTTCAAAGGTTTTCTAGCTCAACAAATTGATGCTCATATCATGGTTAATAACATTATCATCTCAGAACAGTTTGGTTTCTGTAGTGGCCTTTCCGCTCCCATCAGGTCTACAGATTTGTTGAGCATATTATCGCAGGCAAAATGAAGAAGCAATATACCACTGCAGTCTTTCTCGACATCGAAAAGGCGTTTGACAAGGTTTGGACTACCGGCTTAATCTTTAAACTTATTAACTGTAACTTCCTTCCCCCCCTCATTAAAATTATTCATAGTTATCTTCTGGATAGGAACTTCCACGTGAAGGTGAAAGATAATCTTTCACGGAACTTCTTTGCCAAATTTAGCGTTCTTCAAGGCTCTAAAATTGGCCCTAACCTTTTTAATCTCTATATTAATGATATGCCCCCTACCCCCATACCTCTTTAGCAATTTTTGCAGACGATACCTGTATTTACATAAAGCATAAGGAAAGGGCATGTTTACAAACAAACGCTCCGTCAATCAATCTTTGCTACTCACGAGTGACAAAAGAACAACCTGTATTGGTGGAAATATCAAGGTTTTGTCCTGAGTAGATAAGCAGTGCCCTGAGTATAAACGTTTGTTTACGCGTGACGTCACCTGCGCTTTCCGTATTAACAGGCGTTTTGCTATTTCGGCTATTTCCCGACACCTCAAAATTCTAGTTAGATGGTTTAGTGAATGGAGAATCGCTCTTGACATCGGCAAAACTGAAGCTATTCTCTTTTCACGTGGAAGAAATGCCATGACACCTGCTAATAGGGATAAATATTAAATTAACATTGCGGCTCTACCCCCTACCATGGTCTAACCACTGTAAATACCTTGGAGTGATTCTTGACCAAGAACTTACCTTCAAACAGCACATTACCACAACGCGTAAAACATTTCGAGCGGCCAAATCGAAATTAATGCCCCTAATTGCTCAAAATAGTAAATTAAACACTAAAAATAAGTTGCTTTTGTACACTTCCTGTTTAAGACCCATTTTAACGTACTCTTGTATGGTGTGGTCATATGCTGCAAAATCTCATATCAAGTACTCCTTAGGTCACAAAACGCAACAATTCGGTGAATAATAACAGGAGACTTGGCGCTGGAATAATAAAACCCGAATAAACTACTACGTCAGAAACGGAAAAGAAAACTCACCTTTTCTCAGTTAAAAGATCTCATTGATATGCATGATTCTTGGGGTATTTATAGTATTTCCTGTCAGTGTGGTTTATCATATATTGGCCAAACTAAACGCAGTCTTAAATTTCGTCTAAAAGAACATATGAATTACGTCCGCAAACAAGAAACCAATAAATCGGCTATTTCTAAACATTGCTGGGAGGAAAATCATAATTTTAAATTTAATTCAACTAAAATAATTTGCAGACCTAAATCCATTCATGAACTCGATTTCTTTAAAGCTTTTCATATTTATAAAAATTTTAAAAACCTTGTAAATTGTGATTTCGCTATTGCCTATTTGTCTGACTGTTGGAAATTTTATATTCAGTCCACATTTTCTTAATTTTTCTACGGTTTACACAGCTAACTTTCCTAAATTCCTATTGGCCACTCTCCTCACCTTTCCCGTATTCCTATTGGTTGAACTAAATCCGGCCCCTCTCCTATATATACGAGCACTTCTCCTGCTTCAGAATCCTTTTTGCACCGAAGACGGTACGCTTTAGGCTACCGAAACAGCTGTATGCATTTCCAATATTTTTCTTCGGTGTTTCTGACGTAGTAGTTTATTCGGGTTTTAAAATTCGGTGAATACTTGATATGCCTTGGTATGTTCGAAATTTTCACATTTATAAGGAGATTCCTACTCCAACCTTTAGAAATTTCATTCAATATTCAAATACTCAATTTCATTTGGCTTTAGAATCCTTAGATAATCCTGCTTTAAACACAATAGCAGCGTATGACCATAATGATCCTTTGAACAGACGCAGACCCAAAGTGGGACTCTTTCTGATCGCCCACCTTTAACCTTTTTGCTGTTTTTCTCTGTTATGTACTTTTTATCTTTTTTTTCGTCTTCGGGCATTGATTTCTCTTTGGAGATTATACCCTGTTTTGTCCTATGTCGTTTATGTTTGTTTGTCATTCTCTGTTAAAAAAAAAAAAAAAAAGCAAACTTTTTAAAATACTATAAAAAATTTAAAAATTGCTCCCTTAAAATACAAAAATATTCTTACTATCCTTAAACTTTCTCGTAATTCCATAATGCTATCCTTAATCTTCCTTAAATTAGGTTTTTGTGCTTCCTATTTCTATGAGTTCTAGGATCATGTTTTAATGTTCCTTTTATGTCCCCCCCCCTCTTGCAGGGTATCTTCACAGAGAGCACCCAAAGTGTTCTGACCCCTCTCAAGGGTTGTGACTGCTTTTGTTAGAAACTATCAGGGAAAAGAGCGATAAAGCCTAGCTATGGCAGTCTGCACTCCTCATTTTTATTCGAGCATGTTCCCTCTTTCGTTCAAGATTCAAGATAAACTGTTATCGGGCAGTTATTTGTACTATAGGGTGAAATTGAAAGAAAAGAAGTATTTTTACAATCCTTATATACTATTTTATATTTATGAAGTATTTATTCAATACAGTGTAATAGACAAGATTTTAATAATAATATTTGATTTTAATGGATTTATTTTTGCTTATTTATTGAAAGATAGAAAAAAGAGCAGAATTTCTAACGCATTTAAAATTGTAAATTTTGTTTTCTCCATAATTATATTTTACAAGTTTATAAAAATTAAATACATAAACTAATTAATTAAATAATTAATTTGAAAATTAAAATATTAAATTGGAATGTAGAAAAATGTTTATTCATTTATTTTCTTTAAATGTGAACAAATATTACAACTTTTTAAATAAATTTAATAATAATACATCAATTAATGCAACTAAAATATGTCATTTAAAAAATGATAAACTATCATTAATTCATTATAGAACTTTGAAACCCGGTGGTTGAATCCTTATTACTTTTTTAAAGTAAGCATTCAAACAAGAAATATAAAAATTCAAAATTTAAGTATAAAAAATTTTCTTAGAAATTACACTATCCTTCAAAATAAATAAAAAATTAAATGAATGAATAAACAAATAAAATTAAAATGAATAAATATAAGTAAATATCATTATCTTTTTTTATATAACGGTGCATATCCCGATAAATTTAATATTTGATAATACCTGTAACTGACACTTGTGTTGATTAACTTTTGAGATACATATCACCCTACAGGTGGTGCTGTCATACCGCGATTTTTTTTTTTCAATTTAAAAGACTATATCTTAGCTTCTGTTATGTAAAACCGCAACCAAACTTGGCAGAAAAGATGCGTATTGTGTAAAACTCTGCTAATTGAATTTAGTTGCGTATAAGCCGACAGGTGACTATGCTATTCTGAAATTCAATCCCATTTACCTGAATGTTATATCCCAGACTTTATGTTATAAAAATACACCAAACTTAGTACGGAAGATACAAATATTATAAAAATTATGCTGTTTGAAAGATTGAAATTGCATATATATCGGCCCAAGGAGGACGGTGCTATTCTTTTTTTTTTTTTTTAATATGAACTATTTTAATGTATATGAAATTTCATGTGACTTTAACTAAGAGATACTCAGATGTAAAAATTTGGGAAATTGTAATAAGTTACAGCAGTAACACCTGTCGGGCGATATACCCCTTAGTTTTATCACCAAAGCTTTTTATAATATATATCTTAAATAGCGATTTTATTACACATATAATATAGAAGCTGAGATATAGTCATTCCGTAAATGGTAAATGGAGATAAATTGCAGCATAGCAGTGTCACCATTCGTCCGAAATGTACCTAGATTGAATCAGAATAATTACACATGTTGCCCATCACACATACCAAGTTTGTTGCATTTATATACAAAAGAAATTGAGATATTGTTTTCTCGTAAAAATTAGTACCAATTTAAATCAAAATCTAACCAGTTATCAATCATGCTTAAATTCTGTCTTTCAGTTAATGAGTTTCAAAATTTTGCTTTAACGCATCATACATACACACAGACAAATACTGATTTTTTTTTTTTTTTTAAATGAGCGAATTTAAGACGTCTCAAAACATGTAAATACATTGAAAATGAAAGTCGTAAAATATCAATAATACAGTATTTTCTTCAACAGCATTTTTTAAACAGCGCCATCTACCGGTTAACATGAACAAAAATTTAATGCATATATTTTCTCACAATTATATTTAACGAATGCAATTCGGTACAGTTTTCACCTGTAGATGCTGAGATATGGCTATCTGAGAAACCGCATAATGTATTACCAGCGCTGGCTTTCGGCCTATATACACCAAAATTCAATAAGAGTATTTTTTGATAATATATATCTCACACATCAAGTTCGGTAAATTTACTTTAAATAGAAGCTAAAATATAGTTTTCCCGTAAACAGAAAATATTGCAGAATAGTAGCGTTAGTAGTCGTCCGATGTGCATCCAAAGTGAATCAGCGTAGTATTTTTACAAAATTTCCATCTCATGATCCAAGTTTTATATATTTATGTACTACAGTCGGTAACAAAAGTGTCCGAACACTAGCAAAAATTCCTATGTAAAAAAAGTACACTTCATTCGATTCTATTAAATAAATCCTTATCGAATCATGTTCTTAAATTGACTAAGAAGAGGATTCGACAAGGATTTATTTAACAAAACCGTATGAAGTGTACTTTTTTTACATAGGAATTTTTGCTAGTGTTCGGACACGTTTGTTACCGACTGTACCACAAGATAAATTATTTAAACAATTTAATCTCGTTATATTCTTTCCCATAATGACATTAAATTGTAACACAGAAGCGCCACCTGTTGCCCGATGTGCACTCAAACTGAATGAGCAGAGTTTTTCATAATATATATCTTATAATACAGTCGGCTGCAAAATTATTCGAGCACTAGCCAATAATTCCTATATTTAAAAAGTACACTTAAGACTGTTTCGCTAAGTAAATCCTTGTCGAATCATGTCCTTAGACTGATTAAGTACATGACTCGACAAGGATTTATATAACAAAGCTGTATTAAGTGTACTTTTTTTTGGCAAGGATTATTGCTAGTGCTCGAATAATTTTGCAGCCGACTGTAAGTTTGGTACGCTGCAGATATTGAACCTTTCCTAAAATGAGAGGAAATCGAAGCGTAGCAGAGCTCTTGGGTGATATAGCCTAAAAGCTAAGCAGAACCAATTCAGTCCAAAGTCCAACCAAATATCAAGTTTGATTTAAGTTCATTGGTTCATGGAGTTCAATATTCATTGCTTTGCTAATTGAAAAATATAGACATTTTATGAAAACGGTCGATCGTTTTCAGGAAATTTTAAAACGTGTAAATTCGTAGAAAACCGGAAATTGAAAAATTTCTCAAATCATATACTACATTCTTATAAAAGTTATGCGCAATATAGATTTTTTTTTTAGTGCTAGAGGCCTATTTCAGTCGGTACAGCGTTGTCGAATTTTTATACGTCACTCTTAATAGTGCTAAGGGCCTATTTCAGTCGGTTTATTGAATGGGGATTTATTGAATGAACATTTTATAGATAATTTGATTACTCATAACGAAGGTTACAAGTTTTTAAAAAATATAAAAAATTCTCCCAAGGTACAACTTTGACATGAGTCCCCATAAGGCACAACTTTGACATGAGTAACCCCCCAGGCCCAACTTTGACATGAGTCCCCCCCAAGGTACAACTTTGACATGAGTCACCCCAAGGCCCAACTTTGACATGAGTCCCCCCCAGGCCCAACTTTGACATGAGTCCCCCCAAGGCCCAACTTTGACATGAGTCCCCCCCAAGGTACAACTTTGACATGAGTCCCCCCCAAAGGCACACCTTTGACACGAGTCCACCCCAAGGCACACCTCCCCCTCATTGGGAAAAAGAGAAAAAACGTTGTTTTGCGGCTATAAGACAGTTTGGACTTCCAACGTTATTTGTTACAGTATCTGCAGCTGAAACACATTGGTTTGATTTAACGAAAACTTTATCATAGAATTTAGATCGTCACGAATTAACTAAAGAAGAATTTGTCGATATGAACGAGTTTAGCAGTAGGCCTCTGGCACTAAATTAAAATCTGTCAATGTCAGATTTTCATGTTTTAAATAATGAAATAATGTCGTGTCTGTACATTTTTATTTATTTATTTATTTATTTATTTTTAAAGTAATAATAATTAAAATAAGTAGTCGATTTCAGTTTAATTGAAATACGTTTTGTTTTACTCAAAAATAAATAAATAAAATAAAATAAAATAAAATAAATAAATAAAAATAAAAATCATTAATGTTTGCGTAAATCACACATATATAAAAAGCACATTATAAGAAGTGAGAAAAATCATACTATCAATGCAAGACTTGATTACTAATTATGTACAGTCGGTAACAAAAGTATCCCAACACTAGCAAAAATTCCTATGTAAAAAAAGTACACTTCATACTGTTTTGTTCAATAAATCCTCGTCGAATCCTGTTCTTAGTCAGTGTAAGAACATGAATCGGTAAGGATTTATTTAACAAAAACGTATGAAGTGTACTTTTTTTACTTAGGAAATTTTGCTAGTGTTCGGACACTTTTGTTATTGACTGTATCTTGTATCTAGAGTACTGTGTTACATATCTTGAGTAATATATTAATAGCACTTTAGTATCAATTATATATACTAACAATTTTTTTAATATGTAAATAAAATTTAAAATGCGTTCATAAATCCTTGAAGCATATTATATATATAATTTATATTTATGTATAATAAATCATTATAGTAATTAAACACCACGAAGAGAGACTTCAGTTAATGAATAAACAACCACATGTTGAAGCAAAGCTTTACACAAGATAAAAGACAAAAAATTACTATGAGCTCAAATAAATTAACCAAGTCACAGGTCAATGTCATATATTAAAAAATAATAAATCTTGCTTAAGTGATAAAATCAAAAATTCAATTTCAAATTAAATAAATAAAGATAAACTAGTTTCATACACACACACACACACACAAAAAAAAAAAAAATTCTTAGTCCACTCTTTCACCCTAAAGACGACACAGCTTGTGGTGATGAAACTAATTTGTTTTATCTTTATTTAACTAGCAGGCAACGCCCGCTTCGCTGGTCCGTCCTTATTTTTAAAAGAATTACTATAATTACTGAATTCTCAAAATTGCATTAATTTTTATCACGTGAAAAAAAAAAAGAGAAACAAAATCTGATTAGGAAAAATGTCGCACCGGGTTCTCCCTGCCTTCGGAAAAAAATCCCAAAATGCTCTAACTCTTATTTCTATTTTTTCCCCTTCGCCCCCCCCCCCCCCTCCCATCTATCCTAAAATTTTTACAAATTTGAAAATATCCGAAATCGATTTGTAAGTATCAAAAACCTCTATGCAACAGTTTTCAACGATATATCTCTATTTTTGTTTTTTTGCCCCTCTGCTGCCCCCCTTCCCGCCCCTCCCAATAATTTTAAAAATTCGAAAATATCCGCAATCGATTTGCAGTTATCGGAAACCTCTATTTACCAATTTTGAATGATCTAACTCTATTTTATTTTTTTTGCCCCTCCGCCCCCCCTTCCCGGCCCTCCTAATAACTTTACACTTTCGAAAATATCCCCATTCGACTTGCAGGCCTCTAAAACCTATCTGTACCAATTTTGAACGGCCTAACTGTATTTCTATTTGATTTTGCCCATAGCCCCACTTACTGCCCCAACCCCCTTCCCGCCCCTCCTAATAATTTTACGAATTCGAGAATATCCGCAATCGATTTGTAAGTATTGAAAAACTCTATATACCAATTTTGAACGATCTAACTCTATTTTTATTTTTTTTGCCCCCCCTCTCCCCTCCCCCTTTCCCGGCCCTCCTAATAACTTTACACGTTCGAAAATATCCCCATTCGACTTGCAGGCCTCTAAAACCTATATGTACCTATTTTGAACGGCCTAACTGTATTTCTATTTGTTTTTGCCCATAGCCCCCCCTTACCGCCCCCACCCCTTCCCGCTCCTCCTAATAATTTTACAAATTCGAAAATATGCGCAATTGATTTGTAGGTATCGAAAACCTCTATATACCAATTTTGAACGATCTAATAACTATATTTTTATTTTTTGCCCCCCTCTCCCCTCCCCCTTCCTGCCCCTCCTAATAACTTTACGCAATCGAAAATACCCTCATTCGACTTGCAGGCCTCTAAAACCTACCTGTACCAATTTTGAACGCCCTAACTGTATTTCTATATGTTTTTGCCCCATAGCCCCCCCCCTGCTGCCCCACCTGGGGGCTGAATTTCTAAACTTCCAGAAATTGGTTTTTAGATATTTGCATTAGCTATATTTTAGAGCAAAAATTTCACGTATATCTATTTTTTTGTTTGAGATATATAGGATTATGCGAAATCACGTTTTACGCATGTGAAATCACGTTTTGCCCCCCCGCCCCCCTTGGGGACCGAATTTTGAAAATTCCGGAAATTGGTTTTTAGACATTTGTATTAGTTATATTTTAAAGGAAAAAATTTACGGATATCTGTTTTTTTTGTTTGAGATATGAAGGATTTTGTGAAGTTATATTTTGCCCCCCCCCCCCCCCCGGGGGCGAATTTTGTAAAATCGCTTCTTAGTGGATGCCTACGTCATAGAACGAACATTGTCACAAAATTTCATGCTTCTAGGTCTAGGGGTTTGGTCTGGGTGATGATGAATCACCCCTCACTCACTCACTCAGTCAGTCAGTCAGTCAGGAAGAACGATTATATATATATAGATTAATGTATAAAAATAAATAAATAAATGTATATTTTTCCCTTAAGAAAGAAGATTTTAGATTTAATTAAATAATAACAATAATAATAAAATTTTGTATACATTCTTTGTGAACAAAATTTATTTTAGTACTGCAAGACTTATTTTAATCTATTCTTCCACTTCCATGAAGACATGCAATAACTGTGTTTTAGTCTTTAGCATCGGTTACTATATTCATATCTTAAAATTTCTTCGATATAGCATTAGCATAGAAACATCTTTGGGGATTTCTTTTTTTTTTTTTTTTTTCACATTTTGGCAATGAAATAAAACAGCTATTGCAATTGTAAATAAACATCTTCGCGAGAAACGTCCTAATTACTTCGGTGCTAAATTTTAAGTTTCATCAAGTCGTTCTACACCTAAGCAATTCCATTTCTTTGCAGTGATTTTTCTAAATTTTATTTTAATTATTAAAAACAAAAGTTTGCACGTTATTATTATTATTATTATTATTATTGACATGAAAAGAACGATATTTTTTTATTTTATTTATTAATTTACTTTTTTTTGGCACACGAATATTAGAATCTATATAAAGCCTTTTGTAATTTTTATAAATTTTAACAGTCCTATTTATGTCATAAAGTTTGTTTATTTTCAGAAATTCCCATTTCTTTTTCTTTTTTAATTTGAGCTTTTTACTTATTACTTCCATTACCCTACTACCGTAGGTAATGGAAGTATTGTATTTGGTCTGAAAATTCGATATCGGGTTTTCACCTGATTTACACGTTTTAAAGTTCCCTGAGTCCAAAAAAGTGGCGTTGGTTTAAATGGGTCCACAGAGTGAAAAGCAGAGTCTTTTAAACAATCACAGCATTTAATAATATAGAAAAGAAGAATAACATAATGCTGGCATTTCTTGCCGCACGCTTAGCAAAGCTTTCTCGTACAGACTCATATAAACCTCTCTCTCTCTGAGAAGCGAAGATGCGCCGTTGATTACGTAATACAGTTACGTCACATCTGACGTCATGACAGGTGTGCGCTCGTTACCAAATGATATGAGGAAACATGCATTGAAATCCTACATTTCCCCCTTATTCAATAAATGTTTCGAAAATAAAACATTATGCATTATAATAGCATATTAAAAATTACAGAAAATTATTTTTATGCAAAAGTTACTTAAAATGAGAAAAGTGTTAGTAAAGAAATGGAATTATAAGCAAATAATTATGGTTAATATAATAAAATAAAATATGTAAAATATAAGCAGTTAATTTCTTAATGAAAACACAGTTTAAATATTTTTTTAAGTTCATCAGTCCTGAGTATTAAGTCCTATCATATCACAACATTTTTCATGTTTATATGCATTTAAACTTTTTGTTAAAATATCTGCAGATTGTTCATCTGATGAAATATATTTAATGTCTATTAGTTTATTATTGTAAACTTCTCGCACAAAATGATGACGAATGTCAATGTGCTTAGAGCGATTGTGATGAACAGGATTTCTTACTAATCTCAGTGCGGATTGATTGTCGCACATGATTGCAGTCGGACTTGATACAATTTCAGGATTCAGTTCTTTTAAGAAATTTCTAACATGAATTGTCTCTTTTGCGGATTCGGACAGAGACATATATTCAAATTATGTTGTGGATAGAGCAACGGTTCTAGATTCCCAAGAAATAGGTCCACCGGCATATTTAAAGACATATCCTGTATATGATTTTCTATCATTTATATCCGATGCCCAATCGGCATCAACAAATGCTGTTAATGGTTTATTGTCTCTGTAATAAACAATTCCTAAATTTCTAGTGCCATTGCGATACCTTAGTATTCTTTTAGCAGCTATCCAGTGAGGTTTTCCTGGATTGTTATTAAACTGACTTAAATAATTTACAGCATGGGTGATATCTGGTCTGGTAGCAACCGACAGATACACAAGAGAACCAATTAATTGTCTATAAGGAATTTTTGACATGTATGATTTCTCTTCTTCTGTATTTGGACACATTTGTTTAGTTAATTTTACACTGTTATCTAAAGGTGTATTTACCACTCTAGAATCTTCCACATTAAATTTATTTAATAAATCTTCAATTTATTTCTTTTGTGTTATAGTGATGCTGTCCCTATCTTGATTAAATTCAATGCCTAAGCAATAATGCAGTAGGCCCATATCTTTCATTTTGAAAGATTCTGCTAATTTATTTCTAATATCAAAATAGTGCTCTTCACTTTTAGTGAGACAAATTAAATCGTCGACATAGACGATTATAATAGCATCAAAAGGATATTTTGAGTAATAGACACATTTGTCGGAATTCAAAGGGTTAAATTTCATTTTTCTCAATTTCTCATCTAATTTCTTAAACCACTGTCTCCCTGACTGTTTCAGACCATACAAAGATTTTTTTAATAAACACACTTTATTTTCGTGTATATCATTTTCAAAAAATTCAGGAAGCTCCATAAAAATTTCTTCATGTATATCACCGTTAACATATGCCATAATGAAATCTAACTGGTATGCTGTGAAACCATTTTGAATAGCATACGCGATTGCAGTTCTTATAGAACTTAATCTGGCTACTGGTGAACAATTTTCCTCAAAATCTATACCTTGTTTCTGTGAACACCCTTTGGCAACCAATCTGGCCTTAAATTTTTCAATTTGACCATCTGGTTTGAATTTTGTTTTTAAAACCCATTTACACCCAATTACCCTTTTATCTTTTGGTCTATCTACAATTTCCCAAGCGTTTTGCTTAACTAAAGAATCATATTCTAATTTCATCGCGTTCTCCCAATTTTTAGCATAATTTCCATTTAGCGCATCGATTACGCAGGGATTAATTTCAGTAAATGAGTTATCAGCTAATTGAAAAGTTTCATCTTTATATTTTGTATCTGTAATATATTCATTACGAGACTTTTGAAATTTCCAACTTTTACTTTTTTCAGGTCTGCCGGGACCACGTTTAAAAATAGGATTGTTTTTGTCAATCCCTTCCTCTTGTTTACATTTACCGTCAGCACTCTTCTCCCCTCCACTCACATCTTCCACGTTCCCCCCTTCAGAAAGAGAGTGGCTCGCTTCCCCCCTTTCCAAAAAGAGAAACTTTCTCCGTTGAATTCAGGGGGATGGGAAATCAATCCGCTGTTTCCCCCCTTTTGATCGCTGTGGCGGCTGTGGATGTTTTCGCTTTCAGTAGGGAAAAGAGTTTCATTTTTAATATTACAATCATTGCATTTATTCTCAGACGGAAAAATTAATTCTAATTGATCGGTAGTGGCTGAATCATATGTTTCAAACTCGTCTATAAATCGAACATCACGACTTATGACAATTTTTCTGGTATCCTTATTCCATAATCTGTAAGCGCGTGATTCATTTGAATAGCCAACGACTATATGTTCGTGTGACCTAGCTTCAAACTTCCCTTTTGATTTTTTATTTAGAACAGAACATTTCTGTCCGAAAATTTTAAAATAGTTAACAGTTGGTTTATGACCGAAAAACAATTCAAAAGGTGTTTTATTTTCTTTAATTCCTTTAGTGGGACACCTGTTTCTAATATATGCAGCGCAATTTACTGCTTCAGCCCAGAATGTATTTGGAAGGTTTGATTGCATTAATAAACACCTCGCCATTTCGCATAATGTACGATTTTGTCTTTCAATTCTAGAATTTTGCTGAGGCGTCATCGGAGATGAATATTCGCGTTTGATACCGCATTCTTCAATATATTTATTGAGTTCCTCGCCACAATATTCCAAACCATTATCAGTATGCAGTATTTTAATTTTTTTTCCTAATCGATTTTCGACTGCCGCTTTATATCTCCGGAACGCGTACTTAGCTTCATCTTTTGTTTTTAGAAAATTTACTTCAATGTAACGAGATTTATCATCCAAAAAAATAATAAAGTAACGTGATCCGCCATGGGATTTAACATTTATAGGGCCACATAAATCGGAATAAACTACTTCTAATAATTCATTACTATAAAATTTGTTTTCTTTACAAAATGGTTTCACAGTTTGTTTAGACTGAATGCATACTTTACAATCTTTTAAAGAATCTTTTTTTATTAAAATTTAAATCTCTTAACATATTTTCAGATTTTAATAATTTTAAATCTTTTTCATTTAAATGTCCTAATTTTAAATGCCATTTATGAAAGTTGCTTACCTGAGTTGTTGCAGCGATATCCACCTGCGGCTGAAAAAAATATAGATCACCTTTTCTTGTAGCACTTATAATCAGAGAGCCATCCTGCTCTGTAATTTTCGCACCTTTTTCGGTAAATACAACTCGGCAGTTGTTTGCTGTAGCTTTTGACATTGACATTAAATTGAATTTTAATTTTGGAACGCACAAAACATTTGTTAACTTTAAATTGGTTACACCGTGATTACCGGGAACTTTTAATTTGACTGTTCCAACACCTGTGATCTCCGCTGTTTCATCTACGGCTAATTTTATAAATGATCCAATTCTAGGTTCGAAATCTGTAAACAAATTTTTATCATGAGCCATGTGTGATGTCGAACCGCTGTCGGGACACCACTCCGAATGTTCTTGGAAAGAGTTACTGGCTGCCATCGTGAACTCTGTACTATCGTCAACCATAAAAGATCTTTCTTTGTATTTATTCGATGAAGTAAATTTTCTGTCTGAGATCTTCTTTCGGCATTCTGAGGCTTTATGCCCTACTTTTGAACAGTAATTGCATTTGAAGATTGCATAATTTCTCTCGCCATACGTGTTCTTGTTCTGCACAGGCTTTAAGATTTCTCTTTTATTCTTTTCAGGAAGATTTTTTCTTGTGAGTCGTAAAATACGCATTTGACGATTCTTGGTGTTTTTTATTTTTTCTTGATTCATATTCTTCCATCATTTTAATTTTTAGAGCTTCAGGCTGCGGCAATTCATCTCTTGCTTCAATAGCGCAACGAAAATTTTCGTAGCTGTGAGGAATACTGTATAAGAGCAAAATTGATAATAGATCTTCGGCTACGTGAATGTCCACTTCTTGTAGCTTGTCCACTATATCGAAGAAAATATTGAGGTGATCGGACATATTTTCACTATCGTTCATTTTCTTAAAGAGTAGCTGCTTCAATAGGGTGGCTTTCTTTGCTGGTCCTCTCGATTCGTAAACTTCTTTTAATTTATTCCATACTTCATTTGAGGTGGTACAATGTTTAATATGACACAACTCACTTGGGGTAATTGCTAGGATTAAATCGGCTCTTGCTTTAAGGTCATTTTCGAGCCATTTTTCTTCGCTTTCGGCGCCTTCATCGGGCTTAATTTTCGTTCCGTTAGCATACGACCAGTGATCATTCTTGATTAAGACAGCTTCTATCTGAAGCTTCCATGTGTCAAAATTGTTTTTGGATAACTTTTCTATATTTAATATTTGCGACATATTTAATCAGCTATAATAGCTTCGTTATAAAAATAGAATCAAAAATACTTTCGATTTCAGCCCTTAGGCTTAACAGTAAGTCGCACTTTCGTTTTAGCGAATGTTAATTTAAATTTTTAAAAAGTCCGCAGTAAGATGTGTGTCTCTGGGCCCCATCGAGCTCCATTACTATGGAGCTCAGTGCTGGACCCATAACCATTGTTGGTTTAAATGGGTCCACAGAGTGAAAAGCAGAGTCTTTTAAACAATCACAACATTTAATAATATGAAAAGAAGAATAACATAATGCTGGCCGTTTAGCACAGCCTTTTCGTACAGACTCATATAAACCTCTCTCTCTTTGAGGTGAGAAGCGAAGATGCGCCGTTGATTACATAATACAGTTACGTCACATCTGACGTCATGACAGGTGTGCGCTCGTTACCAAATGATATGAGGAAACATGCATTGAAATCCTACAATACATAATATAAGTCTTTCTATACTAAAGCTGTTCAATTTCTTAAGCATGATTTTTCTAAATTTCATTTTAATAATAATAATAATAAAATTGCAGGTTTATTTTCTCCTCCTCCTCTTCCAACAACAACAAAAAATGCTGGTTTACTTTTTTTCCTAAAAAAAAAAAAATAAATAAAAAAAAATAAAGGGGGGGGGGCTTTGAGATGCACTAAGATATCTTACGCGACATCATCGTGTTGAACCACGTGACTGCCCGAGTACCATTCTTGCCCTGCACTATCCACAGACGCACACAAACATTGCTTATCTATCTATCTATATATATATATTACATTTCCTTGACAATTTCTTCTTTGATAAGTTTACAACATGTTTTGTAACCTAAAAATATTAAATTAGAAAAATAATTTTATTAACTTTTTAACAAATTTAAGTTAATATAAATATTCCGATAAATTTTAAATATCGAACTTATTTAAGTTCAATAGTTACCTAATCGGCTTTGTGGGGTTTTGTAGTGAATTATTCAACTGTTTAGTTTCCACTCTCATTCCTTTCAATATTATCATTAAAAATTATATATATATATATATATATATATTGTCCGTGTGTAGGGGAGAAGGGGGGGATATTTTTCTGTACCTAAATTGCAAAGTTATTTAATTTATTTCTAAAACAGTTTCTTTGAGTATTTTATAAGATCAATACTGCTCAAGTGAAATTAGATATATGTAAAGTTTAATTCCGTAGTTAAATTAATTTTAATAATTAAAAGATTTTTTTACGTGCTATTACTTACCAATTCATTAACTGTATCCATAAAAAAAAAAACAGCAAATTATCAGCTTAACCTTTATCTGTAACCAATATGTGTAGCTGGGAATACTTGAAAAAACACAGTAATCCTCCCTTGTCAAACTTCTTTCTCCACTCTAGAAAATCTCACCGAGCTCCCTTCCTTGAGGGACCATCTTTAACAAAATTACTCAAAAGGAGAAAAGCAATCGTATTTCATACTATACTCCATTTCTTTTACGCAGTCGCCTCAAGGCCACGCTCAGATGAGATGTCATTTCACTTTCCCCGTCCGCTGCTAGGTTACTGAAGAAACAACGATATCTCACTGGATGGAATTGTGCACGTGATCTCATTCACGTGATCTCCCTGTCTGAATTCCGTGGCCTTGAAGTGCCTCTGATGAGGAAATGGTCTATAATGGGGAATGACTATAGTGATTAATGATCTTCTTCCCCCACGGTGCTGTGCGGACCCTAATCCTTTGCAGTGAACGTAGTTTTTCGGGACTCACACCTCGTTAGCTAACAACTTTATGCAATAAAAGATGCGTGACATTTGTCACAAGTGCTTCCATCCCACAACATCCGAAGATAATCAAAGTCAATTTTCAGCCATTAGAAAGTATTGAAAAAAAAAAAAAAAAAGAAAAGAAAAGAAAAAAAGAAAGAAAGAAAATGAATTTGAAACTCTATCTGGAGTTTTTCATTCACCTTTAGTACATAAATTATTCATAAATTTTATTTGCTAAATAATTCGTGTGTATTCTTTTTGGGAAAGACGGCCATTAGTAGGTAAAATGACCATCTTTTCCCCAAGTAGAAACGGATTGCAATTTTCCCCTCAATCTATATATTAGGGATGTACCGGATCGTCAAAAATTGTGAACCGCTTATACGAATATGAATACGGATATCAGTTTTTCTATATCCGCAGATACGGATAAGAATACGGATCTTTTGTATCAAGATACGCGAATATGGATACGGATACAGATCTTTAAATATATATGTATGAAAGGATAAAATAAGCAAGATTCTAAATTAGTATTTAAATTAATATTAAGTGATAACTTAATATTAATATCTTAGAATAAATCTTAATTTTAAGAACAACTTTGTGAGAGTTCTTGTTTAGCGCCCCAGTAAAGTTAGTTTTTCAGCAAAGCACATCGTAGCGCGGGAATCGCGATTAGAAGAAATTTCGTAATCAAAATTATGCAATAGTCGGAATAAACGGTAAAGCATTGCAAAATAATAAATCCTGGATGCCCGGGTCAACCAATCGTAAAAGGTAGGCGGATTTTAGATTAGCTAATTATCCAATAAGCATTCATAAGAATAGTTTCAGTTCCCGCCGAAATATGCAGTATAAAAACGGGAGCACGCGAAAACTCGTGGCTTTTTAAGACCATCATTTGTCTAGTAAATTCACGTCAACTAATATTCCATCATGTACTAGTCGTACTAGCTAAACTCGCGCGGCCCTTCGGGGTTCGCCGAAAGTTCGCCATCGGCACCTTTTACCGGGATATACCGCTCCGGATGTCTTCGTACCGGCCCATGACTGCATCATCATATATTGTCACTGTCTTTAGAACTTAATAAAGGATATTCGTTGCTCAAATGGACTCCTATTTTCTTATATAAGATGTCTGGACTTCTATTTCACTATGATAAGAGGATCGTTGCACCAGTCCGTGTAAACAACGGAACTCATCATTTTTAATATTATTTATAATATATTACAGAAAGCCGACTAGGATTATGTGTACCTGTTTGCGGAGAATCGATGAAAAGTTCTTCCAGTATAAGAATTTCCAGACGATAAAAGATCGATGGATATTAATTTTGTGTGTGTTACTGCATTATTTCCCAAAACAAATTCTTCAAAAATTTTTGCATCTTTTAAATAGCGATAAACTAGATTGAATATTTCACGCAAAAAGTCAACGAGAATTGTATCATGCGTTTTGTCCCACCCAAGTTCTGCTTCGTCTGCTACGTATCGCAACCATCAATATTTTCCGATGAAAGATTTGCGCCGATAATGTGAAGCGCTCGTACCTTCGTTTTTCGCTATCTACATAGCTTTTAGAGAGAACAGAAAAAGAAGTGACTACGTTTCCATGGTAACCAACTCATATGGCAACTTTTTTGATGATCGTGAAAATGACTCATTTTGCACTTTCAAAACATCTGTGGCGTTTTGTCTCATCAGTTGCTCAACATCTAAGTATAAACAGATGTTCGAGCGTAAACAAATTCTTATTAGGGAAACTGTCCGTCAGTGATTCAAAGGAAAAAAGAAAAAGTAGAACGATTAATAATAAAGTATGTTTTATTTTATTTTTATTGAGGCAAAGTGAGAAAAAATTTATTTTGTGGAAAGAGAAAAAAAAAAAAAAAAAAAAAAGAGTAGGGAAAATTTTTGTTTTCTTTATTTTTTCTTTTTGTTCTGTACAGATTACGTAAGTACAGTTTTAATTTATATCAAATCTTAAAAGTTCATGTTTGAATTCTATTAATAAAATTAATTATGCTACTTAATATAAATAAATAAATATTATTTACCATCGAAAAGGTTATTCGCGTGATTTTATAAGTTTACAGTGAAATTTTTTAAGCTTAATACTTGTTGTAATATTTAAAATAATAATAATATACAGATTTTTGTTAAAGTTGCAAAATTATTTATTATATTTTATATATTAAATTTAGAGAAAATAAATTTTCAGAATTACTTATATTGAAAAAAAAAAAAAAAAAAATATATAGATCTTTATTAAATGTTCATATTAAGTTAATGCTAAATTTTTATAATTTTTAAGAGTTTCAGTATATTTCTGTTTAATGTTAATTTTCATAAAGGTTTTAATTTTTAAAAGTATTATTGTGGAATTAAAATTATTTGATTATTTGTTTTCATTTATTATCTAGAAAATTTTTATAGTTCATTCAGCTGTTGGTAAAGGCGCATTATCAATTGTTGTTTTGAAATTAAATTTAAATTTAACATTAAATTTAATATTAAATTATTCTTCTGTTATAAAACAAATTATTGAGTTTCATTGGATCTGTTAATCTTTACATTTGATTTTTAAGAAATTCTTCTCACCTATTTCTGTTTAATACTTTTGCCTATGAGTGCATGGTGTACATATTTTTTATTTTTGCATGTTTGTGTTACTAATTTTATATTTTCAAATATTAACATTGCTTTTATCTTCATAAAATTTATAGTTACTTAATTTAATATTCAGGCAGTGTTATTATCAGTGTTTTGTTTAGTATTTTTACATGCTTAAAAGTTTTCATTTTTATAAAGCATTTTTGATATAATGTGTACATTTTATACTCTTATTTTTTATTACGGTTAAACATTTTATTATAACTGGGTACATCACTTCTCATACATATCAAAGTGCATCAATGTATTTAGTGTAAAGAGTTTTAACTAAGAGTTTCTACAGTCATTGTTTTCAAAATTCACAGGACCAATATTGCGTTGGTACAAGCCAGCCTCATCATGAGCATTGCTAACTAAAAGTTGCATCATACATCAAAGTTGCATCATATATCAAAGTTGCATCATATTCATCACACATTACTTATCATTTAGAAAACGTTATTTTATTTTTTATCTCAACACGAGTCCAAGCATCAACTTTACCGAGACAACAATATGAGTACTAAATATTTCTGAGGTATTTTTGGCATGGAACCGGTCGCAATACATTAAATTGCTCTGATCAACTGGATATCCTGATCAGAGTAATCCTACAGCCTTGAAACCTCATAAACAGAAATTAAATTAATACTCATAAAATTAAGTCTCCGGGAAAAGATGTCATTTTTTTAAAAATTTATTATTATCATTCGCAATTCGACATAGGGAAAATTCAACAAAATTGCAGTGTTAAATTATTGTTGGAGTTGTTTCAGGCAAAATTGTGGTAAAAGCCATGAAAACTTCACAATTAAATAAAATACTCATTGTTACATTTCTCCTAATATGTCCGGGCCAAGCGCTCTCAACTCAAACTCATTTACAAATTCGTCCTGTGAAATAAACAAAAAGTCACTTCACTCATTAGTATTCAAATAAAATGACTGTAGTTAAACCAAACTGTTAACTTGTATATTAGTGTAAATATTTTTTTCTTCCCCTTGTGTATAGATAATTTGTTTATTTATTATAAGATGTCAGAGGGAATTCTAAACTTTAAAAGGTTAAGTTAGGGACTTTAAAAGTCACTGAGCAAGACTTTCGATGCTCAGTCACTAAATTAATGTCGGGCTTTAATCTTGTCCAAATATAAAGTGAAAAGCCACTTAGTTGCATACAATTGAAATCAAGTTTGCAAGAACACTTTGGATTTAAAGTACTTACCAAGATCCCTGGTCACGGGTGGTATCCAATCGTTGAAGCCACTGCAGAATTTGAAAATCGGGAGACGCTATCTGAAATTGGATACTCACCTGCAGACCTATGATATAAATTCTTTTTTATTTACTTTTTTTTTCTTTCCTATTTTATATGTTGATATTTTCTAATATAATATTTTTTCAGGTTTCAAGTTGAGTTTTAACTGTACAATTTAACATATACTAAGTTTTCCAAAAAAAAAAAAAAAAAAAAAAAAAAAAACTGTCTAGTGTTCTTATACTTTCATATACTATTATTCGTTTTATTCACCTTACATATTTAGTCTCTTTATTGTATTTCTATGTTAATAATGTCACTAGTATACTAGAAGAAATATTTAGGTGTCGTCATATTGCAGTGTTGCTAGATACCAGGACTTGAATACATTGTGGCCTACAGGTTCTGTTAAAATAAAAGTCATATTTATTATGTTGTATAAATTTTCATATTTTAATGTTTTAAGTTTTAGTGTACTTTAGGTGTCATGATGTTATATTGTTTGTATACCATATTTATATAAATTTTTTAGGTTGTGATACAGTACAACAGTACAAAATATTTCAAGGTTAATTGTGAAAGTCTTGTGTATCTTCTGTCCAGTCGTTTTCATAACATTTGTTTGTATTCTTCAGAAACTGTATAAATATTTTGTATTTATCATGTACAGGCCAAAGACATCCTGAGTTGGTTAAAATTTAATGCAGCCAAATTTAAGATTTTATAAACTAAATTTTTATTTTTATTTATTTATTTTTTTTTATTTTTAGAATTTTTCTCGTGACAATACCAATAATAATGATTCCATAATAAAATTTTTCAGACAAAATTTTCTAAAAAATAAAATTTTCCAGTTTTAAATAAATTTTCCATTTTTAAATAAATTTTCCAAAAAAGTTAAATTTTATAACTTGTCAAATTTTCCATTTTAAGTTAAACTTTCTCCTGGAGTATCTTCTACTTCTGAGGGACTTCCCACAAATTTGCAGGCAAATATGGGGGAGCGTCGGCTTGGAGGGGGGGGGGGGGATATGAAAGGATAAAATAAGCAAGATTCTAAATTAGTATTTAAATTAATATTAAGTGATAACTTAATATTAATATCTTAGAATAAATCTTAATTTTAAGAACAACTTTGTGAGAGTTCTTGTTTAGCGCCCCAGTAAAGTTAGTTTTTCAGCAAAGCACGTCGTAGCGCTGGAATCGCGATTAGAAGAAATTTCGTAATCAAAATTATGCAATAGTCGGAATAAACGGTAAAGCATTGCAAAATAATAAATCCTGGATGCCCGGGTCAACCAATCGTAAAAGGTAGGCGAATTTTAGATTAGCTAATTATCCAATAAGCATTCATAAGAATAGTTTCAGTTCCCGCCGAAATATGCAGTATAAAAACGGGAGCACGCGAAAACTCGTGGCTTTTTAAGACCATCATTTGTCTAGTAAATTCATGTCAACTAATATTCCATCATGTACTAGTCGTACTAGCTAAACTCGCGCGGCCCTTCGGGGTTCGCCGAAAGTGCCGGCCACCGGCACCTTTTACCGGGATATACCGCTCCGGATGTCTTTGTACCGGCCCATGACTGCATCATCATATATTGTCACTGTCTTTAGAACTTAATAAAGGATATTCGTTGCTCAAATGGACTCCTATTTTCTTATATAAGATGTCTGGACTTCTATTTCACTATGATAAGAGGATCGTTGCACCAGTCCGTGTAAACAACGGAACTCATCATTTTTAATATTATTTATAATATATAACATGTATGTATATATATATATATATAATGTTTAAGTATATAACAATTTTTATTTTCATTACCCGACTACCGTAGGTAATGAAAGTGTTGTATTTGGTCAAAAATTTCGATATAATGCTTTCACCTGGTTTACATGTTTTAAGATCTTGTCAAAAAATGCAGTTTTTATTTTCTTTTATATTCCAAAAAAAAAGGAAAGTGTTAGATTCGTGAAAATTTTCATCTTCCAGTTTTCGATAATTTACATGTTTTGAGAAATCCACAGAACACGATTTGACTAATTTAAAAAAATGTCTCTGTGTATGTGCGAATGACAAAAATTTTGTGGCGATTGTAACCCAGGAACTACTGCACAGAATTGCATATAAATTTATATGCAAATGCACCTTGACATAAATTAGTGTCAATCAACTTTTGGTGCCAATCGCACAATAGGTGGCGCTGCTACACAGCAATTTAAGGAATGGCTATGTCTCAAGAACTACTGCAGGAAATTGAGCGTAAATTTATGTACAGATGCACCTTTGCGTAAGTTAATGTCTATCGACTTTTAGTGCCAATCGCCCAAAAGGTTCGGGTGTCGTACATCGATTTTTGCTGCATTATATTTAAGACTATATTTTAAGAATTACTGCACAGAATTCCATATAAATTTATATGTAGATGCATTTTGACATAAATTAGTTTATGTCACCTTTTAGTGTCAATCGCTCAATAGGTGGTGCTGCTTTACAGTGATTTCTGTAATTTAAGGGATGATTGTATCTCAGATTCTATTGTGCATAATAGAACAAAACTTGATATATGAAAAGGCCATTATGAATACATTATGCTAATAAAATTGGGTGCATATCCGCAGATAGTGGGCGCTACTATGTAGCAATTTTTACCGAGAAGGGGAATGATGTCATTTTCACACTAAAAATTCACTCCTATTAAACATTTAGTGTAATGCTTCTCTGAGGTAAAAATCACTTGCATTCATTACAAATGAAAAAAATAAATAATGTATACTGCATGAATTTGTATAGGAAAACATAGAAGAAAGTTTTGTTACGGCCAGAACATACTAGTTTAAAAATTGTTTAGTGGTATGTGTGTGTGGGGGATGAACCTTCTGACTACCAAATCTCCGAAACGGAAAAAGACAAAATGACGAAAATTTGCATTTAAAACATGTCCGTTGTATTGATGATTCCTCCAATTTTTGGTAAAAATTGAAAAACCTTAAGTGGGATGTATAAAACCGAAAGAGATAAATCCGTTACAATTAATTACAATTTTACATAACGATAAATCGTAATTATATTATTTTTCTTTTTCTTAGGAGACTATTTTAATTTTAAGAGGAAATTTTCCCATTAAAAAAGTGAAATATTAATTTTTATAATTTTTTAGTTCCCCATCATACTATAGGGTATGGGGAACTTAGGTAATCGTGAAAAATTTTGACCTCGTTTTTTTTACTACAGGTGGTGTTGAAATAACAAGCCGATGTGAGGCAACACCGCTTTTTTACCCGAAGAATCTAAATCAAGAGTAGAAAGAATTGGATTGTGGAGACGTCGAGAATCGAATCCGGGGCATAAAAAGCTTAAAGTTATAGCTTTAAATATTTTTTAATTAAAGCTACTTCGATTTTGTTAGTTGTATCAAAATATTTGTAATATTTATCAACTTATCTTTTATTTTTTGTCATAAGTATTTTCCTTTTTTATTCACAAAAAATATCCAATAAACTTTTGAAAAATAAATAATTAAATAAATACATGCATAAGATTGTTTTTTATATTTTCATCAAGATATGATTTATAGATGGTGCCAGAAATTTTTCACGCTAGAGAAGTTTGATGTGATTTAAATGCCATAAATGCTTTCATTCTTTGCAACAAAATGACTAAACCTTACTCTTTCACGAAAAGTAAGAACTGTCACAATTTCTAGAAAGAGAATGTTTTTTTTTTCTTTTCTTAACTGGTGTCAAAAGAGTGGTTACTTTTCTAAGGAGTGCTATTTTCCCTCCAGAACTTTAGAGAGTACGTTTAAAGAAAGATTTATGCTAGACTGTAATGTACCCTAATTCTTTTGTGTATACTCGCATATAAATCAGTGTTGATGTATATCCTTTTTTTAAAAATCGAAAATATGTTTTACTGAGCCTCAATGACATATATATCATCTTAAAAAAGCTCTAAAATTATTTTCTCAATCGAATGCGCAAACAGACAGACAAAATGAAGTCAAATTCTTTTGTGTATATTTGCATACAAATCAGTGTTGCTGTATATCCTATTTTTTTTTAAATCGAAAATTTGTTATAGGGAGCCTAAATATATATCATCTTCAAAAAGCTCTAAAATTATCTTCTCAACTGAATGAGCATACAGACAGACAAAATGAAGTCTTAAATGCTTTTAAGCTTTCTTGAAAAGGGTTAAAAACGCGTAACTCAAACGAAATGCATCTCAGAAATTTCTCTTATAAATCCGAATATATTTATTTATCTGGCAATGTAAACAAATCATTAAGGCAAATTACACCATCTTCAAAGGAAACGTACCTTAAAGTATCTGGAATCGTAATTTCATTATATTTAGTGCAGTATAAACTTTTTGAAATGTGTGCTTAAAACATATATAATATTAATGGAAGACTTGGCATGGGATTATAAAAACAAGGCAAATAACAACGTTTAGAACGCCAAAAATAAATACAGTGATCTCTCATTTATGCGTGAGCACAAGGAACCGTTGTAAAAACGCGCATAGGTGAAAATCGCGTATAAGTGAAGAATTGCAAAAGGGATCATAAAAGTGGAACGTCAGCATAGTGTACATAGTAATTGTTAATTAATGCTATGTACACTAGTATTATTGAAAAATGTAAATGAGATTACGTAGTTTCAAAATGAAAAATGTACAAGTTGCAGGTATAACTTCTGTTAATAGTTTTTTCTTATTTTTATAAACACACAGAAACTCAACCAAGGAAATTCTTTTTTACTTAAATTTTCTTTTATTTTTATGTCTTTTCTTACAAAATAACTTACAATCGAGGATTATTTTTATTTTCGCGAGTTTTCGAAAAGAGTTTTTTCAAGTTCATGAAGACATGAAATACTTCCTACAGTTCCGAAATTTAACTGAAAATAGTTCCGCAGAGATTCTTTAAATGGTCCTAGAGAGTTGTAGGATGGAGAAGGGGAATTTTGCCACATCTTCATTTTTGTCACTACCATTTATTTTAACTGTTCCGCAATTCAGCTGTGATTAAATTTTCATCTTGAGAAACTTACAATTTAAACTGAAGAAATTTCGGCGAAAGAAAGAAAGAAAGAAAAAAATATCTTGCACAAGTGAAAGGTGCTTTTTTAGTCCCGCACATAAATGAATAAGACTTCTCATTGTTTTACTATATCCCTGGCCTGGACCAAGAAAAAAACGCGCATAAGTGAAAAACGCTTATAAAAGAGAGCGCGTATAAGTAAGAGATTACTGTAATAGGAAAGCAGACAGCCGTTTCGGTAGCATTTAGCGTACCGTCTTCAGTGCATATGTAAAAGAGACAAAAGTGCTCTTACAAATAGGAAAGGGAACGGATTCAGCTTTGGCGATCTAGGCATTGTTATTTACCTTGTGATTAAAACATATCCTGACATCAGGAATGATGAAATTTCCTCATTTTCTGCTACCACTATTACTGAACAATGATATCTATTGTAGTTGATCACGAAAAAAATTACTGTAAAATACCATGAAGATTTTTATATAGAAATAATGGTAGGAGGAAACGCAGAAATTACTTACCTCTGTAACATATAGACCATAATACAAAAGAATTATTTGCGAGTCGCTGTATATAAACAATTTTTGCTACATCTGCAACATTCGATTATCAGCATTCTAAAGCAAGGGGGAAATTTCTCAATAGAATATCGCTCATAGTCTACAGTAGCGGCGCAATTAAAATAATCTGGTGTGTCACCCACACGACTTTCTCTTACCCTGAAATTTAATACTATAAATACAGGTTGCAGATTAAAAGGTAAGATAACGAGTACTGTAATGTAAACCTGCGTTAAAAAATTCATATTAGGCTTCTGAAGAGTTTTATATGATAATTAGTTCTGTGTGAGGGGGGCTACCGCCCCCCTCAACACCCCGTTTCATTAATGCACCTACATTTATATAGAATTTAATTCGGTTATTAAAAAATAATTCTGTTTTTAAAAAATAATTTATTAATATTATTATTTAAAAAAATTATCTTTTATGATAATGCAGACGATTTCCATATTAGAGAAGTAGTATAACACCAAATATCCAAAAAAAGCCCATTTTATTCATCGCATATCAATGGTTCAACCATTCGTTTTAAAGGTATTGGCGAACTCTTTTAAAAGATACCCATCATGAAAATTTACTCCCCTCGTGGGGGAACTTCCCCCCTAGGGGGGGAGGCGAGGCTCCTACATACACAAAATTTTTTTCCCAGTTAACTATCTCTATTACAAAAAATATATATTCGTTTCATTTGGTTTAGTGCAGTCTATAAACGTTAAACTCTACTTACCTGCAATTTCCCCCATAGACGTAATGTATTAGAATTCTCTTGATTGTCCCTGTACACAAACCATTTGTTTGATCTTAACGAAAAGCTTACTGTAGCATCCCTATATGATACACATTTAGAATACCAAGTTTGAACTTTCTGCCATAATTTGTTTTTGAGATATGCTGATAACAGACAGACAGACAGACACACAGACAGACACACAGACAGACAGACACACAGACAGACATACAGACAGACACACAGACAGACATACAGACAGACACACAGACATACACACAGACCATTTGCTAAAAACATGATTTTCGTATTCAGGGACCTCAAAACGTGTAAATATAACAAAATCTCGCGTTCGAAAATTTGACCCAAAAACAATACTTTCTCTACCTTATGGGTAAGAGAAAGTAAAAATACGATTTTTTAACTAAGTATAGGTCCCAATGAGAAAAAATACATTCTTTCCCGCAGTGCAATACTAGTACATCTCATATTTTAAAATATTCACTATAAAGTGTGTTTAAATTAAAGCATGTCTTATGTATTTCCATAGCAATGAAAACTTTAAGTCCATTTATCCCAAATTGTGATTTTTTGGATTGTGTCACTTTTGCAGCCTATGAATGATATATTAGTTACAAGAATATCAAAAATAATTTGTTAAGATAAGAATTCGGACAGAGAGACCGACCAATTAATCGAAGATATAAAAACATTTTAATATTAATGGAAATGTTACAATTGCAAATCCCAACTAAAAATGCGCTTCGAACAATTTACACTTATATCTCCCAAACTATCTAAATATTTTTGTGTAGCCTTATAAAGCAATCTCTAATATTAGTTGTAACATATTGCTACGAATTTGTAATATAAAATGTTACTTTTCTGCATTTCTAGCATGAATTGGCGTTATATTAGCTTATTTTCCTTTAAAAACTCGTTAAAATGCTTTCACCAGGGCAGATAATGGCTTTGGCGACAAATTTGATGACTTTATCGCTCATTTATTTTTATTTATTTATTTATTTATTTATTTATTTTGTCTACAATGGCGATAAAATCCTTTTTATCGATATATCGATTATCTAAGCTCTAACTCGAGTATATCGAAAGTTACTGGAAAAATTTCGATTAATAGAAAGAAATAACAGACAAACAAGCCGAAGTCATTCACACTTTTCAACTTTGTCGGAAAATGTTACAATAATATTATAGTTTTAAAAAATTAAAGAACACGCTTTATAGAAATGTGAACTAAAACGCACAAAATATCTATCTTAGTATTAAAATGCAGGGTAAGAGAAAATCGTGTGAGTGACACACCATAATATTTACATGCATTTAAATCTTTAATTAAAATAATTTAGAATTAAACAAAAACCATTTTTAAAATATCTCCCCTGACTGGGATCGAACGCTAGGCCTTTAGGTTCGCAGCGCGGAGCTATACCTCAACGCCACGCCGTTCACGTAGGGCAAGTCTTTTTTTACAATATACATTTTTTGTTTGCTCCCAGAGCGGTTACAAACAAACATACAAACATTCATACAAACATACATACAGGTGAATCTAATAAAAGCGTGTTAAAAATAGATCAATTAATATTTTGACCTACTTAATATTCAAAATGAAATACACCGTCACAGGTGTTATTAAAAACTATCAAACATGCACTTTAAAAAGAAATCTAGTTAAAAGAAATTTTAAAATGGCCAAAGGTAGATCTCGATTGAAAACAAACATAAATTATTTAAATATAATATAACTAGTATATAACCCCGTCAAAAATGACGGAATGTGAACGATAAATCTTGAAAACAAGGTTTAGATCATGATTACCACGTGATCATTTAAATGTATTTTCAATTTTTGTTTATAAATCAAATGTGTTTCGATATTTTATAATTTGCGTTCTTTGTGAGGTCTAACTGTAATAGAGACAGTGTCCGGAGATGAGAGAAGTCGTGTAGAGCCACACCAGATTGTAAAAACGTGAGAAAAATTGCAACTTTGGCCTTTATCATGGTTTTGTGAGGTCTAACTGGAACGTTTCCGGCTGCAATCTTTAAGAGACAGTGTCCGGAGATGAGAGAAGTCGTGTAGAGCCGCACCAGATTGTAAAAACGTGAGAAAAATGGAAGCTTTGGCCTTTATCACGGTTTTGTGAGGTCTAATTGCAACGTTTCCGGCTGCAATCTTTAAGAGACAGTGTCCGGAGATGAGAGAAGCAGAGCTGCCAAACTAATCCGGCAAATTGTTAGTACCGCCTCTTTTTCTACACCACTTAATTTTTAGAGAAATTCTCTTCAAATGTATCTACGATGAATTAAGAAGAAAAATACTCTAAAAATTAAGTGGTGTAGAAAAAGAGGCGGTACTAACAATTTGCCGGATTAGGCTGGAAGCTCTGGAGAAGTCGTGTAGAACCGCACCAGATTTTAAAAACGTGAGAAAAATGGCGGCTTTGGTCTTTCTCATGGTTCTGTGAAGTCTAACTGCAACGATTCCGGATGCAATCGTTAAGAGACAGTGTCCGGAGTTAAGTGAAGTCGTGTTGAGCCGCACCAGATTGTAAAAACGTGAGAAAAATGGCGGCTTTGGCCTTTCTCACGGTTTTGTGAGGTCTAACTGCAATAGAGACAGAGTCCGGAGATGAGAGAAGTCGTGTAGAGCCGCACCAGATAGTAAAAACGTGAGAAAAATGGAGGCTTTGGTCTTTCTCACGGTTCTGTGAGGCCTAACTGCAACGTTTCCGGCTGCAATCTTTAAGAGACAGTGTCCGGAGATGAGAGAAGTCGTGTAGAGCCGCACCAGATTGTAAAAACGTGAGAAAATGGCAGCTTTGGGCTTTCTCACGGTTTTGTGAGGTCTAACTGCAATAGAGACAGTGCCCGGAGATGAGAGAAGTCGTGTAACGCCGCACCAGATTTTAAAACAATATACAGTATATAATTATTAACACATCACATTAGCAAGTTAATTGTGTGATACATTATTTGTATCATACAAGGATGGAAAGCGTTCGCTGACGATGACGCGAATTCAATGATTTTTCTTCACCCAAAAGTTTTCACTTCAAATGGAAAGCGTTAGCTGACGATGACGGGAGTTCAATGATTTTTGTTCACCCAAAAGTGCTCAATGCGCCTAAAGAAGTTTTCACTTCAAAAATTTTACCCGATCAATAAATATGAATGACAATAAAAAAACTGCTGGTTGACAAAAAATATAGGCCCGACAACACAACAGCAACAACACATCCCAGTGTTCCATTAAGTGCTCTTACGCAAGCGAAGTGTGACGTCACTGACCGTCCGTGTATGTAAGGAAATGATTTCCTATGTTAATCGCCCATTGGATTTTTTGTAAAAAATTATTAAAAATCGAGGAAAATTATTTCCCGATTTTAATCCCCATATTTGGGTATATATATGTATTAGTTATCATGTGCATATGTTAGATTGAGTTATTTTGCTGTCAAATTGAGACAAAATTTTAATTTTAAATTTCAAAACTCTGTTGTCCTTGGCGATCAAAAACGTACTACGAAAATATACATGCCAGATGTATACTTTCGTAATATGTGTTGTGCGAAATATTGTTTCATATTATTCCTTACTCTCTTAATATAAATTTTTAAAATAACCATGATTTTTGAAAGGAATTAAATTATATTCGCCAGATAATTTGGCGATATATATATATATATATTTTCTGCCAAGGATGACCGATATCAAATCTATTCCGCTGCAACATATTAGTATCTTATATCAGATACTTTATTTAGACATTTGAAAACAAATTTCACTTCAAATTATGATAGAATATTTATCATTTTCCTTTTAATTAGTATGTTAGTTGGATATTTATTGTGTAATATCATCCTTTGAAAAGAAATGTTTATGTTTTCAATGGAATATGGAAGTTTTTTTGTTTTTTTTTTTATCTAGTGACCCATTCTTGCCGTCAGGAGGCGGGCTGTTCTTCCACTGGAGATCGTCTGCCTATTTTTATGTTTTTATTGATTGGCAACATGGTTTTTTCGGATGATGAAAGGTTTTTTTTTCTGTTGTAAAAAGGAAGGAATGTGAATCCGTAAGGATATGAAAGAGCGTTCTGACGCTCGACAGCTAATATTAAATATTGTGATAGCTGCAGATATTAATGAAACAATTATGTATTATAAATGTAAATAGTGCGTCTGATTAAACGTTTGTGTCGTGAAACTTGAGCTGTGTTTACTTCGACTACTTTGTGATTACTTAGAATAAGCCGGCGAAAAAGAACAAGACCTGTCAGGTAAGAAATATTTTATCCTCTTTCTTATGAAATTTATAAAACCTGACGGGACATTTAATGGCGCCCGTTCACAGGGACGCCGGTAGAAAAATTTGTTCTAAGTAATAAATTCTAATTTGTTCTAATGAATAAAGTACAGAAATAGAATATAATTTATTCTAATTGAAATATGATCTCATTTTTATGAGAAGATAACATTAAAAATTTGAAATACTTTTTGTAAGTATTATTGAGAATAATTTTGAAAACATAAAATGTATGTTTATTTTTGAACTGCTCATTTGATATTTGGAACAATATGAAGAATTTGTTTATGTTGAAGAAAATGTTAATACATATTCTATGAATGCATATTTTGATTTTACATTTATTTTGCATATTTTGATTTAATAAAGAAGATTATTATTTTATATGAAAATTGTTATTTTGAATCAAAGTGTTTCGAAAATTGAATGTTTTTGTTCTCAAAACATTATTTAGAATTCTAAAATTTCTTCCCAGAATTACTTTCGATTTCGGAATATTTTTTGTTCTCGTTTTATGAGGCTTTGATTTGAAGTGTTTGTTTATTATTTTATCAGTCTTTATTTGAATTATGGAAGCCGCAACTAAATTACGCGGTTCTTATCGAGGTACCTTTACAAAATTTACTGAAAAGGTAAAAAACCTTTAAGAAACTGAAACTTGTGACATCGATTCTTGTGCTGGGTTCTTAGCACAGTTACAAGAAAAATATTCCAGAGTTGAAACGCTTGATAAAGAAATTCTTCAAACTTTACAAGGTGATGAAAAATGTACTCAGACCATGTTGGATAGCGAAATCGAAAGTGCTGATAATTATAGTAGTACTTATATTGATTTAAAAACAAAACTTGAACGTAGAATAAATTTACCTTCGGATTTAAATTCAAGTGTACTTGAAAACGAAAGTAATTCTAAAAGAAGTTTTAAGTTACCAAAAATTGAATTACAAAAGTTTGATGGTAATTTAAAGGACTGGTTATCATTTTGGGGATTATTTAAGAAAATTCATGAAGATCCAAATATTTCGGAGGTAGATAAATTTCAGTATCTACTTCAATCTACTCAAAAGGGGTCTAGAGCCAGAGAAGTCGTAGAATCTTTTCCCGTAACAGCTGAGAACTATTCACAAGCGGTTGATTGTTTACATACAAGATTTGGCAGGGAAGATGTACTAATTGAAGTTTATGTTAGGGAATTATTAAGCCTTGTGCTAAGTAATACTGTAAATCAGGAACATAAATTACCAATTGTGAAGCTTTATGATAAATTAGAAACACAGTTACGATCTTTAAAAATGCTTGGTGTAACAAGCGATAAATATGCCTCAATGTTATACCCGTTAGTTGAATCTTGTTTACCAATAGATCTTTTGCGTATTTGGGAAAGACACTTGAATTCTGTTTCTCTTAGTTCGGAAGATAAATCTTTTAATAAATTAGAAACTTTAATGCAGTTTTTACGTAATGAAATTCAAGGTGAAGAAAAAATTAATTTAGCGACAAGTGGATTTGGTTTTGAAAACAAACCCAAGAAATTTAACACAATGAAATCTAAAAATTTTCTAACACACAATAAAATTATTCCAACAGGTATGGAACTTTTAACCTCGTCCCAAAGTAAACAAAACCGAGAGCAAGAGTGCGTGTTCTGCGATAAGCCACATCTAAGTGCGGAATGTAGAAAAGTAGCAAACTTGACTTATGATCAAAGAAAACAAAATGTTATGAAACGGGAAGGCTGCTTTAAATGTTTAAAATTGAACCACATTTCTAGTTCGTGTAGAAGTAGATGTAACTGTGCGATTTGTGGGAAACCCCACCATACTCTTCTCTGTAAGAATGATCCGAAATCAGCTGCGCACGCACAAAGGGTTAAAAATGACAAGAATATTTCCGATCAAGATACAACATTATCAAATGTTTCATCAACTCCCAGTGTTTTGCTACAGACACTCGTGATTAATTTAAGAGGTGAAAACAGAATTTTAAAAATTCGGGCGATTATTGATTCCGCTTCCCAAAGGTCTTACATCTTAGAAAACACTGCAAAAAAGATTGGATACAAGCCAATAAGAAAAGAAAAACTGAAGCATTCCTTATTTGGTGGTTCGAACACGAATACTTTGACACACAATGTTTACAAAGCTTACCTTTCTGATGTCAGCGAAACTTATCGTTGCAATTTTGAAGTTTTGAGTCAGCCTACAATTTGTTTTACTATGCCACCGGTCACTCAAGAACTGTGTGAAGATGATTTATCAGGTACGGGGATATATTTAGAAAATTGCCTTAACCCCATAGAGCTCCTTATAGGTGCAGATGTAGCTGGCAAATTAATGACAGGAAAGCTGAAGAATCTGAAATCCGGCCTGACCGCTATTGAAACAAGGCTAGGTTGGACTGTTATGGGACGCACTAAGAAGTTTACTGAAGATACTGAAAACCTTGTAGTCACTTCGATGTTAGCTAGAGAAGTAAAAATTTCTGATCTGTGGGAACTAGATGTCCTAGGAATTAAGGATCCTGCAGAGAAACAGTCAAAGGAAGAACTTGAAGAAGCATCCAAAAATCATTTTGAGAAAACTCTAAGTAGAGATGATGACGGACGCTATGTTGTAAAATTACCATGGATAGAAGGACACCAAGAACTCCCAGATAACAAAACAATTGCTGAACGAAGGCTAAAATCAACTGTGAGGACTCTGAAGAATAAGGGTCTTATTGAAGATTATGAAGAAGTTTTTTGTCAGTGGCTTGGTGAAGAAATAATTGAAGAAGTAAATACTGATGTATTCGAGAAGATAGATTGCCATTATCTGCCTCATAGAGCAGTTATAAAAGAGCATTCAACGACAACAATTCGTCCTGTTTTCGATGCTTCTGCAAAAGAAAAGAACAGTTACTCTTTGAACGATTGCCTAGCTAAAGGTCCAAACTACATGGAGTTGATTCCTAACATTTTGAATAAATTTCGTTTGAACAAGTATGGGGTAGTATCAGACATTCGCAAGGCATTTCTACAAATAAGAATAAATGAAGAAGATTGTGATTTTCTAAGATTTCTGTGGTGGGAGGGTGGTGATCCTAATAAAGTGAAGATTTACAGACATCGTCGAGTAGTATTTGGGGTAAACTGCAGCCCATTTCTTTTAGGAGCTACTCTAAATTTCCACCTAAGTAATGTTCCAGATTATTTGCAAGAGACTGCTTCTAAACTTAAAAACTCTATGTATGTCGACAACTGTGTTACAAGTTGCAGTTCCGAAGAAGAAGTAGTTAATTTTATGGCACAATCTAAAGAAATCATGTCCGCGGGATGTTTTGATCTTAGAGGATGGATAGGTAATGGTCTACCACCAAGTGTGTACGGAATTCCTGAAGAAGATTTTCCAGAGATTGTCTCAGTTTTGGGCTTAAATTGGAATATTTTGGAAGATACTCTATACTGTAGTTTAAAGTTTGATGAGTGCGAAAATGCAAATCTAAGTAAGCGATTTATCCTGTCCTTAGCAAGTAAGATTTTTGACCCCATTGGGTTTCTCTGTCCTGTCACTTTAATTGCAAAGATCATAATGCAAGAATGTTGGCGTAGGAAACTGCCCTGGGATGCCAAGCTACCAGATGACATCGAGAAAAAATTTCTGAAATGGGAAAATGCATTAAAATGCTTGGAAGGCATTAGAATCCCTAGAAGGATATTAGAAAATCATGCTCTAAATACAAATGTGTCATTCCATGTGTTTTGTGATGCATCAAGCCACACTTATGCAACTTGTATATATATCAGAGAAGAAAATAATTTTCATGTGAGATGTCAATTGGTTCAAGCTCGTGCTCGAGTAGCACCCTTGAAATCAGTCTCCATACCGAGACTAGAATTATTAGCATGTTGTTTAGGTGTTAGATTAATGAATTCTATAAAAGGAGACTTCTGTGACAGCCAAGTTCAAACTTTCTATTGGTCTGACTCCATGAACGCATTGTTCTGGATAAAAAATCAAGAACCATGGGGAGTATTTGTGCTGAATCGTACCAGAGAAATAAGATCTTTGAGTCATCCCAACGACTGGAGTTACGTCCCGGGTAACTTAAATCCAGCTGACCTTCCATCAAGAGGTTGCAATGCTGATGCTTTACTCAAATCCCTTTGGTGGGAGGGTCCGGAATTTTTGAAGACACCAACGAGTCAATGGCCGAGACAAGAAATCTCACCCGAAATACAGATTGTCAATTCTGAAAAAAAAAGGTAGATCATTTCTGCTCTAAGTACTGAAACTACTGAGAAGTTTTATGAGAGATACTCGTCTTACGTGAAATTATTAAGAGTTACGGCATGGATATACAGATTCATCTCGAATCTTCGAAATCATTCTAAACGAAATTCTGGGGATCTTACAAATAAAGAACTTAAACATGCTGAATTAATCCTGTTAAAGATGGTTCAAAGGGAAGACTTTCCTAAAGGAATAGATGATCGTTTACGAAAACTTCATCCCACCGTTGACAAAGATGGCCTTCTAAGGGTAAAGTCTCTTATACTTAGAAGTAAAGATAATACAGACTTTCGTTTGCCTATCATTTTACCAGGAAATCATTACATCGTGCAGAAATTGATAGAATGGAAACATAACGAATTAAACCACGCAGGAGTACAAATATTAATGAACCATCTCCGAGAAAAATATTGGATTCTCAGGTGCAGAAAGTCCATACGGCAAGTTACCTTACGTTGTATAAGATGCAAACGCTTCACCGTAAATTCTGTTCAGCCTGAAATCACCGCCTTGCCGGAAGACAGGATCAGAGATGCTGCTATCTTTGAAATTACCGGGGTTGATTTAGCCGGACCTTTGTACTTGAAAAATGGTAAAAAATGTTGGATTGTGCTGTACACCTGCGCTGTTTACAGAGCGGTACATCTTGAATTATTAACATCATTATCCTCTGAAGCATTTTTGCAAACCCTGCGAAGATTTGTTGCGAGAAGGGGTCGACCTTCTGTAATATACAGCGATCGAGGCACAAATTTTTCAGGAGCTTCGAAGCTATTTACTGATCCTATACTTGCAAAAATACGGAAGGAAGCCCTAGTACAGAACATAATATGGAAGTTTATCCCCCCAGCTTCACCATGGTGGGGTGGCTGGTGGGAACGCTTAATAGGCTGTACAAAGCAAATTTTGAGAAGAG
Organism: Salticus scenicus; assembly: GCA_963930645.1. Taxonomy (NCBI): domain Eukaryota; kingdom Metazoa; phylum Arthropoda; class Arachnida; order Araneae; family Salticidae; genus Salticus; species Salticus scenicus. The sequence goes on along the minus strand of OZ005660.1, from coordinate 51,701,690 downwards.
TATTAGGACGAGCAGCTCTAGATTTTGAAGAACTTTACACAATTATATGTGATATCGAATGTTTGATGAATTCCAGACCATTAACTACTATTTCTGAGGATCCCGATGATTTAATTCCATTGACTCCGAGCATGTTTTTGCAAGGAATTAAAGAAACTGGTCTTCCTGACCTAGATAACTTCGAAAATGTGAATTTAAAAAGAAGACTTCGATATTTGCTAAAATTGAAGAAAGATTTACGGAAAAGATTCAGAATTGAATATCTAGGACAATTAAAAAATTCAAAGGGTATCGCTAAGACTGACAAAAAAATTGCTGTTGGAGACATAGTTCTCGTCGGTCATGATAATCAAAAAAGAATCAACTGGCCATTAGCCAGAGTTGTGGAAACTTATCCTGGTAAAGACGGAATAGTTCGAGTGGCAAAAATCAAGACAGAAAATGGGTTTTTGATACGCCCAGTTCAAAGACTTTATCCGTTAGAGATCTCTTCTGATGAATCTAGTGATTTTCGTGCAAAGTATGCTGCAAATGGAACTTTGATACCTACTCGTTCTACACCGAAAAGATGCCCTGATCCCTCTGAAATGTCTAGAACTTTTTCAAAGAATGTCAAGAAATCTGTTGAGATACCTGACTAAAAACAACGATTTACCAGGAGGGGTAGATCCATTAGAGCTCCAGATAGACTGAATTTATAATTGACTGATAGAACTTTTATTTACCTTTTTTTTTTTTTTTTTTTTTTTTTTTTTTTTTCTCTCTGTTCCTTTTCATTTTTGCTTGATGTAATGTTTATTAATATGTCTTTTTTCTCTTTTTTAGTTTGATTTTGTACAATATTGCCAGAATCAAAGGTAGGAGGATGACCCATTCTTGCCGTCAGGAGGCGGGCTGTTCTTCCACTGGAGATCGTCTGCCTATTTTTATGTTTTTATTGATTGGCAACATGGTTTTTTCGGATGATGAAAGGTTTGTTTTTCTGTTGTAAAAAGGAAGGAATGTGAATCCGTAAGGATATGAAAGAGCGTTCTGACGCTCGACAGCTAATATTAAATATTGTGATAGCTGCAGATATTAATGAAACAATTATGTATTATAAATGTAAATAGTGCGTCTGATTAAACGTTTGTGTCGTAAAACTTGAGCTGTGTTTACTTCGACTACTTTGTGATTACTTAGAATAAGCCGGCGAAAAAGAACAAGACCTGTCAGGTAAGAAATATTTTATCCTCTTTCTTATGAAATTTATAAAACCTGACGGGACATCTAGAGTTTTGAAATTTAAAATTCAAATTTTATCAATTTTAGAACAAAAACAACTTAATCTAACGCATGCACATGATAACTATTACATATCTAAACCTAAATATGGGGATTAAAATCGGGAAATAATTTCCCTCGATTTTTAATAATTTTTTACGAAAAATCCATTGGGCGTTTAACATAGGAAATATTTTTCTTCTATCCACGAACGGCCAGTGACGTCATCACTTCGCTTGCGTATTTAAAGTCCTCATAATAAGAAAAAACGATTCACTTCATTTTACCAAAATACTTTTTTTTTTAAGACTATCGTAGATCCTGTTTCCAAATTTTCTAACTAACTATCCAATTACTACAGACACTCCATGCTAACCCAAATTCACCTCTACTCGATACCTCCAACCAGCTATCTCACCCTCAACATCGCCAAAATATCCAGGATCCAGCTAGGGACTTTCTCATTCTCAACTGAACATTTTACCTTGACTCGACATTATCACCTTAGACTACTCTAATTTCAATACTCATTTCAACTGGTGACTTTTACTTGCCCAACCAAACATTCTATCCCAACTATCATTTTACACTAATTTCAAAACTAAAATCAACTGGCGGCATTTACGTACTAAACTCGGCGCCAATCATACCTTACAATGTAAACAAACAATGAAGTTTGATAAAAATATTTAAAGGCTTTAATGCGTTTTTACAAATATTTTAAGATTTTTAAGGCTTTAATATGTTTTAGAAATATTTTAAGCGTTTTTTTAATGCAACAGTCAAAGAGTCGTTCATTCGGAATTAAAAAGTTGTCCATTTGGAATTTGTATTTTTTGAATTTCAACAGTTTTGGTTTGTTTTTATTTGGTCTTGCTTTGTTTATAATCATGAAGTTACATAATTCTATTTATAGGTTCATGTTTATAATAGCCAGTGATCCGTTATACTTAATTTAGACATTTAAACATTACAATTGAATAGTTTTTCAAGGTTTTATAGGAAATAAGAATATGTGCGATACAAAACATGTATGAAAATGATATGTATGTTTCCTAAGTTGAATTAAACAAACGGAAAAAAATGGCTGCCAAAAGTTTCTGTTTTGAAGCGGTACTAACCGGATTCGTTCATGACAGATGAGGATCATTATATATATTAATTATGTTTCTCATTTTATAGACATCTGAAAACTTTGCGATAAACGCTCAATTTTAAGCGAGATAGCTCAATAAATTTTTCATTAAGAATATTTTTTTTTTTTTTTTTTTTACTTTTTTATTTAGACCGAGGGCAATATTTTTTTATATAATAAAAATGATAAAAAAAGGGGGGACGGATTGAAAATTAATTTTTGAATTTTATTATGTGTATAGATCATTGTGAAAATAATAATAATAAGAAGAAATAAATAAATAAATAAATAAAACAAAATAAAAAGCTATATAGTAAAACAACTCATATATTGAAAATTTTTACAATTGAAAGTTTATTTCTAAGACTTTTGATTTAAGAGATAATTGCTGTAACAGGTATTTTGAGTCAACCAGTGTGTGTATGTGTGTGAGTATATAAGTGCGACAAATTTAAAAGAAGCATATATTAGCTACACTCCAGATTAAGTAGAAAGACCTACAGGTTAATTTTGTTCATTAATTTTTAATTACGAATCATTTGTAAAATCTTCAGCATTTAGGGAACCATTTTTACTTCCATTACCCTACTACCGCAGGTAATGGAAATATTGTATTCGGTCTGAAAATTCGATATCGGGTTTTCGCCTGATTTACACGTTTTAAGGTCCCCTGAGTCCAAAAAAGTGGTTTTTGGCAATTGGTCAGTGTGTATGTATGTGTGTGTGTATGTAGGGGAGACTGGGGAGGGTTGACCCTATGGGAGGCTTGACCCACCTTTCTTTACTCTGCTATTTTTAGTTTTCAAAAACTTCCAACACATTGTGGCACATCCTACTGATGCAAGGTAACAGCCATGTTTGTTTGAAAGTTATCCCATGCTTATTATTTGAACAAGCTTAAAATTTGTGTTTTCCTCATCAAAAAGTGAGTAATTTTGATTAAATTTGTAAGGCATTGTGCAAATATTCTTAATCAAATATCAGAATTCAGATTTATATGATTAAAGTATGTACCTCAAGCTAATATGTGCTATAATTAGTTTTGCTAAATAACTGTTTAATTCCCTGATTTTTTTTATGAAATTGCAAATGGCTATTGAGGGAGGCTTGACCCAGATGATATAAGGGAGGTTTGACCCATGGGTCAAGCCTCCCCTACATATTTCTTTGTTATTGTGGACTGAAAATATTAATTCTTCTATTATTTAATTGTATAAAAAATAAAAAAAAAATGATTTTTGTTTTAACATGTACCATTCTTTTACCAAAACACAAGCTGTTGGGCATTCCAGTTGATGGGTGACATCCGAAAACTTTGAAGTATTGTTGGTATAAATGGGTCCACAGAGTGAAAAGCAGAGTCTTTTAAACAATCACAACATTTAATAATATAGAAAAGTAGAATAACATAATGCGGGCATTTCTTGCCGCACGCGTAGCAAAGCTTTCTCGTACAGACTCATATAAACCTCTCTTTCTCAGAGAAGCGAAGATGCGCTGTTGATTACGTAATACAGTTACGTCACATCTGACGTCATGACAGGTGTCAGCTAGTTAACAGATGATATGAGGAAACATGCATTGAAATCCTTCATTTCCCCCTTATTCAATAAATGTTTCGAAAATAAAACATATTTATGCATTATAATAGCATATTAAAAATTACAGAAAATTATTTTTATGCAAGAGTTACTTAAAATAAGAAAAGTGTTAGTAAAGAAATAGAATTATAAGCAAATAATTATGGTTAATATAATAAAATAAAATACGTAAAATATAATCAGTTAATTTCTTAATGAAAACACAGTTTAAATATATATATATTTTTAAGTTCTTCAGTCCTGAGTATTAAGTCCTATCATATCACAACATTTTTCATGTTTATATGCATTTAAACTTTTTGTTAAAATATCTGCAGGTTGTTCATCTGATGAAATATATTTAATGTCAATTAGTTTATTATTGTAAACTTCTCGCACAAAATGATGACGAATGTCAATGTGCTTAGATCGATTGTGATGAACAGGATTTTTTACTAATCTCAGTGCAGATTGATTGTCGCACATGATTGCAGTAGGACTTGATACAATTTCAGGATCCAATTCTTTTAAGAAATTTCTAACATGAATTGTCTCTTTTGCGGATTCAGACAGAGACATATATTCAGATTCTGTTGTGGATAGAGCAACGGTTCGCTGCTTTCTAGATTCCCAAGAAATAGGTCCACCGGCATATTTAAAGACGTATCCTGTATATGATTTTCTATCATTTATATCCGATGCCCAATCGGCATCAACAAATGCTGTCAATGGTTTATCGTCTCTGTAATACACAATTCCTAAATTTCTAGTGCCATTGAGATACCTTAGTATTCTTTTAGCAGCTATCCAGTGAGGTTTTCCTGGATTGTTATTAAACTGACTTAAATAATTTACAGCATGGGTGATATCTGGTCTGGTAGCAACCAACAGATACATAAGAGAACCAATTAATTGTCTATAAGGAATTTTTGACATGTATGATTTCTCTTCTTCTGTATTTGGACACATTTGTTTAGTTAATTTTACACTGTTATCTAAAGGTGTATTCACCACTCTAGAATCTTCCATATTAAATTTATTTAGTAAATCTTCAATGTATTTCTTTTGTGTTATAGTGATGCTGTCCCTATCTTGATTAAATTCAATGCCTAAGCAATAATGCAGAAGGCCCATATCTTTCATTTTGAAAGATTCTGCTAATTTATTTCATATATCAAAATAGTGCTCTTCACTTTTAGTGAGACAAATTAAATCGTCGACATAGACGATTATAATAGCATCAAAAGGATATTTTGAGTAATAGACACATTTGTCGGAATTCAAAGGGTTAAATTTCATTTTTCTCAATTTCTCATCTAATTTCTTAAACCACTGTCTTCCTGACTGAAGTCCATATAAAGACTTCTTTAATAAACACACTTTATTTTCATGTATATCATTTTCAAAAAATTCAGGAAGCTCCATAAAAATTTCTTCATGTAACATTCCGTTAACATATGCCATAATGAAATCTAACTGGTATGCTGTGAAACCATTCTGGATAGCATACGCGATTGCAGTTCTTATAGAACTTAATCTGGCTACTGGTGAAAAATTTTCCTCAAAATCTATACCTTGTTTCTGTGAACACCCTTTGGCAACTAATCTGACCTTAAATTTTTCAATTTGACCATCTGGTTTGAATTTTGTTTTTAAAACCCATTTACACCCAATTACTTTTTTATCTTTTGGTCTATCTACAATTTCCCAAGCGTTTTGCTTAACTAAAGAATCATATTCTAATTTCATCGCGTTCTCCCAATTTTTAGCATAATCTCCATTTAGCGCGTCGATTACGCTGGGATTAATTTCATTAAATGAGTTATCAGCTAATTGAGAAGTTTCATCTTTATATTTTGTATCTGTAATACACTCCTTATGAGACTTTTGAAAGTTCCAACTTTTAATTTTTTTAGGTCGGCCTGGACCGCGTTTAAAAGGAGGATTGTTTATCCCTTCCTTTTGTTTACATTTATCGTAAGCACTCTCCTCCCCTCCACTCATATCTTCTACGTCCCCCCCTTCAGAAAGCGAGCCTTCCCCCCATTTCCAAAAAGAGAAACTTTCTCCGTTGCATTCAGGAGGATAGGAAATCGATCCGCTGTTTTCCCCCCTTTGGATGTCTGCGGTTTGAGTAGGGATAGGAGTTTCATTTTTAATATTACAATCATTGCATTTATTCTCAGACGGAAAAATTAATTCTAATTGATCAGTAGTGGCTGAATCATTTGTTTCAAATTCGTCTATAAATCGAACATCACGAATTATGACAATTTTTCTGGTATCCTTATTCCATAATCTGTAAGCGCGTGATTCATTTGAATAGCCAACGAATATATGTTCGTGTGACCTAGCTTCAAACTTCCCTTTTGATTTTTTATTTAGAACAAAACTTTTCTGTCCGAAAATTTTAAAATAGTTAACAGTTGGTTTATAACCGAAAAGCAATTCGAAAGGTGTTTTGTTTTCTTTAATTCCTTTAGTGGGACACCTGTTTCTAATATATGCAGCGCAATTTACTGCTTCAGCCCAGAATGTATTTGGAAGGTTTGATTGCATTAATAAACACCTCGCCATTTCGCATAATGTACGATTTTGTCTTTCAATTCTAGAATTTTGCTGAGGGGTCATTGGCGATGAAAATTCGCGTTTAATACCGCATTCTTCAATATATTTATTGAATTCTTCGCCACAATATTCCAAACCATTATCAGTATGCAGTATTTTAATTTTTTTCCCTAATCGATTTTCGACTGCTGCTTTATATCTCCGGAACGCGTACTTAGCTTGATCTTTTGTTTTTAGAAAATTTACTTCAATGTAACGAGATTTATCATCCAAAAAAGTAATAAAGTAACGTGATCCGCCATGGGATTTAACATTTATAGGGCCACATAAATCAGAATAAACTACTTCTAATAATTCCTTACTATGAAATTTGTTTTCTTTACAAAATGGTTTCACAGTTTGTTTAGACTGAATGCATACTTTACAATCTTTTAAAGAATCTTTTTCATTAAAATTTAAATCTCTTAACATATTTTCAGATTTTAATAATTTTAAATCTTTTTCATTTAAATGTCCTAATTTTAAATGCCATTTATGAAAGTTGCTTACCTGAGTTGTTGCAGCGATATCCACCTGCGGCTGAAAAAAATATAAATCACCTTTTCTCGTAGCACTTATAATTAGAGAGCCGTCCTGCTCCGTAATTTTTGCACATTTTTCGGTAAATACAACTCGGCAGTTGTTTGCAGTAGCTTTTGATATAGACATTAAATTGCATTTCAATTTTGGAACGCACAAAACATTTGTTAACTTTAAATTGGTTACACCGTGATTACCGGGAACTTTTAATTTGACTGTTCCAACACCTGTGATCTCCGCTGTTTCATCTACAGCTAATTTTATAAATGATCCAATTCTAGGTTCGAAATCTATAAACAAATTCTTGTCATGAGCCATATGTGATGTCGTACCGCTATCGAGACACCACTCGGAATGTTCTTGGAAAGAGTTACTGGCTGCCATCGTGAACTCTGTACTATCTTCAACCATGAAAGATCTATCTTTGTATTTATTCGATGAAGTGAATTTTCTGTCTGAGATCTTCTTTCTGCATTCTGAGGCTTTATGCCCTACTTTTGAACAGTAATTGCATTTGAAGATTGCATAATTTCTTTCGCCATACGTGTTCTTGTTCTGCACAGGCTTTAAGATTTCTCTTTTGTTCTTTTCAGGAAGATTTTTCTTGTGAGTTGTAAAATACGCATTTGATGATTCTTGATGCTTTTTATTTTTTCTTGACTCATATTCTTCCATCATTTTAATTTTTAGAGCTTCAGGCTGCGGCAATTCATCTCTTGCTTCTATGGCGCACCTGAAATTTTCATAGCTGTCAGGAATACTGTATAAGAGCAAAATTGATAATAGGTCTTCGGCTACTTGAATGTCCATTTCTTTTAGCTTGTCCACTATATCAAAGAAAATATTGAGGTGATCGGACATATTTTCACTGTCAGTCATTTTCTTAAAGAGTAGCTGCTTCAACAGGGTGGCTTTCTTTGCCGGTCCTCTCGATTCGTAAACTTCTTTTAATTTATTCCATACTTCATTTGAGGTGGTACAATGTTTAATATGACACAACTCCCTTGGGGTAATTGCTAGGATTAAATCTGCTCTAGCTTTGCGGTCGATTTCGAGCCATTTTTCTTCACCTTCGGCGCCTTCATCGGGCTTAATTTTTGTTCCGTTAGCATAACTCCAGTGATCATTCTTGATTAAAACAGCTTCTATCTGCAGCTTCCAGGTGTCAAAATTATTTTTGGATAACTTTTCTATATTTAATACTTGCGACATATTTAATCAGCTATAGTAGCTTCTTTATAAAAATAGAATCAAAAATACTTTCGATTTCAGCCCTTAGGCTTAACTGTAAGTCGCACTTTCGTTTTAGCGAATGTTAATTTAAATTTTTAAAAAGTCCGCAGTAAGATGCGTGTCTCTGGGCCCATAAACATTGTTGGTATAAATGGGTCCACAGAGTGAAAAGCAGAGTCTTTTAGACAATCACAACATTTAATAATATAGAAAAGTAGAATAACATAATGCGGGCATTTCTTGCCGCACGCGTAGCAAAGCTTTCTCGTACAGACTCATATAAACCTCTCTTTCTCAGAGAAGCGAAGATGCGCTGTTGATTACGTAATACAGTTACGTCACATCTGACGTCATGACAGGTGTCAGCTAGTTAACAGATGATATGAGGAAACATGCATTGAAATCCTTCAGTTTTTAACACATTTTGCAAAGTATACAAAATGTAGTACACATAAAAACGTTCTTATCATTCTTGATAATCATGAAAGTCATGCATCTCCCAAAGGTTTGCAATTCTGCAAAGATAATCGAATTGAACTCTTAACATTGCCACCGTATACAAGTCACAAATTGCAACCACTCAATTGATATGTGTTTGGACCCTTTAAGGGTTTCTACTATGAAGTGTGTGATAACTTTATGGTGAGTAATCCAGGAAAACCAATTGGACTTTACGATATTCCTGAACTCATTAGAAAACCATATCCACGAGCTTTCATCCCCATAAACATTCTAAAAGGATTCACTGTTACGGGAATATTTCCTTTTGATTCAGGGATTTTTACAGAGGCAGATTTTATGGCCTGCAGTGTGACAAACCGACCTGAGCCAACCGATTCTCAGACAACACAAATTGGTCAACATGATATTCACAACCTTGCATACAAACAGAATTTGCCAAGTTCTTCGGAAATCACTCCTTCCTGTACCTCTCAACCTAAAAATAATTTATCTCTCATTCTTGAAGATTATATTCCTCATAGTTGTAGTTCACAAGTAACTTCTTCTACTAGGCTCACCTGTGAACCAGAAATTGAAAAATCTGCATCTTTGACCCCTGAATAGATTCGACCTTTCCCGAAAGCTGGACCACGAAAACATAACTATAAAAGCAAACAAGCAAAGTCTCGAATATTGACACATACCCCAGTTAAAGAATAAATAGAAAAGGAACATGCATTGAGAGCATCGAAGAAACGACCTTCTGTCAAAGCTACTAAAACCAAACGATTTTCTAAACGGGAATTTTTTAATCCGGTTGAAACCTCGAGTGATGAGGATGAAGAAATCCCTTATGTGTCAGACAGCAGTGAAGATGAGTTTGTGATATCAAAGTCAGTGTCAGAAGGAGATTTTGTGCTGGTAAAATTTATGAATCCTAAAACTGGTAGGCCTAATACATCTCATTTCGTAGGAAGAATAATCAAAGAAAGTGGAGAGAGAGAGTTTCTTGTTACATTTTTACGCAGCACTGCTGAAACAAATTACTTTATTTATCCAGAAGCGGAAGATATATCTGTTGTTGCAATGGATGATATGATAAAGTTACCAAATCCAATATCAGCTGGAGGAACTGCAAGAGTTGCATTATGTTTTTATTTTGACTTTGACTTTTCTGAGTATAAGTGCTGCTAACTATTCGTTATTATTTAACATTTCTAGCTTTTTTCAACAAAGCTTAATGGCAATGGCTATTTTTAATTTAAGAGTTGTTTTAGCAGTGGGAACGTGTTCTTTTATATAATTTTTTCAATTTACACTTTAGAAATATTGCTACTTCATCAACTATAACTTTTATTGTTATCACATTAATTTCATTGCCAAATTTTCTTAAATTTTAGGACTAGCTTAACTTTGTTCATAAATATAATAATATGTAAATATTGGTGGGTCAACCCTCCCATTGTGTGGGTCAAACCTCCCATATGTGGGGAACCTTGACCCAAAAATTCTGCTTCAATAACATTCATTATTTCTCCTTTCTGTTGCAAAGTATGAAAATCTTTTATGTATGTTATGACAATAGAATATATCAGGTATGAAATGGTGTACAAAGTTTTTTTCTGGAAGTAAAATTTTTTTCTATACAATTTTTTTTGTAAAAAATGGGTCAACCCTCCCCAGTCTCCCCTATGTATGTATGTATGTATGTGGAGAATCTTCTGGCTATTATAGCTCAGAAACTAATAAAGATAGTTCTACGAAACTTTAGAATTGAAATACGTCTGGTGTACAGATGAAATTTCCAAATTTTGGTGAAAATTGAAAAACCGGAAGTGGGATATCGGAAACCGGAAGTGGGACCGTAAGTCCGTATCTCAAAAACGGCTCTAACGATTTTCTTCAAACTTGCTATATAAACACTCTATTAGATGTCCTTTCGAATGATATAGTTGGTTAGTTCAGGAAAATTGATAGGCGGCCTGTATAAAAAGCTCAATTTCAGGCCTCGCAAAGGCGTTCCTTTAAAAACGGTTGTACGGATTTTTTTCAAACTCGCCATTTTAACTCACTTTTAAATATGTTTTTGTATGTAATTATTGTTTTCCTGTCAATAATTGAGTTTAACCGGAAGTGGGATATCGGAAACCGGAAGTGGGACCGTAAGTCCGTATCTCAAAAACGGCTCTAACGATTTTCTTCAAACTTGCTATATAAACACTCTATTAGATGTACTTTCGAATGATATAGTTGGTTAGTTCAGGAAAATTGATAGGCGTCCTGTATAAATAGCTCAAGTTCAGGCCTCGCAAAGGCGTTCCTTTAAAAACGGTTGTACGGATTTTTTTCAAACTCGCCATTTTAACTCAATTTTAAATATGCTTTTGTATGTAATTATTTTTTTCCGGTCAATAATTGATTTTTTGTAAAAGTTGGTATCTCAAAAACGGCTCTAACGATTTTCTCTTTAGGTCACTTTTATGTTTTCTGATCACATTATCTCTCAAAAATGCATATAATACATGTAATAGCGGGTATTGGAAGTCGTGTGGTTGTTTCACACCAGATTTTTTTTTTTTAAATAAAGCTAAAATTTATTCGTACTATATATTTTTTTTTAAATGAATGAAATTAATAAATATGCTTTTAAATATTTTTATTTTCTATTTTTTATCATTAAATAAAAAAAAAAGAATAAAAAGAAGTCAAAATTTATATTTGAAAGCATAAATAATTTTCATTTTAATCGAAAACTGTTATTTCAGAACAAATTCTTTGCATTTAATAAAACGCTCAAAATTATGTTTTGTTATGCGAAAATGTTAATGAATGTAAAACTGAAATTTATGATATAGTTTGACATCATTTTCAAAGTTCTTACTATTTTGTGCCCCCACAAAGTGCCTTAAACTTTCACAAATTTTGTCTTAACCGATTTTTGCTATAAAAGATTTATTAAAGTGATCTAAATTATTATAGATCTAAATTTCTATGTTTAAGCTTCTCCTAGATTACAAATAGACTTCACAAACTATTGGAAGATAGTGAAGGATAATTATTTTTTTCAAACCAACAAAGTTATTTAATAAAAACAAGAAAGAAAAAACATGCGGTTCGCATTGGTTACTAACACTTTCCAACTGGACGTACTCGATGTACATCATGAAGTCGTACATCATTTAACCTTCAATGTACGTTATCACACAACAAACAGACAGACAGACTAACTGAATTCATAATCACTCTTAAACATTGTTAGAAATCGATAAAAATGCTTAACTCAAACGGAAATGCGATTCTAGCAATTTCTAATTGTAGCACTTAAAATATCTGAATATTTTAGTGTATAGTCTTGTAAATATGAGCGCTAAAGTATCATATTTTATATGAAACATTATTTTCGCATATTAACGAAAAATTTCAATTTCATTATAATTTTTGCCGTAAAAAGTTATTTAAATGTGTTTTCTAAAAATGCCTCTCATAAAAATCAATACATTTGCAGTTTCTTTTCTTTTGTGTGCGGAGGGGGTGTCCATGTATACAAACCAGTTGTACAGGGATTATTAATGCTATTTTAATTAGGGAAATTCCATAGAGAATTTCAATAACATGTATCATTTTGGAGAAATGTGGAAAAGATTTACAGATGCTGGAGGCACGTAAATGAACAGAGAATGCATTAATTCAAATTATATTAATTCTTAAACGTTGTTCATGTTCGCACTTCTGCGCATACTGAACAACCTCCGCGGGTTTTCATGGTCATGTGACCATAACAAGATCTCAATAGTAGTTTGACTTTCGACTGCAATGACAGCAGTGATTCCAGATGGTTGAAAATTATTTTCCCAAACAGGTCTTCAAATTTCCCCAAATCAGGGCATTTCTTCGAAAAAAATCCCCAACAGGATTTCTACTAAAAAGGGAAAATAAAAATTTTTTAAAAGAAAAAATATCAAGCAGATTTAAGTGGATTTAAGCTCAGATTTTTCCCCAAATGTAGGCAATTTTTGAAAAAAATCCCCAAATAACAGTAAAGCTATTGAAAATCCCAGGTCGTAGGGATATATCATTACGTTGCCAACATTCACAGAAAGTTGAACCAACACCGTTGAACTCCCCAGATTTGTCCCCAAAAATTTTAGAATTCCCCAAAAATGTCCCCACAAACATTTGGTCCCCAAAATTGTCCCCAGAAGCCTCAAAAATCCCCAAAATGGGGACAAAATCCCCAATCTGGCATCACTGAATGACAGTCAAATTTACATAACGAATGTCCCCATACTATATCAGCAGACTTTTACCCCCAAGAATATTAATGAGCGGCTTTATCATCATAATGTAGCAGCGGGCTGTGACCCCTTCTTTCATTCATGTGAAGTATGTATAGTGTGTGTTTTCTTTTCTACTGTGACGGTATATTAAAGTTATAATAGAAAAGAACTAGAATCTATCATTTCTCAAGTAAGACACACATACATTCTCCAACAGTTAGAAAATACTAAATTGCGTAATAAAAATGTAATTGCAATTCCAGCTCTTTCGTTGTATAGTTCTTAATATATGTGAATATTTTTATGTAGTCTTGTAAATCTAAATGCTAATTGTGCTGTATACTATAGAAAACATTCTTTTCTGCATAAAAAGAACATATTTCAGTTTCATTAAGACTTATGCAAAGTATGATTATTAAAACATGGTTTATAAAAATACTTCTAGTAGAACACAATGCTTTTTAATACTTTTGGGTGTTCCTATTAAAAAACCAGTGATGGTATTTACTCCATTTTCAGTAAGGAATATCATGAACTTGAATAACATATTTCAATTTCATTAAAATTTATGAAAAGTAAAACTATTAAAATATGTTTTGTAGGAATACCCCTCATAGAACACAATGCTTTGGAATACTTCAGGGTGTCCCTGTACACAAACTAGAAATTCCATTAATAATTATGACACATTTCAACTTTGTTATAAAGTGTTTAAAATTAATACTCGAATTCCCAAGAGTTAATCAAAACTTATTTACGATTAAAGTCGAGATGAGTTGAGGTTGAGTGGGTGCGACGTAATATTATTCATAGTACACTATTACGTATGCAATACGACGTAATATTATTCATGGTACATTGTTATTTATGACTGAGAACAGTATTCACGATTACATCATCTAATTTTATATTATAGGTTTAATATATGTTCAAAGAGAATTTAGAAGAAATGTAAATTTTGATTAGATATCTGGTGAAACATTCAAGAGATTTAACCTGATGCCCGAAAATGATATCATTGCTGCAAAAGTGTATTGGGAAAAAAAAAGGATAGATTTTATCTTTAATTTGAAAGAACAAAACAACAACAACGACAACAACAACAAAAAAACATGCAAAGAGTTTGAGGAATTTATACAACAGTTAATTTTCATAAATAAGTAAATTAAAATTATAATCGTTTTTGTTTGTTATTGTTCTTATCAAGACATTTTCCCACTATATTTGATTTGGCGAATATCGCAAATTTAAAAATAGGTTCATTTAGAAATACAGACCTCTTGGCGACCGAGGACCTACTATAGTAATAAAATAACAATCATATACAAACATTATTATCACAATAGTACAGACCAGTACTTAATATTATTTGTTGTCAAAAATCCATTAATTAAACTAGTATTTTGTGGCTACTACAAGACTTTCTTCTATATTTTCCAATACAAATTCCCTAAGACCAAATAATTTATTAAAACTATTATTTATTAAAATTATCTAACATGCTGAATGCAAATAATTTTCAGCGTAGAGATAACTAACACTAAATATCCAAAGAAAGACAGTTTTATTGTTTATAAATAACATCTTAGAAAATGCGTTTTTATTATGGTTATCTCATATATCAAGTTTCGTACTGTTATATGCCATAGACGTTGAGATATAGCCTTCCCGTTAACGAGGAAATTTGAAGTATAGCAGCACCCCCTCTAGACCAATAAGCATACATATTGAATTAGCTTAATGACTCATAATGGTCTTCTCACATATAAAGTTTTGTTGTATGATACGCAATAGAACTTGAGATATAGCCTTCCCTTAAACTGAGAAAATCGCTGGGTAGCAGCGCCACCTGTAGAGTGGTTGACAACAAAAGTTGATAAGGACTGGTTTATGTCAAGGTGCATCTACATATAAATTTTTATGCTATTCTGTGCAGTAATTCCTGAGGTATAGCCTTCCCTTAAACTGCGGATATCGATGTATGGCAGCACCACCTTTTGGCCGATAAGCATTCAAACTGAATCAGCATATTGTCTCGTAATGGCTTTCTTACATATGAAGTTTTGTTTGATTATACGCAATAGAACCTGAGATATAGCCTCTCCTGAAATCACGGAAATCGCTGTCTAGCAGCGTCACCTGTTGAGCGGTTGACTGGTTGACACCAAATTTGACAGGCTCTAATTTAGGTCAACTTGGATCCTCACAGGGTAATGTAATCTTCTCTGCAATTTTTGATAAACAATAAGAGATATTTATACAACATTTCCTATAAATGTAAAGCAGAGTGATTAAAAAACAATAATTTTTTTTTTTTCCCTCAACCACCCCTCTTCCTAGGTATATGTAACATTCTTTGAAACCTTTCATGAAAAGTAAGTAATAATTTTTGAAATTTTAATTAAAATTGGTAACAATGAAGTAGGTCGGACATTTTTCGCCAAGGACAGCCACTTAAAGCCAAGTAGCGCATCAAAAATATAACTACATTATAAAATATTGAAAAAAAGAAAGAAAAGAAAACATAGAAAGAAATAGGAACAATAATTGCATAAATTATATTTTGGTCTAAAACGTAGACAAAAATTCAAAAGTCGCCAAGGGGAGCTATATTAAGGCTATACGATCAGGTTTACATATTAATTGATTTATTTTTCTATATACCAACTACTATTAACTAAGCATGAAGTATGTATAACCACACACACAAAATAAATAATTAATTAAATAAATAAATAATTAAATAAATAAATAAAATAAAATAATTAAATAAAAATAAAATAATTGTCTCATGCGATAGACGTAGCCGATCATAGCATATTGTAATATCACATTTGGCTTGAAATTGCTGTCATTTTATGGTTGATCGATTAAATCAAATAAATATAGGAAATAACGTGAAAGCAAATATTATGTACATCACATATAATGTTGTTCATATGTAACTGGGATTCAAATATAAAAGGGCTATTTCAAATTTTTCGATACTGTCCGTATCGAAACTGTCATATATGATAAGCACCCAAATGGAAGCCCACGGGTAAGCCATTGTCGCAGTCAATAGGGACAGGCACCGGAGACTGCGTGGACGAACAAGTTGATGCCGAAGGCAGCGGGAACCCAAAGCGAGCCTTTTAGCAATTTCAGTATTTTTTTTCTTTCTTTTCTTTCTTTCTTTCTTTCTTTCTTTCTTTTTTTTTTTTTTCATAAAGCTATATAGAAAAGAGTTTCCTTTAAATATAGTGACCAGTGAAGCGGGTAAAGCCTGCTAATGATAAATAAACGTGAATAATTTTACTAACATATAGGTGAAATTTCGAAATAGATAATAGTGATTTCTTTTACATCGTAATCTATATTAATAAAATCAGAGTTTTGTCTGTAAATTTGTCGGAATCGAAAAATTTTGCGATATCTTCACGTTTTACACCCCATGAAAGCCGAAAATGACTTCAGAAAATTTTGCCTGTGTGTGTGTGTGTGTGTGTGTGTGTGTCATCGTGTCCGAATGTCGCTTTTTTTGTCCGGGCATCACTTGAGAACGGCTGGACGGAATTCAACGATGCTTGGCAGGAATTTAGGTCTTCACCCAACTTAAAATTATATCTATCAACTTTTCAGAAATTCCCCCCCGTTCTCCCCCTAGGGGGTAAAAGACTAAAACACGTTTGTCCGGGCATCACTCGAGAACGGCTGAACGGAATTCAACGGCGCTTGGCAGAAACTTAGGTCTTCACCCAACTTAAAATTATATCTATAGAAATTTTCAAAATTCTGATTAGTGTTTAAATTGTGGGTAAAAAACACCTGCGCATGCGCCATAAATATTTTTTCACTAAAATGCTTTGAATGGAAAAATAAAATGCAAAAATAAATTTTTAAGATAAAGACTTTTTTCATTCGCGTGAATCGCACTACAAATTATGAAAAGATTTAAATGAAGTTTTGCCATCTGAGTTTCATACTTTAGTTAATTTTAAAACATCTAATTGTCGTATCGAAAAACTGTTTACACCCCAGGATTCAGAAAAATCATCTCTTTAATTTGGTACTGAATTTGTAACGATAGGTCTGATACTTCTAATTTATTTTCCCCTTTTTCCGTTGCCATTTAAATTTCATACTTTAGTTATTTTTTTAATATCTAATTGTCGCATCGAAAAACTGTTTGCACCCCTGGATTCAGAAAAATCGCCTCTTTCATTTGGTACCAAATTTATAAATATAGGTCTGATATTTCTAATTTATTTTACCCTTTTTCCGTTTTCAACCTAGATTCGATATGGAACAGCTTTAGTATTGGATCCCTTTGGCAAAATTTGAAATTCGGAACCGAAGTAGCTCGGACGTTTCTCGCCAAGATCTTTGATTGCACAATTGAGATAGCCAATTCAGTTCATCGCAAAAATGGCTTAAAATATTTAAAGTCACCAAAGGGTTCCCATACTAAAGCTGTGCATTTTGTACTTATTTATTTATATTTTCTATTAAAGACTTCTGTGGTCACGAAATTTGGTGCGTAAATTGTTTGTTTGCATCCGGCACTTATTGTAACTGGATTTCACGAAATTCGAAATCTCCCTCCCCTTCTCGGAGTCGGAGGGCAATAAACGGTATAACTTCTGTATAACCCCACAGCTGAATTTGGCGATTTTTCTTTGGCGTTGTTTTGAAGGATAACGATGTCGTTCTGGACTGTTTGCGATATAATATGGCAGCCTAATATTTTGTTTATTTTGGATTTATGATTTAGATTATGATTTTATCATTTATCATATATGATTTATGATTTTTAGATTTATGATTTAGCCATAATCGCCAACAAAAAAAATCGCCAAATATCGTTGTGGGTTTATACTGAAGTCGTTCCCAATAAACATGTGTAAAAACATGTTTTTCCGTTTGAATTCGCTTTGAATTATCTTAGAATGGCGAATTTTGGTGTGCGGATATTGATTAAGTGTACGCATTATGTACGTTAGTGGGATTTTGCAAAACTTCGAACTCACCCACTGAGGAAGGGGAAGTAACAAGTGGGTAAGTTGTGCCTAAGGCAGTGGGGACCCAGACTGTATATTGATTAAGTGTACGCATTATGTACATTAGTGTGATTTTGCAAAACTTCGAACTCACCCGCTGAGGAAGGGGAAGTAAGAAGTGGGTAAGTTGTGCCGAAGACAGTGGAGACCTAGACTCCTCACTTTGCGAGCGAGAAAACCTCTACCTATCACAGCGAGAACTTGGGTTATTAATAAAGATATGGGATTTTGACAACTCATTTAAGTTTAATGTCCAGCGAAGCGGGCAAAGCCTGCTAGTAGTGTATAATAATTTCTAAAGTTCATTCTAATTACTCTAATTAAGAAATAGTATTTTCGTTAAATATCGATATTTTGACTTAATATTAAAGTTTTTTTTATTTTTTTTATTTTAAGCAAAAAGTTCGTGAAAGTTTATTGATCTTTTATTTTTTACGTGGATCATTGAAGTGTTAACCCTTTCAGGGGCAATAAATTTCATTTCTTTTAAAATCAAGTGCAACCACAATTTGAAAACAAGATTAGAAGAAAAGTAATAAATTAATATTTTTGCATAAGGTAAAAAAGTAAAATTTTATAAAAAATTTCTGGGATGAATTTTTGAAGTTAGAAACTGAAAGTGGTATAAAATGTATACCACTGCCCCAGAAAGGGTTAAAAGAAAGAAAGAAAAAAGAAAAAAAGAGTCTTCTGGGAAAGTTTTTTCCGAAATGTTTTTTCGAGCGAAGTTACTTTTCAAAGGGATGTTTTTTCTTGATACCGTTATTAAGGGTCACAACATATTGCTTATTCAAAATAGCATACGCAGAGCTTATATTTCACTAACAAAATCACATAAAAGAATTAGGTCATGTTATGGTCTGTGAGCAGAAGTTCCAACAGTAACTGAGAAGTTTTGCTCTCAAAAGTAATAGACGAGAAACATCGAGTTAAAACTCAGGTTACCTCTTGTCGTCTGATATATTTGGTTATACAGTATAATGATATAATCTGATATATTTGGTTATACAGGTAAATATATTTGGTTATACAGTCGAACCTCGTTAACGTGAATTACTTTTAACATGAACTGTTTCCGCAATCTTAGCCAAAATGAAGATTAGTTTCTGAGTTACTGATAACACGAACTACTGATTACATGAACAAATTTTTTAGTCTCCTTATGATTCACGTTAACGAGGTTCGACTGAATTATCAATCAATAAACATATTGCAACATATCTTGATTCCCACAATCTGAACCTGAATTTCTCATTAAACATTTCTAATTATCATTTTATGACCCAAAATAAAAAGTTATCACTCCCTCCCTTCTGCTTATGGTACCTTGTCTCTGAAATAATTTTTTAATACGTTGCTTCAGTTACTAAGATTTATTACCGAATTTTCCTTCGCCCATTAGCATCTTTTACCTGTCGTGATCTGCTATTTGAGATCGAATAATTACCTTTCAACGCAGCCTTGATTCATGCGCCTGTTTTGATGAATTAACCGGATTGTAAAATTACACCGCGGCTCGAAAATTGATCTTTGCATTAGCCTATTATGCATTCACCATGAACCCTCCTATCTTTAAGTATGTGTATTTGACGTAAGTTTAGACAACAACTGTGCGGGCAGGTGTTGGAAGCACGCTTTAGTCATTTTCTGCTTCACAGACATGCACGTGCCCACGAAAAACGACAAAAAACAACAAAGGTTACAAGGTAAGGGAACTTGAAAACGGTTACTCCCACGATCTGGAAGAACATTATCTTTCACAGTGTTGCCAGACTTGGGGATTTCTCCCCATTTTGGGGAGTTTTGAAGCTTCAGGGGAAATATTTGGGGATAGAGATTTAGTGGGGAACAGTTTGGGGAAAAGAAAAATTTTGGGGAAATACACGGGGATTTTCTTTAAAATTAGTAAAAGAAAAGAATTTTCCTAAAATTCAATTAAAAAAAAAAAAAAAAAAAAAAAAAAAATGGGCAATTCTGGATGCTATTTGTATTTCAGAAAAATAAAAGCAACTTTTTCATCTTTTTGATTATAAAATTTATTCAGGTCCCCCCCCCCCCACACACACACACTTGTAATCTTCGATTCCAGGAATTATTTGGTTTATATGTGTTGTAGCAAGTATAGTGAATGCTAAATAGTTATTGATTACTGCTTCGCTTGAATAATCAAACTTATAGTAAGCTGCACTAACATAAATTTGGATGCTTTGTCTTAAGCTAGCTTGAATTAAACTTGCTGGGATAGAATGTTCAGTTTGACAAAAGGTCTTTTAGCTCTCTGGGTATACCTTGTTTTTCATGCATTAAAAAAAATATATATATATTTTTTTATATACTTATGGGTTAAGTACAAATGATTAGAGATAAGGAATCTCAGAAAGTTAGACAAATAGACAAAAGTTACACAAATTTTAAATTTTCCAAAAACTAGCGTATTGAAATTTATTTTTGTAAATGGGGATTTTTTTCTATAAAGAGCTTCATTTGGGGAAAAACGTGAGCTTAAATTTATTAAATATTTTTTAACTTTTTCAAAAGATTTTCATTTTAAGTATAAATTGAGTTGGGGATTTTTTTTTGGGAAAAACCCTTATTTTGGGGAAATTTGAGAACTGTTTGGGGAAATTCACTTTGGACCATCTGGCAACACTGATCTTTCAAGTAAAACAGACAACTAGCTGCTGAAACGTCAAGGAGGCTTCTCCGCTGAGCAGTGTTGCCAGATGGTCGAAAGTCAGTTTCCCCAAAACGTTTTCAAATTTCCCCAAATCAAGGGTTTTTTGCAAAAAAAATCCCCAACTCAATTTATGGTAAAAATGTAATTTTTATTTATTTATTATTTATTTTTTTTTAATTAAAGAATATTTAATAAATTTAAGCTCCCATTTTTCCCCAAATGAAGTTACTTTTTCGGAAAAATCCCTATTAAAAAAAAAAAAAATAAAAAAAATCAACACACTACTTTTTCGAAAATTTTAAATTTGTGTAACTTTCTGAGTGTAGTTTCCTCCCCTCTAATCATTTGTACTCTTATCCCATATGCATATATAAAAAAAGTTTTGTGGAATATAAAATGCATGAAAAACAAACCCAAGAGCTTGCATCAAAATAAATATTTCATGCCTGCAAATTTAATTCAAAAACCAAGCATCCTAGTTTAGACTGGTTCAGCTTACTTTAAGCTTGATTATTTATGAACTTAAGCAGCAATCAATACGTATCAAGCATTCATGAATGTTTACTACACTACAGCACACATGAACCAAATAATTCCTGAAATCAGGGAATACAGAAGGTAAATAGCAGAATAAGTTTAATTAAAAGGTTGTAAATATTGCTTTCCTATTTCAGAAATGGAATCCAGAATCAATGCATTATCATCTGATAAACTTGATTTTTTTTTTTTTTTTTTTTTTTTTTTTTGTGTGTGTGTGTGTGTGGGATTTTGAATAAAAGTAATTGCAAATTTTAAAGAAAACCCCTATATTTTTCCCTAAAATTTTTCATTTCCCCAAACTGCTTCCCATGAAATCTCTGTCCCCAAACATTTCCCCCGAAGCTTCAGAAATCCCCCAAAATCGGGAAAAATCCCCAAGTCTGGCAACACTGCCGCTGAGATTCAAACAGTTTTTGTGTCCACAAATAATGTAATAGCTGTCGCAAAAAAAAAAAAAAAAAAAAAAAGTTTATCTGAATATTTATTAGCTACATTGAACTGACTGTAACAGTTTTGATAATATAGTATCTGCGGCTCATATACAAGGACACAGCAAAAGAATTTTGATATGTTACGATCTATGGACGACATTCTTTTACACACATTTGATTATCGTTAAACTGTATTCAGCTTAATGAAACTAACATTAGGCACTATTACGGGCCCTCTTCACTCACCGCCGCCGGAAGCCGAAACTAATGTTATTCTATGAGAAATTTTTCTTTACAAATAACTTATTAACTAATATATATTTTTAAATTCTGTTTTCACAATCTGAAAATTCCTAGCTGTTAAATTGACGGACCTTTTTAAAAAAATATTTTTTAAATTTTTTATATTTTATTTTGAAGCTGCAAAATACGAATTTTCCATATGTGAAATTTTTTCATTTTGCAATTTCAAAATAAAATATAAAAAATAAAAAAAATACATTTTTAAAAAAGGTCCGCCAATTTAACAGTTGGGAATTTTCTGAATGTGAAAACAGAATTTAAAAATATGTGTTCGTTAATAAGTTATTTGTAAAGAAAATTTCCCCATAGAATAACATTGGCTCGGGCTTCCGGCGATGGTAAGTGAAGAGGGCCGTTAATATGCTTAAAAACACGGTGTGCGTAGAATTAAAATTAGTTTACAGGGCAACGCAAAATAATTGCAATACTTTATTATGTTTGGTAACTACTGAAAATGCATTTGCTACAGCATTAAATACGTATTGGGCAAAGAAAGCAAACGGTTAGCGAGAGTTGCACAGAAATGTATCTAGTAAAAAGTACTTATAAATTTATACAAATTATATGTATAATTCAGAAAATATAAAAAATAATTACTCGGTAAAGAGGAATGGGAAGTGGGACGTACAGCTCTTGACTTTTAGATATATTTAGTCTTAGAGTTTATCAAGTCCGAAAGTAGGATTTTTCCACTCTACTCATGTGCATATCATGGTGCATGTATCACGTAGAATTCACGTACGAAATATTCTAAAATTACTGCAATACATTTAACTATGAATTTAGATGGTTTTTAGTTAAGTGAAGGTAACACATGTCGAGGATGAAATTTTTTTCTTCAAGGTGATATGTTTTTCTGATGTATTTTTGGATGCTGATTAAGGAAAAACTGTTCAAAAATTACCATCAGGTACAAAAATTTCCATCAGTTTTGACAAAATAATTATAAGATTAAAAAAAAAAAAAAAAAACTTTTTATATACCATGTTTTAAACTTTCTGATGAATGATAGAGCTCTTATGGATGTGCATAAAATTTTTAAAGTGATAACAATGTCAATTTTTGTGAGATGCATAATTTAACTTTTTACAATTTTTTAACGTTCGCGTTTAATTAAATGCATTTATTTTTATGTCGAAAGAAAATGAACTCGTAATTTTTTTTGGCAACAATTAAATTACAGCTAATATTTTAGTGGCTATTTTAACGCTATTAGGATGTTATTATTTTCATATTTTAATTAATTATAAGAAAACTAATCAAAAATTCGAAAATCAGACTTCGAGTCACCGGGTTCTGAGCTACTGTGAAAGTTTCAAATGCCTAGCTAGTAGGGAAGTTAGTTAAAATTCGATTGCAAGATTTGTACCGGACAAACAAACAGACAAACAAACATACATACAAACAAACATACAAACAAACAAACAAGAATATAAGTTAGTAAAAACATGGTAAAATGGGATTATATGAGCCTAAAGCTCAACTTTTTAAACTCCCATCTAAGTTATTTCCCGGAAAAATCTGGGAGATGTGAGAGAAGAACAAGGAGAGCTATTTCATCAAAACACACACACTCACAAAGAAAAAAAAAAAAAAAAAAAAAAAGTACATACGGCAACAGGGATGATGGAGTGTTAACATGTTAATAGATTACTGTTGGATGCTGCAGAGAGAATTTCCCCCACAAGACGTTCATGCCGTGCACAAGGTAAAATGCTCTAAAAGGAATTGTGATGCAAAAAAACACATTTAAAAGATAATGCGTAAATAATAGCTGATTTTAATGTACTTTATATGTACATAAATTATTCCGAATTTGTTATAGCCTCTGGGTAAATTCTTCCGATTTTCATCCTTATTTTATGAAAATTCCTTAGGTAGGAAAAAAAAGGCAATAATTTCTGAATTCAGTGCATCAAAACACGTTAGAAACACCCAACGCATGAAAAAAAAAAAAAAAAAAAAAAAAAAAAAAGGTTGAAAATTACGATTTTGCAGACTTGTGTAATTTTAACTAAATAAAACATATAGCTTTTCTCTGGTGCGAATATATATATATATACCATTTTTCATCTAGAACGAATAAATAGTCATTTTCTGAATCCCTAAACTACAAATATAGATTTTCGAGTTATGCATAAAAGGTAAATAAGTAAACTGAATAGACGAAATGATCTAGAATTTCTAGTCTGTACTTTTTTAGACGGTGAAACGATACATTATACTTTGAATGGCGTGCATTGCTAGAAATTCTGGCTTGAATTTTAGAATTGATCCATAAACTAAAAGTATATGTTACAAAAACTCGCCTCTTGTGATTTTTAATTAAGTTTGACCACGATATTCTAGAAAATTCTCTAGAAGTTTAATGGGGGCATCTAGAATTCGCTAACAAAAGGAACCAGAACTCATAAAAATGACATGCAACTATTTTTACTAGATATACAATTCATTATTATTACTGGGCCGCGGTAGCCCAGTCTGTAGAGCGCCGGCCTCGTAATTGGAAGATTGCGGGTTCGGTACTCGAGCCGGAAAAAGACCGTCGTGTACACTAATGGTGGCTGGTGCACGTAAAATATGTCGTGGCCGCAATGTCCTCCATGTTCCCATCAAAAATTATACCTCTGGAGGTCACCGAAGCGGGAGAGCCATTCCTTCAATGGAGGATCAAAATTGTGATGGCATGTCTCCGGACCACCTCTAGGGGTGTGTCCCAGACCGTCGCCAATTGCCCATCTGCGCAGCACTAGTGCGACGTAAAACCCGACCATCCATTATTATTATCATGCTTTTATTAACTTGACATGATGTAACTATTAATGAATGCAGCGGAATCTTCGAATTCAATTTTCGACCACTTCTGTTCGTTCGATTGGCCTGAAATTTTGCACACGACTTCATAGTTGATGACAGTACTACATACAAGTGTTTCCAGGCTCCTATCCCATCAGGGGCAGGTTCTAGGGGCAATAAAAAATATATCAATATATAAAACTCTATCGTATGTGGCACAGGATTTGGCCGTATTTGTATAACGTTGGCAACAATTAATCTTTTTTTTTTTTTTTTTTTTTTTTTTAAAGTGAAATTAAGCATACAGTTTTCAGATGCAACAAAAGATTTAAAGGTAAATGAAGATACTTTGTGCTGATAATATTAAAAAATCTGGAGTGACTCCACTCGACTTTCCGAACATTGAGTAATTAACAGTTTTGTAGATAAAGTAAAAAAAAAGGAGTTGTTAAACAAATAAAAGAGAGAAAACACGATGTTTTATTTAACGCTACTGAACTTTGAGCCCATAGATCATAATGATAAAGAATTTTTTGTTGTGTCCCTGTAAAAACCTATAAATGCTAGATTCACCAAAATGCTTATAGTTAGTGCAACAGTGATTTATAGTATTCATATAAATTTTGAGCTCAATTGAATAAGGCGTTTAGATGCTATAGAACTTTTAAAAATTTGGTCCCATAGGCCATAATGATAAAGAATTTTTCTTTGTGCCCCTGTAAAAAAACTGTAAGTGCTAAATTCACCAAAATCTATACAGTTGGTGCAACTGTGACATATAACATGCGTACAATTTTTTTGCTCAGATTAATAAGGCGTTTAGACGCTATCACACTTTTAAAAATTTGGTCCCATAGGCCATAATGATAAAGAATTTTTCTTTGTGCCCCTGTAAAAAAACTGTAAGTGCTAAATTCACCAAAATCTACACGGTTCGTGCAACTGTGACCTATAACATGTGTACAAATTTTTTGCTCAGATTAATAAAGCGTTTAGACGCTATCGCACTTTTAAAAATTTGGCCCCATAGGCCTTAATGATAAAGAATATTTCCTGGTGCCCCTGTAAAAAAACTATAAGTGCTAGATTCACCAAAATCTATAGGGTTCGTACTATGGTGACTTACAATATACGTACCAACTTTCAGCTTATTCGAACTATGCGTTTAGATGCTAGCGTGTTCACTCACAGACATACGCACACACATACATACACACATACAGGGCCCGACTATGTTTTTTGAAGACACGGGGGCACTAATTCTGTTTAGAGGCCCCTTTATCCTGCCTAAAGAGCTTGCCAAAAGGATTCATTCTCAAAAACAAAAATAAATTAAAATAGTGCATTTTTTAAATTTTCCCTTCAATTATACCTTCAATTTCCTTATTTTTTTAGCAACCTAGTTTTATGTTCAAGACAAATGAAAAACTGAAGCACACTGATCAGCCAATGTTTAGGAAATTAGTCATAAAATTTAATAATTGTTTAAACTCCCTAATAAAATATAGAAAATTTTAATTTTTGTTTTTAATAGACATATAATGAAAAAAATTGTACTATTACTTCTCAATTTTTGGAAATGAGGCCCCCTAAATTTGGAGGACCTGGGCAGTGCCCCGTGCCATAATCTGGCAAGGCACACATACATACACAGACTGACAGACAGACAGACATTTTCTAAAAATGGTCAAATCGTGTTCTACAGCTTTTAAAACATGTAAATCCACCAAAAACCCGAGGTCGAAAATTTTTACGAATCAAATGCTTTTTTCTATTGAATATAGAAGAAAGTAATAATACTTAAAATTTATTGTATATATAGCATGTAATAATGTAACTTCAATTATTTTATAGAGATATAAATGTTTCTTTAAAAAACTATTAAAAAAAATAATAAAATAAACTTTTTTTATTGTAACATACATGATTAATTCAACTCACTGCAATGCCATTTTAAGGAAATTTGATATAATAAAATAAATTAGACACAATATATTGTCTTCATAATATATATATATATATATCAAATATCTGATGAAATTTGAGCATTTTCACTAAAATAGTTTTTAACTGCGCATACACAAACGTTAACAAAGTTTTTTTTATATTATTTTTTAACCAAATGTATTGAGGGTACTTACATGAAAATCCCATGCAAATAACGGGAAAAAAATCGAAAGAATGAAAATCATTAAAGATTTAATTCCTATTTATTTAAATTAATATACATTATATTTTACTATTGATTGCATTGAAACCTCTCATAATTTTGCTTTTTTTTTTTTTTTTTTTTTTTTTTGAGAAACTGAAATTCAATTAATTTTATCGACGACAATATTTTGCATTTTAACGATATTTGTGGTATTTTCATATACATATTTAACTAATACATTTGACTTATAAATTATGCAAATGAATTTTTTTTATCACTTGCACATGCGCAGTTAAAATTTATTTAGCAATTATATTAATTTTTCGTTAGATATTTCGTGTTTTTTATCATGTTTTTATTAACTCGCTTTCTTGTTTGTTTGTTTGTCCAGTACAAATTTTGCAATCGGTTTTTAACTAACTTCCCGACTAGCTACATATTTGAAACTTTTAGAATAGCTCAGAACACGATGACAATGCAATCTTTTAATATTTTTATTCAATTAATAAATGTTTGAAAATTTCTTCTAATTGCTCGCTTTATTACACATTTAATCATTTTTTTTTTCAACTTGATGGGATAATTCATCAAAAAATTTTGAAAAAAAAGTATTTATTAATACATAGAATTGTCAAGTTTATATGATTCAACAGGAAATTTAAAAACATGGTATATAAAAAGTTCTTTTTATCTTGTAATTATTTATGTTATGATTAAAGTATATATTACGTAATGTATTGTGTTAAGTTTCTTAAAAATGGCGTACTAATGGGTTGAATTGTTGTAGTTCCAAAAAAAAAAAAAAAAAGGGCAAATTATCATTACTATTATTATTTACTCATTTTCGTAATGAAAGGATAAATACAAATGATCTCAGGAAAAATTAAAACTCTAAACAAACAAAATATTTTATTTATATCCTACAAACAACAAAAACAAGACGTGTAAAATCTACACGTAAACTTATTAAGAATATTAGAAATAAAACAATTTTTTCGTATCTATAACAGAATGTTCAGATTATCTCAACGGATAAGGATTTTCATTAACAAAGACAAAATAAAACCATGAAAAATATTCACAAAGAAAATTTTTTTTTATTTGGATAGTATAGAAGAAATCTAATTTATTTCAGTAAGGAATGGTGTTCAGTAATAATAATATTTATAATAATATTTTTTTTTTTTTTTTTTTTTAGAGTATTCTCTTTATTTTCTCTTTACGACTGAATACCATCCTTTAATTTTACAACATGATCTGGAAAACAATATTTTATAATTATTATATTTTGCACCGAAAACCCCAAATAATTCGATCCCAACATTTCCCATAAAACAAGATGACATCGTTGATATGATTGTAACATTTTTGAATTCACCAAGGAAAAAAAAAAAAATGTTCCACCCAAAAGATAACAAACAGAAGATACCAGGCTCCAAAATTTTCATCAAACTTGAAAATTCCCGTTTTTGGACACAGCTATACCTTACCCTCAGTAGCAAAATAATACACAAATCTTGACAAAATGTTAATATAATATTGAGAAATTTCTATAATATTATGCATGCATTCTGTAAACTGATATGATCGCTGCTTAACTAAATGCTAATATTAATAGTCTGTGTTTACGTAATATAAACATGTGGTACTAAGAAACATTTATTAAGACATCAGTTAAAAAAACCCAGGACCAACCCACAGATGGCGTCGCAAATGAAATATTTCTATATGGGTCAGAAACTTTCAACAATACTTTCAAACAATACACGTCAAATTTCATGATATTTCGACTGTTCGTTACCGAGATATCAAAGTTTTAGTGACTCTACATTTGATATTTTGAAAACGATGGATAAAGCCGAATTTTATGCGTTGATTAAACATTGTTTTATGATGGGCAAAAATATTGTTGAAACTCAGAAATGGCCTGAAAAATGTTTTAAGGGATTAACAGTATTTTTGCCCATCAAAAAACAATGTTTAATCAATACAGGAAATTCTACTTTGTCTATCGGTTTAAAAATATCAAAAGTAGAATCACTTAGTAACGAACTGTCGAAATAATAATCATGAAAGTTTGACGAGTACCTTTGAAGGTCAATAGTACCTTACCCACATAGAATTATTTCATTTTCGAAGCTTCTGTAGGTTTGTCACGGGACTTTTTGACCGATGTGTTGCATAGTGTTGGAAACAAAAGTCTCCGAACACTAGCAAAAATTCTTTTTCAAAAAAAGTTCACTTAATACAGTATTGTTAAATAAATCCTTGTCGAACCCTGTTCTTAGTCAGCCTAAAAACAGCATTCGACAAGGATTTATTTAACAAAACTGTATTAAGTGTACTTTTTTTGTATAGGAATTTTTGCTAGTGTTCGGAGACTTTTGTTACCGACTGTATATCAAATGTAATTATTTGTGTAACATTTGAATAAGTATGAATATTCTGGTTCTCTGTAAAATACTAGATACATTTAATGTCTTGCGAATAAGAATCCTAAAAAAATAAGGACTCTAGTAGTTTCTCCTTACCGATAGATTCGATAACACTGCTCTGCACGAAAATCGGCCCCGATACCATTCATGTAAATTCTTATGAAAAATGACCTCCTCAATCTGAATATAACACCCATTTTGCCCCATCACTCACCGTTTTTTTATAGATGACCCCCTATTTTTATCACTGTTTGTAATTTTATGGCTTTGATTTAGTGGTTTGGTGGGGGGAGGGGGGAGGGATTATTTTACCTGTTAAATATCTTCTGGGAGGTTACAGAGATGAAAAAAGTTCTGTAACACGAATATCTGTAGCAAGGGGGAAATTTAGGGGGTGGGAACCGCCACTGAAATTATAAATTACATTTACTATATTTTATTAATGTATTATATATGTATATATATATATATATTGTTTGTTATAGTTTTTAAGTGTTAAAATAATCCTTTTCTATCCTTCAAATCAAATTCGTAGCCATAAAGTTACCGAACAATGATGAAAATTTGGGGAGGGGTGGTGTCCTGCGAAAATGGTGTGTGATGAAACAAAATGAAAGTCATATTCGGATTCAGGAGGTCATTTTATATAAGAAGCAGCTAGAATGGTATCAGAGCTTGATTTTTTTTATTTTTATTTATTTATTTATTTATTTTTTTTTTTGGGGGGGGGGGGGCAGTGCAGTTTAATTTTAGCAACCAGTTAGTTTATTTTTCTATTGCTTCAGTATAGTAGCTTAGTTTCCTATATTATATTCTAAAACAATAGCAAAACAATTCTACTATTTAATATCCTAAAATTAATTTTTTTTAATTTAGTGATGAGTGTGACATGTATAGAAAGGTCTATAATCAATATTCAATTATCTATTTTTTTTTTTTTTTTTTTTTTTTTTACAATTTTTACACTTATTTCCAAGGCATATGAATGTTGTTTTATAAGGAAAGCGCAGGTGACGTCACGCTCAGGGCAAAACACTCTACTCAGGGCAAAACATTGGTATTTCCACCAATACAGATCGTCCTTTTGCCATACATGAGTGGGAAAGATTGATTAAAAGAGCGTTTGTTTGTAAACATGCCCTTTCCTTATAGCTTTAACGGTGAAAAAATCTTTAAAAAATTAACATGCGGAAAAAAAAAAAAAAAAAAAAAAAAAAAAAAAAAATGCTCAGATTTAGAGATTTCACAAACTAATAATAAAGTAGTATAGAGAAACTTCTAGACAACTAGAATGCTCACTGAATAATCAAACAAAATTTTTTCATATTTCAATTTTTTTCATCCAACATAGACACTTTCTGTACTTTATCAAATGTCAGTATCTATCGCTTTCACATTTATCACTTTATAAAATTCTCTTCTTTAATACTTGGTAATACAAAAGTACTCAAAATGTGACAATATTATTTTGCTACTAAGGGCTTCCTTCAAGCACATTTGATGTGAATACTATTCAGTCTTTCCGTCCATGAATTTCTCCTAAATTTTATAAATTACCAACGGTCAACAGTACTGTTTGAAATAAAAACACATTTCACGTCATAAAATCTATCACAACTGTCGTACATCATGGAATATATCCGAGCTCGTCTTGAATGTTAGTGTGGGACCACCTTTGAAATGTGTCATTACCCATACCATGTTGGACTTTCACCCTGGTGACACCACTACTATTGGCTTTCCTGCCAAGGTCTGACCCAGTTTTTCTAGTGCTGTTGTCGGAATGGTATGCAGCCTCGACACCAGAATCGGAGGAAGACGAACTACAACCAGCTTTTCGTCTTCTTCTATGTTTTCGTCTTTGAACTAAGTTATGACTTCTACGTACAGTGGGTCTTTCCACTGCAGCTGTCCGTAAATCGTGGAAACTCCAAGATTGTTGGCGACGAGCCGCTGTCTTCGGTGCTGTTTGACGAGAGGGTGAACTAGAGGCTTGACGACCAGTGGGGCTGAGACAGACTTCCGATGTGTCGTACGCTGAATCTTCAGAACCATCTGCGGAGGATCGTTTGGGGCCCATTATTCTTATCTTCATACTTGAAATAAATCTGAAGAAGAGAGAGACTCATATTAATTGAAATGAACCATAAAATTAAAATTAAATGAAATTGTAGATGAAATGCAATACTTTTATTCATTTCGGAAATTAATATAAAACTTAATAATCTAAAATATCAAAATTAACCACAACTTTGTCAAACAGAAAAATTCAGCTAAAAAGTATGTATTTTAATTTAATTTAGAAATTTATTCATCAAGCCTGAAAGTTCATTTCAGAAAATTATGGAATGGAAGGCTGATTTTTTATACCAACTATGTGAAAAATACCAGAGCCGGGAATCGAACCCGGGCCTTCCGCTTTACGTGCGGATGCTCAAACCATCGAGCTACCCTGGCTGATTACCAGCTAGGCATTTCTTACATAACATTCGTTGGCAAAGTCACTGAGTCTGCGGTATCAAGCGGACCACAGCTGTATCAAGCTGTATGTGGTCTGCGGAACACAGCTGTATCAAGTGACATTATTAATCTTGGTACAACTCCAACAGACCATGAAATTTTCAATTTAATTTAGAAATTTATTCATGAAGCCTGAAAGTTCATTTCAGAAAATTATGGAGTGGAAGGCTGATTTTTTATGCCAACTGTGTGAAAAATGTGCTGTGTTTGCAGACTCGGTGACTTTGCCAACGAATGTTATGTAAGAAATGCCTAGCTGATAATCAGCCAGGGTAGCGATGGTTTGAGCATCCGCACGTAAAGCGGAAGGCCCGGGTTCGGTTCCCGGCTCTGGTATTTTTCACATAGTTGGTAAAAAAAAAAAAAAAAAAATCAGCTTTCCACTCCATAATTTTCTGGTATGTATTTTATTTTTAATGAGCCATCTGATATTTCAGCTCCCCCCCCCCCAAAAAAAAAAAAAAAATAAATAAAAATAAATAAATAAATAAAATAATTAATTAATTAATTAATTAAAATTAAAATAAATAAAATAAATAAAGGAAAAATTATATCCTATGTAAATTATGAAAACATTTTCAGCATTTACTGCTGCCTCCAAATAATATTGAGCTTCTATGCGTAAGCTTGCTTAAGCATTTCTTATACAGTCCGTTAAAAAATCATAACACCACATTTATTTTTAAAATTATGAAGTGAATAAAGGTTCTTACGGTAATATAAACACATGAGATATCAAATAATAGCATTTTTATTAAAATTAAGTTGCAATAATTTTGACTAACACAATAAATGATTAACTTAACAAAAATATAAGCAACAACAGAAAAATGCACTGTTAAAAAATTATGAAACACTTGTCCAAGAACAAAAATAATACATAAATTTATACGATATTGGTCCTCCATTTTTTTTTTTTTTTTTTTAATAAATTCAAACACACTATTTTTCACTGAAGTGACCAACCAGGTGGTTAAGTTCAGATTCAGAAATATTTTGCCATTCTTTTACAATGGCTACTTCTAGTTCATTGGCATATAAGTTTATTATTAGCATAAACTACGCGAGATAATATGCTTTAAATTTTTTCCACAATGTTCAATTTTGTACTTCGACGTGGCCATAGCAAAACATTAAATTTTCGTTATTTAAAACTATTTCTGTGTGAATTCATATGTATAGAAAGAAAAATTGTTTTGATTAAACACCCAATTAGCACTACCTTAAAAAAAAAAAAAAGTACAAACAGTATCAAACGATTATATAGCATAGCTTGATATTGTGCAGAATCCATTCATTCTTTCTCAAATCATGCTAATAGTGATTATAACTATCCAGGTCATCAAAAATTATTATTATTATTATTATTATTATTTTTTTTTTTTCATCTGAAAAAAAAAAATCATTTATTTCCATACGTTGTCCTATGACATGACATTTTCAGCCCATTTCAATCTCGTTTTGATGATATTTCAATAACCTTAATGTTTTTCAATTTCATAAATTTTGCATTAATGTTTGACTTTAGACTCTTCCAAACTGGTACAAGTGAGATTCTTTTGTTGAAAAGTTTCCAAATTTTACTTGTCGAAAGAACTTTCTTAGTTGATAATCTAGATATTTGTCGATCTACCCGGGCTTCCCAAATCCCTTTTCATCCTGATCGTTAATTTTCTTTAAACACTTTTTTCTAATTATTACAATAGGAAGTTTTTGAATGCTTCATTAACCTAGCTATTTCTCTTTTAGATTTAAAAAGAGATAAAACACTCTTATCAAACAGAACTTTTCTCTCTCTCAGGTGTCAGACAACTCTTTACCCTAGGAAAAAACATCCCCCACAAAATGTCTCCGTGACCCCATAAAACGTCGACAGGAAAAAACGTCCCCGGAAATAAATTCTGAAATTTTCAAAAATTCATACTTATATTTTGTAGGTTAAATTATTGAAGAAATTTATTTGTTATTCAAAATTAAAAACGAAATTATTAAAAAAAAAAAAAAAAAAAAAAAAATGGTGTGAAACAACTGCACGACTTCCATTACCTACTATTACACGTATTATATGTATTTTTTGGAGATTAATGCGCATTTTTTGGAATTTTCCTGTAAGAGAAAGATAATAAACGTGTAAAGACATATCAAACAGAATAACATATCATAGCGAGTTAAAAAAAAAAAAAAAAAAAAAAAGAAAAAAAATATTTTTTTAAACACAAATTTTCGAGATCTAAAATTGAACTACCTAATCAAGATGACAGCTAATTTTCCTGTAATAACCACTTAATACAGGAGAAAGGGTATCTAAAATGGATTTATGTAACAATTTTCAAGAAATCGTTAGAGCCGTTTTTGAGACACCAACTTTTACCAAAACTTGGCCTACTCAATTATTAAAAGGAGACTTGGAAACCAGTAAAAAGTACAGCGTCATAAACGCCTAAAGAAGGATATTTGGGAAGCAGACAGCTGTTTCGGGAACTTTTAGCGTGCCATCTTCAGTGCATAAAGAAATCAGAGAGAAGTGTTCATATATATAGAAAAGGAACCGGATTCTGTTCAACCAACAGAATTGCGTGGAAGGTGGGAGGAGTGGCCAATAGGAATTTTAGAAACACTAGTTGTGAAAACTGTAAAAAATTAAGAAAATGTGGACCGAATGTAAAATTTCCAACAATCAGACGAATAGTGTACAGAGAAATCACAATTAACAATATTTTAAAGATTTTTATAAATATAGAAAGCTTCAAAGAAATCAAGTGCATGAATGGATTTAGGCCTGCAAATTATTTTACTTGAATCAAATTTAAAATTATGATTTTCCTCCCAGCAATGCTTGGAAATAGCCGATTTATTGTTTATTGCTTGCGAACGTAATTGATATGTTCTTTTAGACGGAATTTAAGACTGCGTTTAGTTTGGCGAATGTATGATAAACCACACTGACAGGAAATACTATAAATGCCCCAAGAATTATGCATATATACAGGATCTTTTAACTGAGAAAAAGTGAGATGGTTCAACTGGAAAAGGTGAGATGGAGATGGTTATAGGATCGTTTAACTGAGAAATGGTGAGAACACTTCCGGTTTCCGACGACCCACTTCCGGTTTTCCAGTTTTCACCAGAATTAGGCAAATACATCTGTACACCAGACCTGGATCAATTCTGAAGTTTCACATTTCTATCTTTATCAGTTTCGAAGATATGATAGCCAGAATATTCCACACATACATACACACACAATGACCAGTTGCCAAAAACTACTTTTTTGGACTCAGGAGGACTTAAAACGTGTAAATCAGGCGAAAACTCGATATCAAATTTTTGGACCGAATACAATACTTTCATAACCTACGGTAGTCGGGTAATGGAAGTAAAAAAAAGTGTGTTTTGGACATTATAAAACTTTTTCTATATAATTTTATGAAGTAGCAGTTAACCCCTTCCACTCCAGGGACGTACGTGCGTACGTCCTAGTGTTAATGGCCATTAATACCATGGACGTACGTGCATACGTCCAAAGAAAGTATACGATACTATTTCAAAATTATAATCTGGTATTTCAGACATTTACACTACAGCTAGCCTGGAGCGGAAGGGGTTAATGTGAACAAACATACGCACCGACTTTTAAAAATTTCAGTGTGGTGAAATCGGTCTTTCCTTTTTTAATAGGAAAT
Source organism: Salticus scenicus (assembly GCA_963930645.1). Taxonomy (NCBI): domain Eukaryota; kingdom Metazoa; phylum Arthropoda; class Arachnida; order Araneae; family Salticidae; genus Salticus; species Salticus scenicus. The sequence goes on along the minus strand of OZ005660.1, from coordinate 51,666,038 downwards.
GCTTTGCTCCACCCCACCCCACTTTATTTTTTGTTTAACAATCAATTTTTTCTTGATTCAAATGTGATTTATTATTATTATTATTATTGCTATTTTAAATACAAGTTTATATCACAGATAAGGGGTAATTTTTTCTGTTCCGGGCACTTTGCTGTGTTCTTTACGTCAACGTCAAGTGAAAGATTGTTAACACTTAAAAGAAAATGACTTGATTGGAAAATATATATATAAATATATATTTTGTGTCCCAAAATCCAAGACAGAAAATTAATAATACAATGCCGAATACAAGAAATATTTAATCTAAAAGTTTATTCTCTAAATTTTTATAAAATCTATTACTTCGAGCTTTAATTTGTAAAATCTACTGCAACAATTTAACACCCAGCCGAAGGTTATCGAAGAGATTCACTTTGCTCCAGAATAATAATAATAATAAAAAAGAAAAACCTGCACTGATTACACTCGACTTTCCAAACTTTAGGTAATTGACGTCTGTTTAAACTAGTGGATCTGCAGATCAGGAGCCACAACATCCTAATTTTATTACTCGTTACTCAGGAGACAATTTTTTATTTATTTCATACTACTTAAAATAATTATATATGTATAGTAACACACATACATATAAAGATGATTAACTTGTTTCCCAATCAGATAGTTTCTGAGGGGGCTACCGCCCTCCTCTCAAACCCCTGTTGTATCTATCTGTTTATCTATATCTGTCTATCTGTTTATTTATGGTTTTGTAACTAATATTATTTCGTTGAAATTCAAAATACTTATACCAAATTTCAGATTTTGTAACATATCGGAATTGTTTAGCGTAGCCTTGTAGACTAATTACCAATTCTATATGTCTACCTTTTTCTACTGAAACTATGGTTTTAAACATTCTAATAACATATTTATTTCAGTATGTGTAATGGACTGTAATCATGTTAAAATGAACTCATAAAAAATACCGTTTATAGCCCGTATTGGTACAAAATTGTTTTGTACCACTACACGAGTTACAAACGCTATATACACTAATAAAAAATATACAACTATTTCTTTTAGACTCATTAATATTTAAAACATATTTGATACCACTTGGACGATTACAGAATGTCATCGAAATTCTTTTGTGTAGTTCTGTAAATAAATTATTTTGTCTATACACATATTTTTTTTTATGGAAAAATCATGCTTTTAACCCTCTTAATAACATATATCAATTACATTATGTTGAATGCAACATAAACACTTTTAAATCCATTTAAATACAAATATCGCAATACACTCTAATGTTATGAAACTCTTTTTTGCATGCTTGTAAAACAGCAATAAATATTATATACGTCAGTAAAAGTGGTAAAACAGGACTGCCAACCATCTCATTAATAAGCGTAGACTTGTTAACGCCGCTTGAAAATACGCCCCTTTTCCCACACCACTTTATATTTAGAGCAATTCTCTCCAAATAGTTTACGATTAAATAAGAATGAAATTACTCTAAAAAATTACTGGTGTACAAAAAAAAGGCGGTGACTAAAAGTACTACGCTTCATAATGAGATGTTTGGCAAGCATGTAAAACTTATTCTATGTGGCTCAAGAGTAATTGTTCGAAATTTGACATAATTTGTAGGATTACGTAACATTGTTGGAACATTTTGGTGAGGTCTTGTACATAAATTATTCTGTCTAGGCAAATATTTTTCTACAGAAAACACGTCTTCAAGCATCTCAAGAATGTGTGTTTATTTCATTTTCTTGAATACATTGTAACCATGTTAAAATACGTTTAAAAGAAATTCTGCCCATGAGCCGTAATGATAAAAAATACTTTGACGTGGTTCTGTACACGAACCATAAACAATATAAACATAAAAAAAAATACGGAGCTAAATTTCCATTGCGCCTGAACATGTGTACGAACTTGTAAATCAAACGGGGTAATTTTTGCGGCCTCTATTGTCGTACATACAATTTCTGTCAATAAGACGTAACGATCGCAGAAGAACTTTGGTGTGTCCCTGTACAGGAACTACAAACAGAATGCGCACCCAAAATTATACAGCTGATTCTATGTACCTCATAAACATGTGCAATAATTTGCAACTCAATCCAGTAATGTTTGCTGCCACTTTCGTGGTACGCACATGCAAAAAGATAGACAGACACACAGAAGCCAAAACTTTTTGAGCCTTCACGTGCAGGCCTCCACTGACGTTTCGGCAATAAATTAAAGTCAGAAAAGTGTGAAATAAATCAGTTGAATCAAAAAAGGCGTTTAACTCTACTGCATTTCAGAAAAGTTTATACCATAGTTCATAATGATAAAGAATATTTCATTGCGTCCCTGTAAAAATCTATACATGCCAAATTCACCAAAATCTATACAGTTCGTGCATTGATGACCTATAACCTGTACAAAAATTTTCAGCGTAATCGGATAACGCATCTACACACTATCGCACTTCAAATAAATTCAACCCAAGAAGTCCATAATAATAAAGCACTTTTTGTTGTGTCCCTGTAAAAAAACTGTAAGTGATAGATTCACCAAAATCTACATAGTATGTACGACGGTGACCTATAAGAAATATATAAACATTCAGCTCAATCGAATAAGGCATTTATATGCTATCTCACTTCAAATAATTTGAGCCCATAGGCCATAATGATAAAAAACATTTATTGTGTCCCTGAAAAAAAGTTATAAGTGCTAGATTCATCAAAAGTTACACAGTTTGTGTAACTTGTGCAACTGTGTAACACGTATATAAACTTTCAGCTCAAACGGATAAGGTATTTAGACGCTATCGCACTTCAAATAATTTCAGTTCACAGGCCATAATGATAAAGAATTTTTTGTTGTGTACCTGTAAAAAAAAATGTAAGTTCTAGATTCACCAAAATCAATGGGGTTCATTCTACAGTGACCTATGACACACACCAACTTTCAGCTCATTTTAACAAAGCATTTAGACGCTATCGTGTTCACTCACATACATACATAAGGGGAACTCGTATCAAAACCAAAGTTGGAGGTGTACAACTAGACATCAGGATAGTCCCAAATATATATTTGTAACATTCTACGACTATACTTTTTCGTGCTATGCGAGATACAAAATCCATGGTAAAACTTTCGCTTTTTTTTTTCCTTTTTTAAATAAAAATAAGATCCTACATTCACATCAGAATAAATTTCTCATTTAAGTACATTTATTTTGACTCATTACCCAGGGTTACGAAATCATGCTTTTAATTTTTTTTTTTTTTTTTTCACTGCGTTGGGTGTCTGTAATGTGTTTTGATACATTGCATTCAGAAATGCTAGTCTTTTCTTCCTATCACGTAAAGGATTTTTATTACAAAGTAAGGTTGAAATTTAGAAAAAGTCACACAGAGGCTATAATACATTCGAAATTATTTATATATAAATTGCATTAAAATAGGCTGTCATTATTTTTTAAGTGTGTTTCTTTACGTAGAAGATTTCATTAGAGCTTTTTCTCATGTGCACGGTCTGATGACCTTAAAAGGGGGGGGGGGATTCTCTATGCAGCATCCAACAATAATCTGCTAACGTGTTAAACTCTCCATCGTCCCTGATACCTCCTTTACATTTCTTTGATGTCTTGTACGCTAAAAATTTTTGAAGATATTTTTTTTTTTTTAATTAGAAAACACAAAATACAGCTACACTCAAAATAATAATAATAATAATAATAATAATATATATATATATATATAATTGTTATTTATCTGCTTTAAAATTTTGCTTTTTCAATCCATATGACTCCTATTCTGGTCGTGGTAGGCTGGGTGAGTGTTGCCGGCGTGAAACTAGTTTAACCCCACAGGCAAGTCACAAGTCTTGCCGCCTGCCTCCTTCCTTCCTATCTTATGTTTCTTAAATTATTTTTTCATAAATTTTGATAAAGTTTATGGTTTTAAGTTAAGATTTGTTGTGTTACTTTATTGATTCCTTTTGTTTTGCAGGCTGTTAATTAATAGATCTGGTTTCTTTACATTAGTGTATTTCATCCACTGATAATTTTTTTTTTTTTTTAAATCTTATTGGTCATTGGTGTTTCAGTGATCTTGTATCTGTTGCTTGGCTTTTACTATGCTTAACAGATCACCATTATATATATATACACATACAGTCGGAAACAAAAGTGTCCGAACACTAGCAAAAATTCCTATGTAAGAAAAGCACACTTAACACTGTTTTGTTAAATAAATCCTTATCGAATCATGTTCTTACACTGACTAAGAACAGGATTCGACAAGGATTTATTTAACAAAACTGTATGAAGTGTACTTTTTTTACATAGGAATTTTTGCTAGTGTTCGGACACTTTTGTTATCAACTGTACCAGCGTTATCTGTTAGCTGCTTTTTGAACTATTTTTTTTCTTATCTTAAAATAAATCCCGCGACTTATCGATGCTAAATCTGCAAACCGTTTTTATTTCGGTTACTTTTTCGGATTTTATGAATTTTTAAAGTATCTACGGACTTTTTGCCTACCCTGTACAATTTCATGAATCTCACCTATTTAAGTTTCGATTGCCTCATCCATTTACTTATTCATATGCATATAAATATATGACAAACCTCATCAGAAATTTAAAACATAGAATGCTGTTATTACAGTTTGACTTACATTGTTCGTTTTGAGTTATAGTTTCAATTTTTGTTATTTGTCTTTTTTTTTTTTTTTTTTTTTTTTTAAATTATTATTTTTATGAGTAGACTTTATATATACGCACACGCACGTAACACACACACACAAACATATATATATAGAGAGATGCCTGTATGTTAATTTAAATTCAGGAAATTAAATTACAGTAGGGTTTTAACTTATTTATAATGTATAGTACATATATAGCAAACTTATGAATTCCATACGCATATGTTTGTTTAGTAACAAGAGAATTATAAAATATTCTTTACAAATGTTACTATAGGTATTTAAAAGGTGTAACTTTACGTTACCAATTGATAATATTTTAATGAAAGCATTCGGAGTTTCTATAAGAACTAATAACTTTGAAAATTCTTACTTTCCAGTTTTGTGTTTGGCTTTTGTGAGAGACTGCATGCCTATCCTTTTGAGGCTCAAAAAGAACCCACCACTTTGCCGCCTTGGTAACCTGTCCTCAGAGGACCATCGAATGACTTTGGCAGCGGAGGACCTGGGAGGTGGCGGCAGTGTGGTCCCCCTGTACGTCGAGGAGGATGAGGAGGCTGATGTCTGACTAAGTGATGACCAGTTACGGACGTGTCCGCTCTTGTGGAAAGAGCGCACGCCGTGAGGTATTCTGGATGAAGCGGAGGAGGTACGGCTGGATGGACGGTATGGCACGTTTATAGTCACTTTACCCGTACCATTGCCTTGAATCACTCCTATAGAAAGAAAAAAGAACCATTACATTAAGTGTTTTTATTTCTATATTTAATATAATAGATTATTACTCAATTTGGTTGGTTGATGAGAATTAACGTCCCATTAAAACTATAGATAGCGAGTCACAAAAAGGCTAGAAGGTGATAGAAATGAAATGCGTGTGCATGCGTGAACGCCTTTAGCTTGAAGGCAGGTGTATTCTTTAGTGCAACCCAAAAAGCCAATTCAAATTATGCTCAAACTTCAGCACTTGTAGACAACCGGCCGTATTCTCCCATAAATCAGAATCGGAATTTTGCACGTTATGCAGGAATTTTGAGTGTCATTCCGAAAAAAATGGAGATTTTGAGAAAAAATTCGGAAAAAAAAAATTCATATGAATGTATTGAGATATTCCGATTTGATTCTGACTGAGTAAAATGAGTTCAAATTTCGTACGTGTTTCAAAATTAGGAAAATATGGCTCCAAATGCAATCCCAGATTGCGAAAAAATACTAACTCGAGCTTGAGCTACATTTTGGTATTTAATTTTGGGCAATAACAGACTCGCACTGAATATCTTGCTCCAGAATTGACACTACAGTTATTATTCTCTAATCTCACAGTTATTATTCACTATTCTCGGTTATTGAGATGGTCTGGAAACTCACTCTTAAGTGTTCTTTGGAGGAATACCATTGCAATTTTGATCATTATTGGTGGTGACGGCTCCGCTGCTCTTTAGAAGCTTCACAACCTGCATATCATAGATATAGTAATATATATAGATCTATCATCCCCATGTTATCGAGCAAAAAATTTTGATGCCGAAAAAAAGTTCTAAAATCAGCCATTAGAGAGTATTGAAAAAAAGAATAAAAAGAAAAATGAATTTGAAACTGTACCTGGAGTTTTTCATTCACCTTTAGTAAATAAATTATTCATAAATTTTATTTACTAAATTATCCGTGTGTATTAATGTGTGTGATTTACTCGGGAAAAGGCAGCCATTAGAGTGACTTTTCCCCCCAAAAAAGGCCTCACTTTTTCCCTCTCGCTGATCAATCTATGTCTTATTACTATATCTATGCTGTATATGAGAGCGAGCATTTATCGCCCTCAATCATTTCCTAGATTAGTTCAGAGGTATAATCCTCTCAAGCACTGTTAACAGTCATTGTTGCTTGATTTCTAAAGGAAAACGAGAATAACCATTTAGTCCAACGTAGTATTTCATTATTAAGTTTGGGTGATTACATGCCTTGAAACTTCGAGGACAGTTCATATTTTGAAATTGTTTTTCTAAGTTTTGAAAAATTGTAACAAGAAATTATTTATTATAATATTTACTTTTTTAGTCCTCGCTTACTTAGCCTGACATATACTTCCGTGATTAAGTAATTGTAAATTTTCTAATGTTAATACACTATTATATAATACACTTTGATATGATTACTATACGCTAAGGTGGTATGTAGGTTTAAGGCCAATTGTTTACACTAGGGACTCGTGTGAAATTCCATGGTGCTGGTCTTTCTTAGGAGCCTTGCCCATATAACCATATTAGAGTATCTTTATAATATTTTAGCATTAAAACGTATTACAATTACCCAATTACAAAAGTATAGTTAATGGTAAGTAAAGGATGACTAAAAAAGCAATAATTATTTTAAATAATTTCCTTGCTACAATTTTTCGAAACTTAGAAAAACGATTTCAAAACATGGACTGTTCTCGAATTTCTAGGACATATGGGTACCGTTTTGCCAATTTTTACACGGATTTTAAATAAAGCCACTTAAAACTCCGAATTACTGGGTAGATGAACACAAGCTGGTTTCAAACCCGGCGTCTCCTGTCTACCAACTTTGAGAACAGAATCTGCCCGCCGTTGGTAAGGCCCTTATTACTAAACAAATGCTAGTTTGTTTTAATGAAGTTTGATAAAGAAAAACATAAATAAGAACAATAATTAACTCTTTCGAATTATTAATAATGTTGTAAAAATTTTTTAACTTTTTGTATATTTATATAGCTCTATATAAATTTCTAAGAAATATACCATGTTAAAAGAATCAGCTATGTTTGTATTGAGAGATCTTGGTGATGTGCTCTATCTTAAAAGTGTTCTGCCTAATAAAATATTTCCCATGAATACAGTATTTTAAGAAATATTGCTCATAAAAGTATATATATAAGATAAAATTTAAATATAAGATGGAGTAAAACTTGAATTATTAAATATATAGAACTAGAACAGAGTTTATATAAACCAATGCGCAAATGCAGCAAAAGGAAATTTAAAACTATATAATAAATAAGCAAAATAACTAAAGCCAGATGAAAAATTAATCCCAAAACACATGGGGGGGGGGGTGCTTCAACGGAGGAGCTCCTTCATGTAGGGAAAGGAAAATGAGAAATTTCTGCCGAAACACTGGTAATTTAACCAAAAAACACGTTTCTAGCCCCCAACTTATGTATTTATATATTCTTGTATTATTTATATTCTTGTATTTTATATTGATGTATTATATTTTGTGCTTGATTTCTGAATTTAATTGCCTTTTATGCTTTGTATTAAATTCGTTGGCTGTATGGTCTTGCTTCCATCTGTGAGAAGTTGGGGGCTAGAAACGTGTTTTTTGGTTAAATTACCAGTGTTTTGTCAGAAACTTCTCATATTCTTTTCCCTACATGGAGCAGCTCCCCTGATGAAGTCCCCCATATGTTTTGGAATTAATGTTTCATCTGGCTTTAGTTATTTTGCTTATATATATATATATATATATATATATATTAATTTAGAAGGATGAATTAAATTTAATAAAAAACACTTCTAAATAAATATAAAATGATGCATTAATTATCGTTAAACTGTAATCAACGATCAAATTAAGACATTTAATTGTTACTCTAAAGGATAGCTAGCTATTTATCTTATTAATAACCAGCTGACTGCACCCGCTTCGCTGGTTACTAAATTTAAATGAATTTTCAAAAGAATTGAATCACTATTTATTCTTTATATCACATTTTGTGTTTTGTAACATAATTAAAAATTCTTTTAAGGTCAAGAAGTCGAAATAACATATTACAAATTAAATTAAATATTTCTTCCGTTTTCCATTCGTTTTGCAACAATGCTCTATGGTCTTATGTGAATGATTCTCAAGAATGAATCAACAATTGTTTACAAATTTAAGTACTCTGTAATTTAAAGATTGCAGCTCTTAGAACTTCAAAACTGATGATTTTTAAAAAGTTATTCATTATTCTTTAATATTAGACTGTTTTTCGCTTAATATTAGACTCTTACTTTAAGATAAAAGCAATCGAAAGATATCACGTTGTGAAATTTTACAACGTAATAGCTTTAAATCTAATAACTTGATGTATATAATAGTTTTTAGAGCTCTTTTAAAAAAGTACAACATCTATGCAGTATCTTAAAAAAAAAAAAAAAAAAAAAAAAAAACTCATTACTTTTTACTTAAAAAAAAAAAAAAAAAAAAAAAAAAAAAAGTGTCCGACCTTCATCAAAAGCAATTGAATGACATCGCGTTGTGAAACTTTGCAACGTACTATCTTTAAATCTAATAACTTGATGTATATAGTGTCCTCACAAAAAAATGAACAGTTTTTGCTCTTTTAAAAAAGTGTAGAATCTATGCAGTATCTTTAAAAAAAGTTCCTTAGTTTTTACTAAAAGAAATGACCGACTTTCATAAAAAAAAGAACAAACAGTTAAATCTAGACCAATCAAAAATAGGAGTGGTCTGCCCGGATGTGTTCGGCCAATAAACTCACTGCTTAATTTATATAGAAAACCAAATAATTCTGTCTGCTTTTTCCTCTGTCAGCTGCGTCTACAGAAAAATCTGCAGCAATTACAGTCCTGACCTGACATTTGGCACATAGATAGTTTATAACGTCTCCGTGTGAACCTCGATGCCGGACTTTCAAATTTTTAATTAGGAAGAAACACTGTTAAAAATGTCTGTAAATTTAATGTAAATATTTATCCAGAGTCTCTGTAAATTTACAGTAATTCTTAGTTAAAAGTGAATAATGGAGATTCTCAATGTTTATTCTGTATTTTAACCTAATTTTATTATTTAATTATTTAATGAAAATTAAAAATGACTGTTTCTACTTTAGAAAAAGCATTCTAAGTTCGAAATATATTCTTACCAATAATTAATTAAATTAATATTAGTTACTAAAATGAATGCATAAAATAAGTTTTTTAACATCTCCGTTTATTTTTCTCTGTAATTTTAAGTAAGACTTAAGATAATATATTACACAGAGTTTTCTGCTGAAATTTTTAACAGTGAAGTCATTAATTAAAATGTATTAAGAGCGGATAATACCTAATCTCGCCGATAGCCGTGGCCCATGTTATTCTATGGGAAAATCTGTTTCCAGAATTACTGATTACCAATGAATATTTTTCAATTCTGTTTTCACTTGTAGAAAATTCATGAGTGTTAAATTAGTGCTTGTTTTTAAAAAAATGATTTTTTAAATTTTTAGTATTTCGTTTTGTGAATAGAAAAGGAGAAAAATGCATTTCAAATATCGCATATTTGAACTCAAAATTAAAATGTAAAAATTTAAGAAAATGATTTTTTTTTTTTTTTTTTGAAAATGAGTACTCATTGGACGGTTATGAATTTTCTGACTGTGAAAACAGAATTAAAAACATATCCATTAAGTAATGAATAACTGTGGAAACAAATTTTCCCATAGAATAATATTGGCCCCGGCTGTTCGCGGAATTAGGTGTTGTCCCCTCTTAACGTATTTAACTCTATTAAATTTCTCCCCCCCCCTTTTTTACTTCCATTACCCTACTACCGTAGGTAATGGAAGTATTGTATTCGGTCTGAAAATTCGATATCGGGTTTTCACCTGATTTACACGTTTTAAGGTCCCCTGAGTCCAAAAAAGTGGTTTTTGGCAATTGGTCAGTGTGTATGTATGTGTGTGTGTGTGTGTGTGTGTATGTATGTGGAGAATCTTCTGGCTATTATAGCTCAAAAACTAATAAAGATAGGGCTACGAAACTTTAGAACTCAAATACGTCTGGCCTACAGATGAAATTTTCAAATTTTGGTGAAAATTGAAAAACCGGAAGTGGGACATCGGAAACCGGAAGTTGGACCGTAAGTCCTTATCTCAAAAACGGCTCTAACGATTTTCTTCAAACTTGCTATATAAACACTCTATTAGATGTCCTTTCGAATGATATAGTTGGTTAGTTCAGGAAAATTGATAGGCGTCCTGTATAAATAGCTCAATTTCAGGCCTCCCAAGGGCGTTCCTTTAAAAACGGTTGTACGGATTTTTTTCAAACTCGCCATTTTAACTCAATTTTAAATATGCTTTTGTATGTAATTATTGTTTTCCTGTCAATAATTGAGTTTAACCGGAAATGGGACATCGGAAACCGGAAGTGGGACCGTAAGTCCGTATCTCAAAAACGGCTCTAACGATTTTCTTCAAATTTGCTATATAAACACTCTATCAGATATCCTTTCGAATGATATAATTGGTTAGTTCATGAAAATTGATAGGCGTCCTGTATAAATAGCTCAATTTCAGGCCTCGCAAAGGCGTTCCTTTAAAAACGGTTGTACGGATTTTTTTCAAACTCGCCATTTTAACTCACTTTTAAATATGCTTTTGTATGTAATTATTGTTTTCCAGTCAATAATTGATTTTTTGTGAAAGTTGGTATCTCAAAAACGGCTCTAACGATTTTCTTTTTTGGTCACTTTTATGTTTTCTGATCACATTATCTCTCAAAAATGCATATAATACATGTAATAGCGGGTAATGGAAGTCGTGTGGTTGTTTCACACCAGATTTGTTTTTTTTTTAGCCTGTTTCCAATAAAATAAAACGCTTACAATTTTTATTTAATTTATTTTTTCTAACCTAAAATGAAACAATTCTGTACACGTGAAAAAAAAAAAAAAAAAAAAAAATGGCAAATTAAACTTATATCATCAAAATTTTCTGATAAAACTGACGTCATAACATTTTTAAAATCTTTATTTATTTATATTACCATGTTTTTATTAACTCGCTTTCTTATTTGTTTCTTTGTCCAGTACAAATCTTGCAATAAATTTTTAACTAACTTCCCGACTAGCTAGATATTTGAAACTTTTAGAACAGCTCAGAACACGATGACAACGCAATACCTCGAAGTCTAATTTTTGAATTTTCGATTAGTTTTCTTTTAATTAATGAAAATATGAAAATAATAACCTCCTAATAGCTTTAAAATTATCCATTTAAATATTAGCTATAATTTAATTGTTGCCAAAAAAAAAAAAAAAAAAAAAAAAAAAAGAGTTTTTGTTTTTTTTTTCGACATAAAAATAAATACAATTAATTAAACGTGAACATAAAAAATGATAAAAAGTTATATTAGGCATCTCACAAAAATTAATGTCATTATAACTTTAAAAATTTTCTACTCATTGGTAAAGTGCTAATGTAGCTCATAATGCTAATATATGTTGTTCTAAAATAATTAATATTTTATTTTTAAAGCCAACTCTTTTTTTTTTTTTTAATTTATTAGTTCACTGAACTGCGTCCGTGTGCTTGAATGTTGCTGAAGTAATATTTTTTATCCAGAATGACATCGTAATCGCTCAAAATGTTAACGAAGAAAGGTTGCCAAATCCGATTGTGGACCAACCTGCAACTTGTATCTAAATAGAAATGAAAAGAATAGAATAGGTTCTTCAATAAATAAGTTTGTAAGATGAAAATAATTTGAAAAGTTATAGGTGAGGTGGGAATTGGTAAGAATTACCGTGGCAATTTTTTTCAGTTCCTATTTTGCCAATACTTTTATTGGTTGCACCTTTCCGTTAATTTATAAGAATCATTCATGTTCTGTTTATATTTTTAATGGTTTTTCGGTTTAAAATAGTGTTTGCTTAAATTAATTTTCTATTTCTAAAACTGCATTTTTCTCCATAAAATTATCTAATCAGGTAAAAATAGATTATTTATGTGACTATTATTTCTGTTTCAATGTTTTTTCTGCAATATTTCATAATTTATTTATATTTTTTGATGCGATACTTGGCTTAAATGGCAGTTGCTAAATCAAACTTCTTGGCGAAAAACGTTCGACGTATTTCAACGCCAAAATTTAAAATATCGCCAAGGAGGATCTATAAATAAAACTGATGAAAAAATAAATTTATGATACACAGAGTTTAGAGTAGTAAATAAACGCTATGCAATCGAATGTGTCGTAATGGATAGGTTTTATTTATTTTTTAACAACAACTTGGCAATAAAAATATAAAAAATTACAGTTAAGAATTAAAATTCCTTTCAGAACAGCATATATTAGCATCTTAAAATTATATTAACACTTTATCAATATGCATAAAACTTTAAAAGTGATAATGACATCATTTTTTGTGAGATGCATAATTTAATTTTTCATAATTTTTAATTTTTCACGTTTAATAAAATGTATTTATTTTTATTTCGGAAAAAAAAAAAAAAAAAAGAGAGAACTCGTAAATTTTTTTGGCAACAATTAAAAAATAGCTAAAATTTAAATAGCTAATTTTAAAACTTTTATGAGGGAATTATTTTCACATTTAAATTAATTTAAAGAAAACTAATCAAAAATTCGAAAAACAAGCTACGAAGGGCACAAGGACCCCACGGGGAATGACGTGACTGTCCGAGCTACCGTCTTAGCGCTACGGTGTCCGCAGACACACACACACAGAGACACATTGCCTTTTATACTCGTATATAAAGATAGAGTTCTCAAGTTTATATGATTCAGTAGAAAATTTAAAAACATGGTCTATAAAAAGTTTTTTCCTTTATAATATAATTATTTAAAATATATTAATTTCATTTAAACAAATAGTCTTTATTTATTTTATTTTTTTTAATCGTTCAGAAAGTAATGTAGGTACAGCTTTAAAATAAAGCTCACATGGCGATTTTAAATACTTTTTGTCATTTTGGCGATGAATAAAAATAGCTATCCCAGTTACAGAATTTCATAACCTTGGCAAGAAACGACCTAACTATTTTTCATATTTCATAAAGTTCGCCAACGATCTCCTATAGTATAGCTGCTCTCTAATGTGAACGCATATTTTGTTTATCTAAATAGCTTATTTATAAAACCGAAATAGCGTCTGTCTTTCCCTCTGAGCAAAAAGAAAAAAAAATGTGCACATATTATAGGTCACAGTTGCACGAACTGTATAGATTTTGGTGAATTTAGCACTTATAGTTTTTTTACAGGGACACAAAGAAAAATTCTTTATCATTATGGCCTATGGGACCAAATTTTAAAAAGTGCGATAGCTTCTAAACGCCTTATTCAATTGAACAAAAAAATTATACACATATTATAGGTCACATTTTCACGATATGTATTGGTTTTGGTGAATCTAGCACTTCTAGTTTTTTTTACAGGGACACAACAAATAATTCTGTATTATTATGGTCTATGGGGGTGAAATTATTTAAAGTGCGATAGCACCTAAATGCCTTATCCGTTTCAGTGGAAAACTTATGTACGAGTTTTAGGTCACCATCACACAAACTGTATAGATTTTGGTGACTCTAGCTAGCACTTAACGAGTTTTACAGGGACACAAATTAATATTGTTCATCATTAAGACCTATAGGCTAAAATTATTTAAAGTGTGACAGCGACTAAACGCTTTATTCAAATTAACTGAAAATTTATATACATATTAAACGTCACCCTCAAACGAACTTTAGAGAATCTAGCACTCATGGTTCTTTTTATAGGGACAAAATGTAAATATCTTTATCATTTGGGCATATATAGGCTCAAACTTTAAAGTGCGATAGCGTCTAAATGCCTCATCCGATGAAGCTGAAAATCTATATGAATATTATAATTCACTGTTGCACTAACTATAAGCATTTTGGTGAATCTAGCATTTGTACGTTTTTACAGGGACACAACGAAAATTCTTTATCATTATGATCTATGGGCTCAAAGTTCAGTAGCGTTAAATAAAACATCGTGTAATATATGGAGAAAAATACTCAAACACTCTATGATGGTTTTCTCTCTTTTGTTTGTTTAACAACTCCTCTTACTTTACTTTATCTATAAAACCATTAAATACTCAATGTTCGGAAAGTCGAGTGGAGTCACTCTAGATTTTTAAATTTCCAATAGTGCCTTTGCTAATGGACCTTTTTTATTTTCATTCATTTTGACATCAAATTAAACTTCATAACATATTGTATTACAATATTTGGAGTGGATTTGTTATCATTTATGGTCGACTACGTAAATCAAATAAATATAAAGGAATTATTTGATAATAAATACTATGTATATTCTGTATAGTGTTGTTCAATTTAATCACGATTTAAATATGAATAAGATACTTCGATTTCTTTTTCCTTTTTTTTTTTTTATGTTGTCCGTTTCGAAACAATCATCCGATAAACATTCAAATTAAAGTGCAAGGGTGTGTTGGTTGTCTCGGGCAATAGGGACACGAAGCTTAGATATTGGGGGTGAAGAAGACGCTGCAAAATGCATCAGGAGTCCGAAGCAAGTTTTTGAGCGATTTCAAAGGATTTTTGTTTTTTAGAGTTTTTAATTTATAAAGTGAAAATAGTGATTATTTTTCAATACCTACTATTAGTTCACACTCTCCCTATATATATCTTGTTCAAATCTTACAATCTATTTTTAACTAACTTTCCTACTAGCTAGACATTTGAAACTTTCACAGTAGCTCAGAACCCGGTGGTAACACAATACGTCGAAGTCCGATTTTAGAATTTTTGATTAGTTTTTTTTTTTTAATAATTAATTAAAATATGAAGATAATAACATCCTAATAGCGTTAAAATAGCCGTTAAAATAGTAGCTATAATTTAATTGTTGCCAAAAAAAAAAAAAAAAAAAAAAAAAAGAGTTCATTTTCTTTCGACATAAAAATAAATACATTTCATTAAACGTGAACATTAAAAAATTACAAAAAGTTAAATTATGCATCTCACAAAAATTGACGTCATTATCACTTTAAAAATTTTATGCACATTGATAAGAGCTCTATGATTCATCAGAAAATTTAAAACAGGGTATATAAAAAGTTTCTTTTTATCTTATAATTATTCAATTCCTACTATTAGTTCACACTATCCCTATATATATTTATATATCTCGTTCAGTTTTTCAATAATTAATAAAATACTTTTTATTCATCCACTCAAGTTCAAATACATTTTTTTAAATTTGTAGTGGATGACACTTGATGTTAATACAGTTTTTTCCAAATATTTATAATTATTTAATAAAAAATAACTAAAATAAAATTTTTCTTTGTTGACTTAAATAGGAATTGACTTTATTTTTTACTTATTTATTTATTTTTTTAATTACTTGTTTATTATTATTCATTTAAATATAGTGCCCAGCGAAGTGGGCAAAACCTGTTAGTTTTTTATAAGAGTAATATATACACATTACGGTGATATACAATTTTTAAAAATATCATCGTATCATTTTGTTTCTTTTAAAATGTATCATTTAATTATTTTTTATTAAAATTGTAAAAAGGTGGAAACTGAAGGAGGAATGAAATTTAAAATGAATCTTGTGTAATGATAGAATTAATTGACAAATTGGTTAGTATTTATATAGTGTAAAATCCACAAATTAAGAAAAAAAGTCACAAAGTCACAGTTGCAATATATAATCGGTTAAACCAAGAAGGTTCAATATAAAAACACACACACACACACACACACAAGAAAAAAAAAAAAAAAAAACCTCACACACAAAAAAAAAATTTCTCTAGAGAATAAAAATCTGCGGTTTGATACTAGGCAAAGGTAGAAACTTCTAGCAGAATATATATATATATAAAATAATGATGATCTATTAAGCATAGTAGAAATCCTGGTCTAGCCTTTTTATCAAGCTATAATAAACTACATAATATAATATTCATTCAGAACCTCCTTTTGATAATGCCACAAAAGTAACCATTTTTTGTCTATATATATTTTAGTTAGGAGGCTGGTGAGTAAGAAAAGATGATATGTATAAGAATGATCACAATATGTAGAACAAAATACCTTTCAGAAAAACTTCTCTCTCAAAAGATTTAAAAGATGTGGTTTTAAATTCAGCTGTGGCACAAAAATTTCAACTTTTATAAAGAGCTCATTGTATATAATAAACTAATACTTATGCTAAATGTCATCAATTTTGATTGTTAAAAATATATTTCATATTTATTTTATTTATTTTTTAGATTTTGTGTATTCAGATGTAGAATATTTGCTGTTGAGTGGAGCCCCATTCTTGGATCCAAAATATTAACCTGAATATCTGAATTTAAAAAATGCTCAATGGACAGAGCAAGATAGGAATATGAGCCAGTGCCTAATTATATTATAGCTCCTTGGGTTAAACGTAGCCACTAGCGTTTGTTTCAGAAGACTGAGTGCTTGCATGAATATTGCTGGCTTCGTGGTCCGGTCGGTAGGACGCTGCCTCTTGGATCAATCAAATTGGATCAATCTCTATTTAATTATATATAGCTCCTATCCTCCAGTGCCTAATTATATTAAACCTCCTTGGGTTAAACGTAGCCACTCGCGTTTGTTTCAGAAAATTGAGTGCTTGCATTGATATATTGCTAGTTTCGTGGTCCGGTCGGCAGGACGCTGCCTCTTGAATCCGTAGGTCCCGTTTTTGAATCCTGGTGCCAGAAGGGATATTTGTGATGTTCCATGCATTCAAAGATATTCTTTGTGCATTGTTACTGTGAATTAATGTAATATGGATCATTCGAAATATTTGACAAAACATCTGAAATCGATAGTTTCCGGTTATTTATGGAAAGACAGTGTATTAAATGTTAGCTTTCATCTCATAGACTCCTGATTATAACTACAGTGAAACCCCGATCTATCGTTTTCCCGCATCGACAGGGCCTGATTACCCAAAGGGCTCAGGAAGCACAAGCTTCTCCTCTAAAATTTAAGAGGGCCCCCCAAAATGACTAAAAATAGGGTCTTGAATTTTCTGTTTTATATTTTCATACTGAGATTGAATTTTTCTGAGAAAATTCGCCTAAAGCAAGATAAAATACTCACTATTTCGGGAAAAATCTATTATTTAACCTCAAAAATCTGAATGTTCTTAATTAATGAGTTATACGATTTTAATTTTGTGTGTAGAAACCACCCAGATATATGAATGAAAAAAAAAAAAAAAAAAAACTATAAACACACACTAATTTTTGATCTATAGCATATTTATATTACAATATGTAACAGGAAAACAAGATTTTCTGAAATGAAAGAGGGCCCCGAAATGATACTCAGCTTTCCCTAGCTTCAAAGCTTAATCGGGCCCTGCGAATTGATCGTTTTATTTCTATGGTCCCCGCACAAATTGTATTTAAATAATGTTAACGAAACCCGAATGTATCGTGCTTCAAAAAGTCGTTTTCCCACATTCATCGTTGTAAATTTTTTCTCCTGACCTTGTAAAAAAAAAATTTTCTGAAAGTAAACCGTACAGGCATACAGACTGGAATTACTGCTTTCCTTCTAAAATAACTTTTTTACCCATTTCCATTGAGGATCAAAATTGTGAAGACATGTCTCCGGACTATCTATTCATTTTGTAATTTCAGCATGGCAGGAAGTAACCTCTTTAGTAATCCAGAAAATTGTTTCGTGAAATGCGGTTACGCTAGAAAAAATTATGAAGAATACCAAACAGACAGAAGGGCAAGAAAATGATGATAATGATGATGCGGATAATGCAGATGAAGAGTGGTTGTGATTTAGTGATCAATTGCATCAATCAAGAAGTTGTGACATGCGGTATCTTAAAGCAAAAAGAAATGTGTGATTTCAAAAAATGAAAATAATGGCAAAGAAACAGAGGATAATTTTTCCGCCAATGACGTAATTATGGCGTTTGAAAATGCTCGAAGTTTTATGTAAGCACATGAATTTACAAAAAAGAACCAGAAAAATTTTGTAAATCTGAAAAAATTCCTGCTTAATTTATGAAATGAATGAAAAACTATGACATAAAATTGCCGATTTTTAAAAATAAATTTTACTTAATGTTCTGCAATATTGATTTATTATTTTGACAGTTTGGAAAGTAAAAAATTAGTTTTTATTAGTAGTATACTGTAAACATTGTGTGTATTAATCCATAAACATTGTTTCTTTCGTGTTTTGACTATAACCCACATTCGTCGTTTTTCCGTTTTTATCGGGTTTTTTCACACACTCCGTGAAAAACGATGGATCGGGGTTCTACTGTATTCCCAAAATGTGCATTGCAGTCCGCTGATATATTCTGAAATGAATCAATTTATGTCATCGGTTATTTTCATGAAAGCCTGAAAAGAGTTTTGACTAACAGTTTTCATAAAAACTATCGACATATATAGACACTAAAAATATTTTAGAAGTCTAGTACATTCTTACGAATATAGAAAAAAAAAAAAAAAAAAAAAAATATATATATATATATATATATATATACCGTAAAATCCCGAAAGTACCCCCCCCCCCATCGAATATACCCCCCTCCCTTTTCTCGCTGAAAGTGAAATGTCTCTCTTATCCTGAAAGTAACCCCCCTCCCCCTTTTTTTTTCTCCATCCAACAAAGCTACATACAATCTTCGGGCGCACTTACGGTACGTCGGCATTGCAAGTTAAGGCTTGCATTGAATTAAGTTTTAATATTTATATATTATTTCTAATTTAACTAATTTTTCATAAAGTGTCGGATGCATGTTATCAATGGAATCATTACACAGTTTTTTTTACCTTTAATTTAAGAAATTACCTTTAATATTTCCTTTTAAGTAAGTACCGTAAAATCCCGAAAGTACCCCCCCCCCCCCCCCATCGAATATAACTTCCCCTCCCTTTTCTTCATTTTTTTAAAGAATCTTGATTATAACCCCCCCCCCCCACCTGAAATTTATCCGTTTCGCTTTTCAAAAGGGGGGGGGGTTACTTTCGGGATTTTACGGTGTATATATATATATATATATATATATATATATATATAATTCAGACATTGAGTTTACAAAATGATTAATTCAGAGGTATTCAGGGGGGATAGTATACCCTTTCTTACTATCTGTTCAAACAACTGGGAAAATTTTTCAGGTGCAAAATATTCGAATTCAACCTAAGTGTAAACTGAACTCACAAGTTTCAGAAGTATTAGCAAAATTCAGAAATTGAAAAGAATTATTCTAATTATTCAGAAGTACAATTATATTACATAAATTGATATCTATTTCGGTTAATTTATTTAAATTCCATAAAAAAATAAAATGCACTATAAACGCATGGAAAAAAAGTTAAAGTAAATTTCTTAGACGATTTATAAGTGCATAGCGTAATTCAAACTTGTCTTTTTTTCAATTTGATGAAAATTTTAATTAAAATAATTTCCTCACCCCCTCTCTTCTCAGAAAAAAAAAAAAAAAATTAGTGAAATTTAATCTTAAAATACCGTGAAAAGAAATGAAGATCAACCATGATGCAGTAGTGGAAAATATTAACCAATACTTCACAAAGTAAACAAAAACAGTGGTTAGATGAATCGAGTTTATTTTTCCGCTCAACAAAAATTATTTTAACAAATATTTTATGACTTCTTTATTTGTTTCAAGCTTTTCTTTGTTTTAAAAAATTATACAATTCTAAACTTTTTCTGTTTGACAAAAAAAAAAAAAAAAAGCTATGATTCTTCAAATATAAAACTTTAAGAGCCTCCTTAAATTTCAATCGACATTTTGAACCTTTCTCATTAAACTGTAACAAAAGTAAATAATAAAATATCTTATTGTTACAAATAAATAAAATTCAAGCTATGTTTTTCATTGATTTCTCCATTCGAAGGGTGGATTACTAGTGCAAACTAATTTTGTCGGAAATAACAACCTGTCAGGTCTAATTCTATTTTAAATAAATAAATAAATAAATAAAAATAAATAAATAAATAAAAAAGGAAACTATAACCATTGTTTTTCTTTGAAATATGTATTCATGAAAATGTGATGCATCTATTTATTTATTATTGCTGTTCGACCAATCAAACAGCAATCATGGCTACCAGCATGCCCCCAAAATTCGGCTTTAAAAGCGAATTTGATAACTTTATAAAGAAGCGAGAAACGGTGTTCGATTTCTTAAAACCGAGGGGGGGGGGAGGGAGGGGGAAACGTTTCAAGATTCATTTATAAATTAACCATTCGAATTTATATGCAATTTGCTTGTATGCATTTAAAAACAGCTTTAATGAAACTAATCGTTTTAATCATCTGTCACTTTCCCATTACTAAACTGATGGATAAGTGTGTGCATTTTATTTTATTAGAAGAAAAGAAGAAGTAAATTCCCTCACTCACCTCCAGTGGGGCCAGTCCTGCTTTTAGAAGTGCGTTCGCCCATGCTTTGCTTGCCATTGGATCCAATTTGCTGTTTGTCTATCCTCTGTACGATCGGCACTTGGTCGGACGTGGGCCTGGCGTAGGTCTCATAACCGAAATACGTGTACTTGATTAAGGGCGGAGGAGCTGACTGTTGCTTTTCTTTGTCACTACTGTTGCTGTTGGAATTGACGGGTAACACGGGCTTCCATCCTCCTCCTCCCACGGAAGATTCGACAGAGGATGCGGTCTCGCTGCTCAGGTCGATGGTCTCGGCTAACACCTCTGTCGGGCTGCTTCCTTCGTCCTTGGGTTGCGGTGGTTCCGTCATCGTAGAGCAGTGCCGGTACCGGGGCTCTTGCGGACATTCGTCGGAGGGCGCGAGGTCGACTGATAAGGAATAAAATAAAATAAAGTTAAAGAAAATAAAAGAGAGAAAGAAAATCTTCTTTATAACTGTAAGTAGCTTCAGAGGTAGACATTATATTATTAAGTACTTAAGAAAATAAATATGCAGTCTCTACTCATAATCATCATTTTAAAGATCTCAGTCTAGCGCAGGATTCTCACAAAGTGGAAATTTGAATACCAGAATAATTATACACTAATTTTTTTAAAAATAAATATCAACGGTTAGTCATGTCTAAAATTGGTATTAAAAATAGTGGCATTCAAATTTCCCTTTGTGAGAATTGTAATCTACACTGTAAAATATAGGTTCTTAAAAATAAGTATATATTGTCTCAAAATAGCTCCGAAACAATATTACTTAAATTTTAAAACCCATGTACTTATTTTTGAGTACACTGAGCATGGGGATACACTGGGATACACTGAGCATGGGGATATTGGGATTCTTATTTGTCAACCCCATTTTTGAGCATGTCAGTATACTCAAAAATGAGTACATGGGTTTTCAAATTTAAGTATATATTGTTTCGGGGCTATTTTGAGACAATATATACTTATTTTTAAGAACCTATTTTTTATAGTGTAGAGTCTTAACACGGTTTTGACTTTTAAGAGTATTTGTCGTAGTGATTCGAGACGATAACCGTTCCATGTACATGTCAGCACTCCTGCCGATAAAGGACCCGCTAGGCTCACATTAGGCAAAATGCCATTTCTCTTTTCCTGTATAATTCTATGAGATTACCACTGTCTCGTATTTTACGGCTATCTCAATGAAAAATGAAATTTTCCGAATTCCTTGTTATGGATTCTACTCTTTAAGTCGCCTTTTATCTTAGCCCGAATTAAAAAACATATATACATATTTAAATTTTTCATTTCGAGATGTACACTAAGAGTTCTAAATATCCATTTGAAAAGTATATATACGTATATACTATCAGTACAAAAAACCCTTAACGGCTTAAAAGTTTGTGACACCGCTACTTTAGGGCTATAAGAATTTGAAATATGAGTCTTAAAAATAATGTTATCAAATTTTAAGTGACGCTTTGCAATCAGTTAAAATATACATAGATTTTCTTATTTGATCATTTACTTTTTTTATTTTATTTATATTTATAATGCAAACGTAATATTTTTAACTTCAAGATCAGACAGATATATAAAATACACTCACTGATTCTTTTTCATTCGCATTTCAAATTCAAAATAACAGTTTTAAAAGGAATGATATAAAAATTCCAGTGGCGCCTCGGTGTTATTTTAAAAGATTTGTTTTTAGATTCCATTAAAATTACTTTTGTTTTGTCTAATAAAGTATATTTACACATTGAAACAGTGCTTTTAATTTTCAAATATACTGTCAAATAATTATACTTTCACTGAGTTTGCATTTTAAATTAAAATTATTTACTATTTCAATAAATTGATTTATCTTTTGCATCACGCTATCCAAAGCATAGTATCATAGTATCCAAATCCAACTAAGTGAAAATTTGCGCAAAGAGGTAGTGTGACGTAAAGAAAACATTTACACAAATTTTACTTGCAGTTTTGGATAGCGTGACGCGAAAAACTGCCGTTTTTCATGATACCTGTTTAAAACAAAACTCAAAAGTTTCAAAGAGTAAATAATTTAAAAGAAAGATTCGAGAATTTATAAAACTCTGTTTGTCAATTTGATTTCTTTATTAGATTTCTGTAAAGTACGAAGAAGTCTGTAATCCAGTACATTACATAATGAAGGAGAAACTGCGAGTCTGAGTGGTGTGCAAGTGCACACGGTTAAGAGGACGCTCCGACAGGGAAATAAAAAGTGAGATTTTTACGCAAGTAAAAAACATTTTTATAAGTAACTATGTGAATCAAATATTACGGAAGATTTTTACTTTTCTATTTTATTTTTGCAGCAATGGAAGGTTAAAATAAATAAGTCCAGCAAAGCAGCTGTATAACTTGGGTAAATTTTAGGGTTGTGGGGACTGATCGTCAAAAAATATGATCCGCGGTTACAAATATGAATACGGATATTAATTTTTCTGTATTCGCAGATACGGATACGAATACGGATCTTTTGTATCTAGATCCGCGGATACGTATCTTTCAAAAAATTTATAATATTTAAATATTTAATTTTTTTTTTTTTTTTTTCCATTACCTGACTAGCGTAAATAATGGAAATACTGTATTTGGGCAAAAATTTTGATACCGAGTTTTCACCTGGTTTACATGTTTTAAGGTCTCACGAGTCCAAAAATGTAATTTTTAGAAACTGGTTAGTGTGTATGGGTATGTGGGATAAACCTTCTGACCATCAAATTTCCAAAACGGAAAAAAAAAAAAAAAAAAAAAAAAGATACAACGACAAAACTTCACATTTAAGACAGGTGCAATTATTTGCCTAATTACCCGCTTTTTATTCTTACACAACTTTTTTTTTTTTTTTTCCTTTCCAGAGTATTTTTTTTGCTTATTTAATCATAATTACATACAGAGAAAATTAAGGGGGCGTAGGTGGTGTGTAAAAGCGGATACTAACAATTTAACGGAATATTAATTAGGATGTGGGCAGGTATGTATTATATAATAGTGAATTTTAGCTCTCATAAGTTTCTACATTTACTAGGATTTTTCTATCATAAATACTGTGATGGCTTAAAAACTTCTTAAATCGATTCTCAGATTACAAAACCCTCATCGTTGTATCAATACTGTAGACTCTTAATTAAACAGAATCAGATTATAAGTTACGGAAGAAAACGAGAAATAAAGAATATTTTTTTCTCTTTATGCAGGAAACTGGAACATCGTTTTAAAGGAGACTATATAATCCATAGAAAATGGTTTGAAAAAGAAAATGCACCGCCTGGATGCCGATAAATCATTTAAAAAAGAATTAAAAATGTACTTAATAATACGCTAAATTAAAAAAAATTAAAAACCTGAAAAATAGATTAATAATTATTTTTAGCTATTTATGTGTTGCATAGTTCAAGTGTAAAAAAATGGGCTTCAAGTTTGGTATTTGTAATTTAATGTTTGATGCTTATATCCTAAAAAATAAATAAATAAATAAAACAAAATAAATAAATATTAATTTGAAGTTTTTGTCCATTGCTTTTGTCCGATGTAGATGTTTACTTTACTATAATAATTTGGATAGGCGAACAGTTAATGGGTATATGAGGTATGCTTATATAAGTTATGCAGTTATAATTTCATCAAACAAACGTCTGCTTATTATGGTAAATCTTTTTTTTTTTTTTTTTTTTTTTTTTTTTTTTGAAGAATGTTTTCAAGTTAACCCGACTCGTTGCAAACTAAACCCGAAAAACAAGAAAAAATATTCAGTCAACCCAATCCATACGAAAAATAAATTTGTCAACTCGACCCGATTTAGCACTGTACACAATACTGACAATTTTTTAATCGAAATTGGTTGAATATAAATTACAGTGTTAAAAAACCCCGATGGTTTTAAGTAGATAGCCCCGTATAAGCTTTGAAGTTTCGTAAAGCAATCTGCTGAGAAATACTTAGTCGCCGCGTAAATGGGATATACAACACTTTCACACATGCTACCACATCACAGCAGATTCAAGTGTTACCCACCTTTAATATTTGCAGGATAGTAAGATCGTCATTCCTGCTCACCATTATCGTCATCAATCGTCTCGTCAAGCAGCATACTGTCCGGAAAGTAATGGTACAGTGATTTTTATGCGATACGAGCATATTTAAGGAACTACATCACTTAGGAGACATGAACACACAAGATAATTGTTTAGGCACTTCGAATATTTTGTTATTGCCATTTGTGAACATTCTCCATTATCTTAAAGGCAAAATTTGGTTATTTAGTACAAGGCATTACCCGACCATATCAGTTAATCCAGAGTCTATTGTATGTATAGTCTCTCTCAATTAACCAGATCTGTTCCACGAAAGCCAACGCCGAACAAAAGATTAAAATTAACAAACCCACAAAATCTCTGAATAAGTGAAAATACTTCTGTCCTTACCTCTTTCATAGCTGGATGTTGATCTCAATTGATCGTCCTGTTCTTTTCTTCTTTGAGGGCTTGTTTCCCACCTGATATCATCAGGTGGGAGTGGTCTCGGAGGTTCCTTATATTTACCGATCAGAGCCCTAGCTTGGCGATGGTGCAAAAATTTCTTCTGTGGGAGCCGTACATTTCTTGGAGAACTGGCACCGAGAACAAAACGACGTCTCCCGGAAGGGGGAGAGGCTGTTTTGTTAACAACACTGGCGTAAGAATTTGATTCCTAAAAAACAGATTAAAAATTACAGATATGTTGACCAATAGATAGTATTTCCTGTAATTATGTTCAGTTTAATATGTAATAGCAGTAATTTTGATAGGACAAAATTTACCACAAATTAATAATGGTAAACAATCCGGATAGAAATTTATGACAGACTTTCATTATACCGGATGATTCAAAATGAATGGGTCAGAAAGGCGAGCAGCGACACTTTATACAGAGGTGCCAAATTACTACTAACGAAAAATCAATTTCATACCACAATAAAGAAAAAGTAAAACTTGTCCCATTAAATTACAGATAATTATTACAAAAAAATAGGGGAGACTGGGGCACAGTGGACCACCCCTATTTAAATCTCTTTTAGTTTATATTGAGACTCATGGATGACAGCATGGTACTACTTGTACACATCTAAAAAACCACATGGTAAATGCTAAGATAGCCATTTTATACAATTTTTATGTTTTGAGCTGCTCAAAGTAATTTTTCAAGTTTGAAGTTTTTTTAATTTTATCAGGACTGAACTCTTGACTCACACAGAAAAAAAGGTTGTCAGTTGACAATACAGAATTGACTAACCCAAACAGCTGACTAGAAATCTTGAGTTAAAAAGTGCACTCGCTGAACTAGTCTCTAAAACAAAACCCCAGACTAAGAAGGTTAATATTATCAGTTAAGACGACTAAATCTAATAACCTTCCTAGTCTGGGGTAATGTTTTGGAGACTAGTTCAGCTAGTACACTTTTTAACTGAAGTTTCCTAGTCAGTTGTTTGGGTTAGTCAATTCTGTATTGTCTACTGACAACTTTTTTTTCTGTGTGACAAGTATTGGATAGTTGTTAAGAAAAGATAATATATTGTTGTTTTTAAATTTATAAAAATTATTAGCATATTTATAGTCTATATATAATTTTAATATTATTATTTGTTTTGTCTGGAAATGGGGCACAGTGGACCGCCTTTCAGTGTGCTTAAAAGTCCAAATTATATTTAATACCTTATTTATTTTAGTTATTTTTACATATACAAATATAATGTGACTCAAGATAATTAATAAAAATAATAAACTTAATGTTATAATAAAATAAATTTCTGAAAAGGGAAAATAGTTGAATAGTATAGTAATTATGAATATCTAAATTTAATGACTATTTGAATTGTTTAATATTAAAAAAATAAATAAAATGATTATGTGATATAGTAAATAGTAGGTTATATAAATTTATCGTTGTTGTTTTTAGAAATAACATGTAAAAGATAAAAGTAAAATATTTTTAGTTAAACTTATCTCACAAATACAGTCGGCTGCAAAAATATTCGAGCACTAGCAATAATCCTTGCCAAAAAAAGTACACTTATACAGGTTTGTTAAATAAATCCTTTTCGAGTCATGTTTTTAATCAGTCTAAGAACATGATTCGACAAGGATTTACTTAGCAAAACAGTCTTAAGTGTACTTTTTAAATATAGGAATTATTGGCTAGTGTCGAATAATTTTGCAGCCGACTGTATAATGTAAAGTATTAATATCTCAAAATAATTAATAGAAATGTTTGAATAGTAATATGATGTTTAATTATATATTTCATAATTTTTATAAATATGTAACATTAATAAACAAATTTAAAATATATCCTATTGTTTTTGGTGATGGCTCGTTAAAGACAAAGGAAATCTGATATAGGATCCTTCCTCTAATTCGATTTCTTATTTATTTTGATTTCCTTTAAATTTTGGTAATTTTATTTCATGAAAATGTTCGATTTATGTTATTTAGACTAGAATTGCATAAGAAACTAATTTTAGAAAAAAAAAAAAAAAAAAAAAAAAATGAGTAATTTATATTAATTGAACATGAACAACAGAGGTTGGTCCACTGTGCTCCGGTTTGTGGACCACTGTGCCAGGATGATGGGGCACAACGGTCCACTTTGTGAGTGCACACAATTTATTTTTTTATTCGGAATGCATTAAAAGTAGCGTCATGAAAAAATTAGGACATGTCAAGAAAGGTTTAAAGAATGTTTGCTAATTTTTTCAAGTACCTTGCTTTTTTTTTTTGTGAAAAAAAAAAAAAAAAAAAAAAAAAAATTAAAAGTGTAAAAAAGTGGTCCACTGTGCCCCGGTCTCCCCTGCATTAAAAAATTTCCCGTATTAAGGTTACGGACAATCCGTAATAACTTGTCTCCTCTGTTTATATAATAAATTTATTTAACAAATTTTAAATATAACACGAAAGTACAGTGAAGGTAAGAGAGAAAATTCTTCTAGGTACGAAATCGCCATTAGAGGTGATGTTTCACCATCTTGAAAACAAAATGTACATTTCTCGTACGAGAAAGCTCACGGAAAGCTTACGGCTTATGTTTTGGAATACGAAATACATGTCGAAACGTTTTATACACTAGTACAACACGTTGATGTTGTTGAATT
The DNA here is from genome assembly GCA_963930645.1 of Salticus scenicus. NCBI lineage: Eukaryota > Metazoa > Arthropoda > Arachnida > Araneae > Salticidae > Salticus > Salticus scenicus. The sequence continues at coordinate 51,638,009 of OZ005660.1, read as the reverse complement.
TTGTACAAATTGTTTACGAATCTTTTTCATTATTTCGATTTGACCGAAGTTCATTTTGTATTTTTCACTTGCATAAGCAGCCTGCATCTTCAAACTGCTTCATTCGCGTTATGATGTTATGACAATGAGGTGGTCTTTAATCAAATTTGATTGATTCGAAATTGCCTTATTAAGAGAGGCATACTATTGTAACAATCGCAGCTATCGTACATCACAAGTCGGATCGTACACTCCGCAGCAAAAGTATTCGAGCACTAGCAATAATCCCCGTCTTTAAAAAGTGCACTTAATACTGCTTTGTTAAATAAATCCTTGTCGAATGATATGGTCTTAGACAGACTAAGACCATGACTCATCAAGGATTTATTTAACAAAGCAGTATTAAGTGTACTTTTTAAAGACGGGGATTATTGCTAGTGCTCGAATACTTTTGCTGCGGAGTGCACGATCCGACTTGTGATGTACGATAGCTGCGATTGTTACAATAGTATGCCACCCTAACAAAGATACCTGATGAAGTTCTCGCGTAACCCACAGACAGTTTTCTCTCTGCAAAAGAAAATCACTATTTTGAATAATAGCGCCACTGGTGACGGTTGTGCCCCTAGAAGAATTCTCGCTGTTGCAAGATAAAAAATCTAATCTCGTACTTTCACTTTTTTTTCCTTTATTAAATAAATGCATTTTATAAATTGTACACTGTTCGTATTTTTTTTTTTTTTTTTTTTTCCTTTTCATGTTTTGAATCATCCGCTGTTCAACGTGTACTTTCTACTAAATAAGAATTTCATTTCCATCAAAAAATTATTTATTCCTGGGTTTCACTCAATCACTAGCTAGACATAAATTTATAGGAAAGGGAAATAATATTGGAAACACTTTTGATTTTGCACGCTAACGCATTGTTGATTATTTTGCAAAATACATGTCGAATTATTCTAAAACTCCATGGGTGTAAAGAGTACATTATACCTCACAATTTCAATAACAGGGTTATCGTGAAGGAAAAAAGGTAACCAGTAACAAGTTAAAGAAAAAAATTAGTATGTTGTGGCCACCACAATACTTTCTTCAATATTTTCCTATACAAATTTACTAAGTGCAAACAATTTATTAAAACTGTTATTTATTAAAATTATCTAACATGAAGAATGCAAATGATTTCATCTTATAAGGAGAGGTCACGACATGGAAAATTCAGATCAGGATGAAATTGCGCAGGATTGTAGTATACTATGAAGGTAATAACTTATTAAAGTAGTAGGACCCACTATCCACAGAATTTCGAGGAAAAAAAAAAGAGTTTAAAGTTTCAGTAATCTTTAAATACAAGTTACTTCACAAGCGTGTTAGCGTCCCAGTGGCGTGAACTTAAAGCACTAGTCTTCCACACAGACGACCTGGGTTCGAGGCTACCTACGGGATTTTATTTTTCTTTCTTTAATTTTTTATGTAAGCTAAACTTTTCATTTATTTTTACTTTATTTTATAATTGAATTCAAAATTTGAAAATTTTAATAAAAGCTTATTTAATCTTCTTGAATATAAAATAAATAATTTTTTCTAATTCTAATATTTATAACTTAAAAATACAATAAATTTCTATAACTTAAAAAATAAATTTTAGTTTTGTTTTAACTATAAAATAAAGTAAAACTAAAGAAACTGTTTTAAATTCTTTATCTAAATATTTTTTTTTTTTTTTCAATTACAAAAAAAAAAAAAAAAAAAAAAAAAAACTAGTTGGCATAGGTGGACTCTGCTGAGTTCCCCATCATATTTATGTTCTCATAAATTTCTAGTGAGAGACATATCATAATCATGTTAAAAGAAATGAATTTGACCAAAGCTTGATACAGTGACAGAATGAAATCCCCGCCTAATAGGCTATCCATCGTTCACTTCGATATATTTATCTTATTCTAATCTATTAATTTATTTTATCACGGTCGATTCCGTTGTTTAGTTTTCATGCTACTATTTCCAGTGCAATAATCTTCAAAATTCAGATTTATATGAAAAATTTACAATTTCGATGAAATCGTAAATTACGCATAATTTACGAAATTTTCTTATTAGAATATTTGTATTCAATCATGTTCAAACAAATATCATAAATGTAATTTTGATTATGATCCTCAAAATGGATGGATGGATGGATGGTTGGGTTTAACGTCGCACTAGTGCTGCGCAGATGGGCAATTGGCGACGGTCTGGGACACACCCCTAGAGGTGGTCCGGAGACATGCCATCACAATTTTGATCCTCCACGGAAGGGATGGCTCTCCCGCTTCGGTGACCCTCAGAGGTATAATTTTTGATGGGAACATGAAGGACATTGCGGCCACGACAGATTTTACGTGCACCAGCCACCATTAGTGTACACGACGGTCTTTGGCCGGCTCGAGTACCGAACCCGCAATCTTCCAATTACAAGGCTGGCGCTCTACCGACTGGGCTACCGCGCCCCCCCCCCAAATGGAAGTTTATGCTCAATTTTGCCATATTCTTGCATGTTAAGTAAAACGTAAATTCCAAATAACTTACGAATTTTTTAAATTGAAATAAATCATAGTCTATGATATTCAGGCCAGTATCCTAAATAATATTTCGAAAGTGGTTTGACATCTTTTCGATGAAAATATCCCTCAAGATTGACGTTTATGCGAAATTTTGCTCTATTCTGCCATGTTAAGAAATTCGTAAATTTCCAATAACTTACGAAATTTTTATATTCGAAAATTCATTGTCATTAATATTCATGCCAGTGTCCTAAATAATATTTCAAAAGTAGTCTGACATCTTTACGATGAAAATATCTCTAAAAATCGACGTTTATGCGAAATTTTTCCCTATAATGCCATGTTAAAAAATTCGTAAATTTCCAATAACTTGCGAAATTTTCAAAGTAGCATATTTATAGTTACTAATGTTCATTCCGGCATCAAAACCGATATTTTAAAACTGGTCTGACATTTTTACAATAAAAAGTTTCCATTTAATGCACGTTTGAGTGAATTTTTGTCCTATTCTCCCATGTTAAGAAAATCGTAAATTTCTCATAACTTACGAAGTTTTTTAATTCGGATGTTGCAAATGAATAGGGTTTTTGCCAGTATCGAAAGTAATATTTTAAAACTGATCTGACTTCTCTGAAATCATTTGTTCGTGAGATATCGTGTTAACAGACTAACAAACTAACGGACTAACACACTAACGGACTGACACACTAACAGACACCCTACAGACAGACACCATACAAATTTTGTCATTTTCGGATTCCTCACACCTGAAAACGTATAAAAAAGTAAAAAAACCGAGGTCGAAATTTTTCACGATTACCTAAGTTCCCCATACCTATAGTATGATGGGGAACTAAAAAAAATTACAGACAAATGATGATTTTAATTGCATATATAATTACTATCTAAATTAAATAATTACTTCTTCAATTAATACAGCTTCTTGAAAAATTAAAGTATAGGATTACGATGCTGTTAAATTATTACAGGCAAAGAAATGTTATCCTTAACTGTAGATTTTAAATGTTAATCAACATACTTTCTTCTTCGACAACGGCTTGCTTTTCTTTTTATCCTACTGTGCACGAAATAAAATTCCTCTTGATCTCTATTATTAACAAGCTAAAAGCGTTTACGTAATTTATACACAATAAAACCAAATCAGGAAGCTCAGACTAAGATTTAAGTACACCTGCTAACTATTTTACACTTTGTTTTACAGCTTGCTTATTTTTTAATTATTTAAATTTTTTGTCTGTTTTCCTTTATATTTGTTATTTAGTGTTTTGCAAAAATAAAATTTATTTTTTAAGTTATAGAAATTTATTGTATTTTTAAGTTATAAATATTAAAAATAGAAAAATTTATTTATTTTATATTCAAGAAAATTAAATAATCTTTTCTTAAAATTTTCAAATTTTGAATTGAATTATAAAATAAAATTTAAGTAAAAAATCCTTTTTTAAAGTTAGAAGCTTTTTATTGTGAAGCCCCAAAAAGCATAAAATAAAATTTATTCTGGCAAAAACGTGCTACAAAGAAATGAAAGTTTCAACACTAAGAAAATTTTAGAGAAAAATATAGGTTTTCTTTCCTTTAGAAAGAGATGAAAATTTTTTAATGTTCAAAATATTTTAAAAAGCTTTCGAGACCAATATTCTTAGTTATTAGTTTTTGTATAATCATTCGTTAGGACAGAAATTTCAAATGTCTCGAAAGCTTTTTAAAATATTTTGAAAAAACTTTCATCTCTTGCAAAAGGAAAGTACCTATATTTTTCTGTAAAATTTTCTTAGTGTTGAAACTTTCATTTCTTTGTAGCATGTTTTGCCAGAATAAATTTTATTTTATGCTTTTTAGGGCTTCACAATAAAAAGTTTCCAACTTTAAAAAATGATTTTTTACTTAAATTTTATTTTGTGTTTTTTTGTGAGTTTCAAAAAAAAAAAAAAAAACTAGTATGTTGTGGTTACCACAAGACTTTCTTTTATATTTTCCTATACAAATTCACGCAGTAACAATATTAAAAAAATAAAAATAAAAAATAAGTTTTTTTTCGCTAAAAGTAAAAAAAAAAAAAAATCGATAACTTTGTTTCAACTTATCACATATTTATAGTTCAATCATTCGTTTTAAAGGTATTGACGAGACCTTTCGAAAGATACCCATCTTGAAAATTTTACCCCCCCCCCCCCGGAGGGAAGGAAGCGATGTCCCCACAAGCACAATTTTTTTTCCCAAATTAACTTATTGTGTACTTATATCGCTACAAATTATTTTAGCAATAACGGAATAACCCAGAAATACTAACAAAAGCAACTCAAAATTTAAACACTTGAGACATTGTTAAATCCCCGACAAGGCATAACTCTGAAGTAAATGAATAGATTTAATTAGAATATAATTAATTAATGTAACTCATATTTTCTTAAACAATATATCCCCTTTTTAGCCTTTATTTAGGGTTATTACCTTACAACGATTGTAATTAATTGTTTATTATAATTTAAATACATTATGTTTTGCTACTCTTTTTTTTTTTTTTTTTTTTTTTTTTTTTTTTTGCCTTGACATTAGTTATCACTACAAAACTTGCCATCTAAAGACAGATAGTGACAATAGAAAAAAAAAAAAAAAATTAAATACTTAGGCAAAATCATCACGAGTTCACCCCGTTACTTAAACTGAATTTTAAAGCTTTACATGCATTTTATACTGCAAGCATATAAAAATTGGGCATTTATAAAATCAATAATAATAATATTATAGTTTAAAAAAATTAAAGAACACGCTTTTATAGAAATGTGAACTAAAAAGCACAAAATATCTATCTTAGTATTAAAATGCAGGGTGAGAGAAAATCGTGTGAGTGACACACCATAATATTTACATACATTTAAATCTTTAATTAAAATAATTTAGAATTCAACAAAAAACATTTTTTTAAAATCTCCCCTGACTGGGCTCGAACGCTCGAAATTTAGGTTCGTAGCGCGGAGCTTTACCTCACAGCCACAGCGTTCACGTAAGGAAAGTCATTTTTTACAATATAGAATTTTGTTTGCTCCCAGAGCGGTTACAAACATACAAACATACAGGTGAAGCTAATAAAAGCGTGTTAAAAAACGAAATTTCCTTTTCTATTACACCATATTTTCATTTATTCGCATTGGAAGCAGATTTCAAAAAGTCCTAAAATAAATTGTCAATTTTTATTCTGACAGAATTTTAATATAATCTAAAATACTAAAAGTCAATTTTCTAAAGTCTTGCATCTATAATTACCATGCTTATTGGAATGTAAACTGGGATTTTTTGGCTAAGTTCCTATACAAAATAATCTGGTGTGTCACTCACACGACTTTCTCGTACCCTGAAATTTAATAATATATATACAGGTTGGTGATTAAGAGGTGAGATAACGGTGTTATGAAAACCTGTGTTAAACAATTTAAATTAGGCTTCGGGAGAGTTTTACATGATAATTAACTCTGTGTGAGAGGGGCTACCGCCCCCCTCAACCCCCCGTTTCATTAATGCACCTGCAATTATATAGAATTCAATTCGGTTATTAAAAAATAATTCTGTTTTTTAAAAATAATTTATTAAAATTATTATTTAAAAAATTATCTTTTATCATAATGAAGATGATTTCCATATTAGAGAAGTGGTATAACACTAAATATCCAAAAAAAAAAGTCCATTTTATTCTCAAAAAAAAAAAAAAAAAAAAATCGATAACTTTGTTTTAAATTATCTCAGATCGATGGTTCAACCATTCGTTTTAAAGGTATTGGCGAGCTCTTTTGAAAGATACCCATCATGAAAATTTACTGCCCTCGAGAGGGGACTTCCCCTTCCCCCCCCACAGGGGGGGGGGAGGCGAGGCTCCTACATACACAAATTTTTTTTCCCAGTTGACTATCTCTATTACAAAAAATATATATTCGTTTCATTTGGTTTAGTGTAGTCTATAGACGTTAAACTCTACTTACCTGCAATTTACCCCATAGACGTAATGTATTAGAATTATCTTGATTGTCCCTGTACACGATAGATTGCGAACCATTTGCTTCATCTTAACGAAAAGCTTACTGTAGCATAATATAAACAAAATAATCTTTTATACATTAACAAATTTTATAATCCAGTAAGCTTTTTATTCTATGTTGGGAAGATTTCAGCGATTCCACAATATTAAACACTTTCGCGACCGCCTGTTTTAGTTTTTTTGACATTAAGGTCCGCATGTGGGCGTTATTCTACCAAGTTACAATATTTCAAAACAAAATTTTCTCTATTCAGATTCGTATTACAAATGGATATACATTATAATTATGCTGTTTCTAATCAAAGTATTTATATCCGTAGTATATTAGTTGTAAAAATATGAATATTGTGTACATTTTTAAGCAATAAATGACATACAAATTACAGAAGAAACGCCCACTGGTGCAATTACAGATTTTCAAATGACGTGAATCTATGTCAGCGGTCGTGAAAGTGTTAATTTAAATTATAAATATAATTCAGTATGTTTAACGGGACACCTCCTACTCCTTTCTTGTTACTAAATATTCAGGGTTCGTACTCTCCGCCTTTTTTTCAGGATATTCTGAAAGGAAATTTTAGCCTCTATTGCTCCGAGTATTCTTATGCAAACATTTATGCAATTTAATCCCGATACTTTACTAGAAAAATACGCTAAAATTTTTTGCATGAAATTAGTAGTGGCAAAAAAGGAGGAAATTTTCCATCTTTGAGAGTGTCTTGAAAAAAGGGCGGAGAGTACGACACCCTGCATTTTTATTCAAACTTAAATGAATAGAGATTTCTCGAGAACGGGATAACGAGGGATAACAGTTTCTGCCTGAAAAATCACGTTAGGTCATGCCCTCTCGAATTAACATAATTTAATTTATTTCCATTATTAAACTATTGGGATGGCTTCCTGGTAAGTACCATAAATAGCCTTGTATATTTAAAAGTTGTTAAAATGTTTGTATAATTTATATGTCATAATTCTGTCCAACAAATCATTTGCAGTATGGAAAATGTATTCTTTTATTTATTTACTTTAAGTAAAACCAGTAATACTGACAAAAGCCAATTATAATATAAGCCTTCTCATAATAGAAATATGCCCTGTCCATACTTGCAACATACTAATTAATATTCCTAAGTGTTGTTAGCCCCGCCTTCTTCTTCCCATCAGTATCATTTTAGAGTATTTTTCTTCTAATTTGATCATAATTGTATTTGGAGAATATTGCTCTAAAAATTTACTGGTGTAAAAAAAGGGCGAAACTAACCCCACTTCGGAATATTAATTAGGATGTTGGCAAGTATGCGTATCTAATTTTAATAAAATACACAAATCTCTATACTTATTGATAAAATTTAATTTATACCAGCGAAACTAAATATATTTAGAAATAAAATAATTGTTAGAACCTATCCTGAACAGCTTTCAAAATGGAAAATTAACGTTCTATAATGCTGAATGAACACCCCTGTGGTTTTAAGTTTCCTCAGCTGTTAAATAAAAGTGATCCTTTTCGCCGCTACCATAGAAGCTGAAAAAATTGTAATGTGAAACTTTCGCTTAAGACACTGGTTCCAGGTTCCACTAAAAGTACACAAATTACTAGACGTTACGTTATGTCTTCAATTAGACCGCATTTCCTCATGAATTTGATGGGCTTATGTATTTGGCTGGTTTTTACTTGTTTAGAAGCTTTTTTTTTTAATACACACACATACATGTATATTTATAAGGATTGAGGGTTTTATATTTTTATTTATGTATTTCTTTTCTTTTTTTTTTATGTTTTTTTATACATATAGGATATAGGGTATTTCTTTATTGCACCGACAAACTCAGGTGGCTAACAGAACTCATATAGAAAATAAAAATTTATATCAGTCCTGTCCTGACTCAAACTGTTTTTAAACTACTGGGAATAGAATAAAAAGCTAAAAATTTTACAATGTCCCTCATAATAATAATAATAATAATAATAATAATAATAAAATAAAATAAAAAACAGTCAAGCACATATTTAGAAAGAGCAGAAAAAAAATCTTACAATACGAAATCAGTTTTCTTACAATATCTACATTTGTTGATGAGTTACAAGTTTGAGTAGGAAATCTACGTTCAGAACAAGTCTAGCGTATACCGGTGGGCCAAAAGTTTCGATATGATGCATAACAGAATGTTTCACAATTTGGTTTGGGCTAGGAGATTTACTGATGTTAGGAAATTCACTTAAAAGATTAGAAAAAATATCATTACTTATGATAGATTTCACTGAATATATATCAGAATTATGTACAACACAATGAGAATTTAAGCTTGTGACATTATCAAATAAAGAACGTTTTCTAAGATCTGGCTTTAAATTAAAGTAATGTAAAAAATCAGCACCTAAAATAGGGGTTGAAACATTACAAACATAAAAAGGGTAAACAAACTGTTTTCTTAGACCAAGATCAATAGATAATAATTTACGTTTATATACATTAATTAAAGTACCATTAGCTGCAACAAATTTTTGAATTGGAATAGACATTTTGTCTATTTTTGATGCTGGAATTAATGAACAGTCACTTCCTGTGTCCACTAAAAATTTTAGATTGCTTCTTTTATCTCGTACAAAAAGGCGACGAGAAGTGGAAGGCGAGGCGTATGTCGCCGCTACTCCTTGCCGTAGTCGTTTCCCGCGGAAAAAGTACAGGGAGGTACGCACTTTTTAGCTTTAGAGCTAAATTTCTGATGATACCAGCAAAATTCTTTATTAACTTTTGGGCTTTTGTGCCGAAAATTAGATCGAGATAGTGAACGAGAATGACTTCTGGAACGTCGCAATGAAGCCACTTCTTCTCTTAAAAGTTTTAATTCTTTTAAAAGTTCGGAATCAGCACTCGAAGAATTAGTTGTACTAACAGCACCTACCTGTGGTGGAGATACATCCAAAATTTTATCAGCTATTTCGGCAGCTTTAATGGGTGTAAGGTCTTGCACTGATGCTAAAATAAATTGCGCATTTGAAGGCAGTTGTTGCAAGAATAGTTCGAGCAAAAGAGTGTCGGATACCTTATGGTTTTCAGCTCTTCTCTGCATGACGCGAAGTAGTTCTGACGGTTTTCTATCCCCTAGTTGTTCACCAGCTAATAATCGGCGAATTTCCTGCGATTTTGTTTCACCACAACGTTGAATTATTTCGTCCTTTAAGTTTTTGAATGGATCGGAATTATCAGGTGAAATTATTACGTCACGCACAGTCATTGCAATTTCTGGAGGTAAATTCGCAACACAATAGTTATATTTTGTTCTAGAATCCGTTATTGGTTTCGGCACAGCTAGTTGAAATGTTGATTCTACCATCGTGAACCACAGGGCCGGGTCCGTAGGGATGAATGCAGGGATTTTCACTGCAGCTGTTTCATTCATGTTGAAAACAGAAACGAAAACACTTATAATCCAAAAATAAGAACAGTTTATCCGGGTCACCACTGAGGTGTGTTGTATAACACTCAGTTATGTAATGGCGTGTCGGCGTATTTTGAATTAATGACTCCAATGTAGAAAAATAAACTATTTATTAACATAACGAGGAACTATCTACAAGCGAACACACTTCTCTCGTTCGAACATGGCAGAATCCAAAACCAAACTTTTTACAGAGAGAAAAGTTGTAGTGCTTTTCGTGCGCTTGCAGCGCCATCTCATAAAATGCACCAGGGAGGATAGATAGAACACCATAGACGTAATTCAGCGATGGATAAAACATAAATGCAATATGTGTTGTGGGGGGAAATAATGAATGAAATCCAAAACAAGCAGAAATCGAAAAGGCATAGACAGACAAACGTATTTTTTGATGCATTTATCAGTAGCACATTTCAGCTTTGAGATATATTCAATCGAGATATAATGTCTAAAAATTCCCTAGAATAGAATCTAAAAATCGATAAAAGTCATTGTTCTGGCAGGTCTTAACGGGACTCCTCCTACTCCTTTCTCCTTACAACATTTTCAGGGGTCGTAATTCTTCATTTTTTTTTTCAGGATATTCTCCAAGAGGAGAAGTTTTCGCCTCTATTGCTATCAGTATCAGAGCTGCCAACCTAATCCGACAAATTGTTAGTACCGCCCCTTCTTCTACACCACTTAATTTTTTGAGTATTTGTTTTCTTCATTCATCGTAAATATATTTGAAGAGAATTACTCTAAAAATTAGGTGGTGTAGGAAAATGGGCTAACAATTTGCCGGATTTGGTTGACAGCTCTCCAATATTCTTACACAATAACCTTTATGCTATTTAATCCCTATACATTACTATAAAAAATTTTGCATGAAATTAGTGGTGGCAAAAAAGGAGGAAAATTTTTCCTCTTTGAGAGTCTCCTGAAAAAAAAGGGCGGAGAGTACGACTCTGCATTTTTTCTTAAACTTAAATATAGATTTCTCGAGAACGGGATAAGGAGAGCTAACAGTTTCTGCATCAAAAATCACGTTAGATCATGCCCTCTCGAATCAACATAATTTAATTGATTTCCATTATTACACTATTGGGATGGCTTCCTGGTAAGTACCATAAATAGCCTTGTATATTTAAAAGTTGTTAAAAAAAAGTTTGTATAATTTATATGTCATAATTCTGTCCAATAAATCATTTGCAGTATGGAAAATGTATTCTTTTATTTATTTACTTTAAGTAAAACCAGTAATACTGACAAAAGCCAATTATAATATAAGCCTTCTCATAACAGAAATATGCCGTGTCCATACTTGCAACATACTAATTAATATTCCTAAGTGTTGTTAGCTCCGCCTTCTTCTTCCCATCAGTATCATTTTAGAGTATTTTTCTTTTAATTTGATCATAATTGTATTTGGAGAATATTACTCTAAAAATTTACTGGTGTAAAAAAAGGGCGAAACTAACCCCACTTCGGAATATTAATTAGGATGTTGGCAAGTATGCGGGTATCGCGTCATAACATCGCCGGAAAAAACATCGCGCGTCAAAACATAGACGTCAAAATATCGCCGCGAAAACATCGCCGTGCCCAAAACATCGCTGACAGAAACATCGCCAAAGAATAAGTTTTATTTCTACTTATAATAAAAAGTGCGTCTATTTTTTTGTGCGTATGTCGGTCGCTTTGTGAACAAACGAGTGCCAGCAAAAATAAAAAATAAAATACACGGAGGTGTGTTTTGACCCCTCATGGTGCACCTCAGAGCTTGATTTTCGAATTTTTTATTACAGTTATAAAAATTATTAAAATATGAAATTTGACTTCGTTTTATGTTTTTCCGGCGATGTTATGACGCAGTACCTCTTGCCAATTTCCTTTAGCAGACGATTCTCTTTCAATAACAGACATCTTGTCTGGAGTAAAAGATAATTACATTTTATTCTTTAAGGTATTGGAGTAAAATTAAGAACGCCGTAAATGCAATAGAATTGTTCCCATTTTTTCAAAAATTTGTGAATCTGACTATCGCTATGATTTGACCAAACGCTGCAAAAATCAAGTTTCTAAGTTAAATATTGCAGACATTACAATTTAAATATTTCATTTTGAAGTTTTTCCGTAGCCATTCTTTCTAAATACCAGTCAGTAAATCGAAATTTTACCTTTTTAAACTTAACAGTAAATGAATATATATATATATATATGTATGTATATATATATTAGATAGACAAATGAAAACTCTGATTTTTTTATTTTGTAATTTTTGTTTTTTTGATTGTCAGCTGTAATCTGCTGTCATATTTTTTATTTAAAGCATAATGCCCTATAGTTAACTAACTGTAATTGACTGCTTATTTTTAAATTTTATGGATTTTTCACTTTTATCTCCGTACATATGAAGAAAGTATAAGATTGGTAAAAACTTTCGATTTCTAATTTTCGATGAATTTACATGTTTTGAAATGTCAAGAACAAAATTCGGCTAAATGTAGGAAATATGCTTCTGTATGTTTTAGCTAAACATTGTGGATACTGTATCTCCCAAAACGATGGTCAGAATTTAACCGAATTTGCTATTTGTTTAGAAATTAAATTGGCGCTGATTGTTTTTTCAGATATGTCACGCAACAGGTGGCGCAGCCACGTTGAGAAAAAGCTATAGCTCAGCTTCTATAGTGTACCAAGCTTAGTGAATGAATTGCATATTGTGTAAGACTCTGTTGATTTCATTTGGGGCATATCGACTGACAGGTGGCGCTCATATGCGCCACATATAATCCCGTTTCAAGGAACTCATATTAAAACGGTATATCTCAACTTCTATAGTGAATAAATACACAACACTTGATATTTGAGATGAATATTATGTTAAACTATGCTGATTCAATTTGGCTGCAAAATGAACGATAGATGGTACGGCTGAGCTGTAATATTTCTTGTTTACGAGAAAACTATAATTCTGCTTCTATGATATATAAACGTGACAAACTTAGTGTATTAAATGCATATTAGGAAAAAACATGCTTACTGGATTTTGGTATTTATTGGCCGGAAGGTGGCGCTACTATCAATTTCTGCGATTTCTCATTTGCCTATATATCTCAGCATCTATAAGTGAAAATTGTACCAAATTGTTTAAGTAAAATGTTAATTGTGAGAAACTATGTTGATTAAAACTTTATGCATGTTAAACGTAATTGACGCTTATTTATAAAATGATACAGAATAAGGTTCCTATATACACACACACACATAAAAATATAAATTTTGTTGGTAGAAATTCTCGTATTCCAGTTTTTGATAATTTTACACATTTTGAAATGTTTTGAAAATGATTCGCCCATTTTTAGATATCTGTCTGTGGTGTTTATAATATGATAGCAAACTTCGTATCGTCAGAATTAAAACACGAAATTATTCGTATTTGGTTGGACCGTGACATAATTGTTGCTGATTGGCTTTGAGATATATAGCCTTATAGGTAGCTCTGTTTGGCTGCCATTTTCTTTATTTAAAGGAAGGCTATATCTCAGCTTCTATGGTATGAAAACGCAACAAACTTAGTATATGAAATAAATATTATGTAAAACTATATTGATTCAATTTCTGTGCATATCGGCCGTCAGGAGGCGATGCTGTGCTGCAATTTAATTCCGTTTATGAGAAGGCAATACTTCAATATCTAAAATATTTAATTGCACTAAATTTCGTATGGGAGGCGAATTATACGAAAATCAATGCTGATTCAGAATTCAGATTAAGTGCTTATTAGTGCTGGACGATATCAGAAATTAAATATCGCGATATATCACCAAGTTAATATCGATATTATGTGATATATTGCGATATTTCTTTCTAGATAGGAAAAAATAGACATTTGTTATTTTTTAAAGACATATGCACACGAATTTTAAAGTATACAAGTATAAAGTGTTTTCCATGTATTTTCTGGTATATTACTACCATAACTTTATCATTAAAAAAAAAAAAAAACATAAAAAGTGAATCAATATTTTGTGTTTCTTATAACTTATACTGTTGCTTTTTAGTATACCTCTGTATAGTTTGTCCTCTATTCTTCCCATTTTAAGCATTAATTATTTTAAAATCATATTTTAACACAGCTAATATGCGATCTGTGTTTTATTTGTACCAAGTATATCAAAATTCATAATTCTACTAAAAATAAAGCTTAAGAAAAATTAAATAAAAAGGAAAATCATTCTAAATAGTTAAGAATTGCCATTGGATACACCTTTTTTGGTCGTAGAGAGTAATATTTTTTACTTAAAACTCTTATATGCATCCTAAATGTCAGTTACTTGTCATTTTTATTTTTGTATCTGCTTACCAAATCATTACAATATTTTTTAAATGTATATGTGTTCAATTCACATTCGTAATAGTTTCATATATTTGTAATAGTTTCATTATATATATATATACATTGTCAGTATAAAAATTATATTATTTAAACAAAATTATGTTAAAGTTTCATTTTGTTACTTAAAGTAACTCATTTTGCAATTACATGTACGGCTTAAAAAAAAAAAAAAAAGAAAGAAAGAAAGAAAGAAAAGGAAAGAGAAAAAATAAATGCTACATAAAAAAAAGTAATAAACTATCCAATATTATATAATTTAATAAACTGTCACTGTAAAATTACTGAAGATAAAACTTTATTTTACATCAGTCAGATAGCACCCTTTCTCCCTTCCCATGTTTTCCAATGGGATTTTTGTCGCGTCGTTTTATAAAAATATTTTATTAAAAAATGAACTTTTTCGAATTCTGTTTTTTTTTTAATATTACTCTTTGAACAGGTCGTCTTTTAGCTTAAATTCTGTTTTTTGAATATTACTCTTTGAACAGGTCGTCTTTTAGCTTAGTGAACAATTTTTCGAAAAAATAAATTTAAATATTTTACTTAGAGATCCACACTTAGAGCCCATAATTTACTTATTGAAATAAAATATTTAAATAAATTTTTTCGAAAAATTGTTCACCAAGCTAAAAGGCGACCCGTTCAAAGAGTAATATTCAAAAAACAGAATTCGAAAAACTTCATTTTTGAATGAGATATTTTTATAAAACGAAGCAACGAAAATCCCATTCGATAACATGGGAAAGGAGAAAGGGACTGATGTACAACCCAAACAGTGATGCCAGATGGTCGAAAATTATTTCCCCAAACAGGTCTTAAAATTTCCCCAATTCAGGAGGTTCTTTTCGAAAAAATCCCCAATTTGATTTCTACTAAAAAGGGGAAATAAAAATTTTTTCAAAAAAAATATCAAGCAGATTTTTCTGTGATAAAAATTCCGATTTTTCCCCAAAAGAAGGCAATTAAAAAAAAATTCCCCAAATACCAATAAAGATATTGAAAGTCTCTAGTCGTAGGGATAAATCATTACGTTATCAACATTGACAGAGAGTTGAAGAACTCCCCAGATTTGTCCCCAAAAATTTTAGAATTCCCCAAAAAAGTCCCCACAAACATTTGGTCCAAAAGCCTCAAAAATCCCCAAAATGGGGACAAAATCCCCAATCTGGCATTACTGAGCCCAAAGCGAGACAAACACATGTCGCATCTTATTGGCCAGAAGATATGGATACTTTGAAATAAACCAATATCAATGAACCAATAGCAGGAAATGAGCTAAAACAAAAGATATTGTTTTCATTCATAATAAGCGTTTGATTTTATATCGCCTGTCTGTGGTATTACACGTACGATCCACGAGCGATAATGTGCAATATTATCAAAGAACTTATACTAACGGTAGTATAAATTCTTTCATATTAGCGTTTAGAGCCAGGGAAATTCATGAATGTAGAATGAGAAGTCAGTAAGTCAGTATACTGTAAGAAGTCGATATACTATGGGAAGTCAATATACTGTGATAGTTTAATTTTCCTGATGAATATCATTGACTTTTTGGACAGTGATATTTTCAAGAAAGTAGATATATTGCGGTATAGAGAGGATTGGAGAGGAAGGATTGCTTGGGGTTGGGAGGGGAAAAAGGGGGTTGCATTAGTATAAGCTATTCAGGTCTCTTTTTTTTTCGGGCTTTGCTTGGCGCGCGGTGATGCAGGTTTGTGGCGCGCACAAGGGATTGCGTCACTTCCGCTAGCCAAACGGTTTGTTTGTTTTTTTAGAAAACACGGTGAATAAGCTATTCGGCGCTCTCTTTATTCCGAGCGTGGCGACTGGTGGTAGGTGCTAGTGAGAAACATTATTTATCGGCGTTTCGATCGATCGCTCAGTGTGCGCTAAAGAAATATCGTTAGAGGGATATATCAGCAAAGCTAGATCTTTAATATCGTTATTGCGATACTTAAAAAATATTGATACTTGGGGATATATTGATAAATACTCCAGCCCTAGTGCTTATCGTTGTAGGTGGCGCCGCTACACTTCAATTTAATTTCGTTTACAGAAAGGCTATATCTCAGTTTCTATATTATATAAATGCACGAAATTGGTATGCGATACAGAAATTATTCAAAACTGCTGATTCATTTTGAGTATATTTCGCCCGACAGGTGGTGCTTCTTTTAATTTCTGCAAATTTCCAAATTGTTGTAACTCAGCAACTGTTTGTAAAAATTGCATCAAATTTCATAGACCAAATGTTAATAGAGAGAAAAGTAACAGCAGCGCCACTTTTCGGCCGTCATGCACCTAAATTCAATCAGCGTAATTTTTCGTAATATATATCTCACATATATATCTCTTTGTTCTTTTATATAACATATAGTTATGCAGCATATCAGCGCCATCTGACGACCGATGGCACCCAAATTCAATCAGTTTAGTTTAGCATATACATCTCACATACCAAGTTTGGTGCATTTATATATCATAGAAGTTTAGATACTGTCTTCTCGTGAAAGGTATTAAGTTACAACATAGAAGCGTCACTTATCGGCCAATATGTATTCAAATTTAATTCGTATAGTTTTACACAATATCCATACCACATGTCAAATTCAATGAATTTATATGCCCTATAAGCTAAAATATACATTTTTGAAAGTCAGGAAATCATAACTTAACAGCGCCACCTTTTGGGCGATATACCCTAAAAGCTAATAAACACCAATTTAAGACAAGGCTTTTACTAAATATCAAGTTTACTTAAATTCCGTCTACTAGTTTGTGCGATACAGCGTCTATAATATTTTGGTAACACACACGCAGACACACATGCATTTTTTTAAATGGTCAAAACATGTTCAGGATATCCAAAAACGTATAAATTCATTGAAAAACGAACATCGAAAATTTTCACGAATCCAATATTTTCCCTTTTAGCGTTCGGAAGAAACTAATGAAAAATGTGTTAGAAATAGTTTTGGCATGACATCAAATCATCACACATTAATTTTCAACCTTTAGACCTATGTTGGAAAAAAAAAAAAATAAATAAATAAAATAAAATAGTTTAGAAAATATCTATTCCAATGTCAAGTCAAATCAGTATAAAAATGCTTCCTTCGCTATGTTTTTTGCGGGCGATATTATTGTCATGGCGATGTTATTGTCATGTCGACGTTTTGACAAGCGATGTTTTGACGACGATGTTTTGACGGGCGATGTTTTTTCCGGCGATGTTTTGACGTAGACCCAAGTATGCGTATCTAATTCTAATAAAATACACAAATCTCTATACTTATTCATAAAATGTAATTTGTACCAGTGAAACTAAATATATTTAGAATTAAAATAATTGTTGGAACCTGTCCTGAACAGTTTTCAAAATATTAAATTAACGTTCTATAATGCTGAATGAACACCCCTGTGGTTCAGTGATGCCAGATTGGAAATTATGTCCCCATTTTGAGAATTTTTGAGGCTTCTGGGGTCAAATTTGGGACCAAATGTTTGTGGGGACTTTATTGGGGAATTCTAAAATTTTTGAGGACAAATCTGGGGAGGTCTTCAACTTTCTGTCAATGTTGGCAACGTAATGATTTATCTCTACGACTACGGACTTTCAATAACTTTATTGTTATTTGGGGATTTTTTTCAAAAATTGCCTTCATTTGGGGAAAAATCTGAGCTTTCTATGGCTTAAATCTGGTTGATATTTTTTTTTTTGAAAACTTTATTTTCCCTTTTTAGTAGAAATCAAGTTCGGGATTTTTTCGGAAAAAAAAAAAAAACCCTGATTTGGGGAAATTTGAAGACCTGTTTGGGGAAATAATTTTCGACCATCTGGCATCACTGTTGTGGTTTTAAGTTTCCTCAGCTGTTAAATAAAAGTGATCCTTTTCGCCGCTACCACAGAAGCTGAAAAAATTCTAATGTGAAACTTTCGCTTAAGACACTAGTTCCAGGTTCCACTAAAAGTACACCAAATTACTAGACGTTACGTTATGTCTTCAATTAGACCGCATTTCCTCATGAATTTGATGGGCTTATATATTTGGCTGGTTTTCACTTGTTTAGAAGCTTTTTTTTTTTTTTTTAATACACACACATACATGTATATTTATAAGGATTGAGGGTTTTATATTTTTATTTATGTATTTCTTTTCTTTTCTTTTTTATGTTTTTTATACATATAGGGTAATTCTTTATTGCACCGACAAACTCAGGTGGCTAACAGAACTCATATAGAAAATAAAAATTTATATCAGTCCTGTCCTATCTCAAACTGTTTTTAAACTACTGGGAATAGAATAAAAAGCTAAAAATTTTACAATGTCCCTCATAAAAAAAAAAAAAAAAAAAAAAAAAAAACAATCAAGCACATATTTAGAAAGAGCAGAAAAAAATCTTACAATACGAAATCAGTTTTCTTACAATATCTACATTTGTTGATGAGTTACAAGTTTGAGTAGGAAATCTACGTTCAGAACAAGTCTATAGACGTAATTCAGCGATGGATAAAACATAAATGCAATATGTGTTGTGGGGGGAAATAATGAATGAAATCCAAAACAAGCAGAAATCGAAAAGGCATAGACAGACAAACGTATTTTTTGATGCATTTATCAGTAGCACATTTCAGCTTTGAGATATATTCAATCGAGATATAATGTCTAAAAATTCCCTAGAATAGAATCTAAAAATCGATAAAAGTCATTGTTCTGGCAGGTCTTAACGGGACTCCTCCTACTCCTTTCTCCTTACAACATTTTCAGGGGTCGTAATTCTTCATTTTTTTTTTTCAGGATATTCTCCAAGAGGAGAAGTTTTCGCCTCTATTGCTATCAGTATCAGAGCTGCCAACCTAATCCGACAAATTGTTAGTACCGCCCCTTCTTCTACACCACTTAATTTTTTGAGTATTTGTTTTCTTCATTCATCGTAAATATATTTGAAGAGAATTACTCTAAAAATTAGGTGGTGTAGGAAAAGGGGCTAACAATTTGCCGGATTTGGTTGACAGCTCTCCAATATTCTCACACAATAACCTTTATGCTATTTAATCCCTATACATTACTATAAAAAATTTTGCATGAAATTAGTGGTGGCAAAAAAGGAGGAAAATTTTTCCTCTTTGAGAGTCTCCTGAAAAAAAAGGGCGGAGAGTACGACCCTGCATTTTTTCTTAAACTTAAATATAGATTTCTCGAGAACGGGATAAGGAGGGCTAACAGTTTCTGCATCAAAAATCACGTTAGGTCATGCCCTCTCGAATCAACATAATTTAATTGATTTCTATTATTACACTATTGGGATGGTTTCCTGGTAAGTACCATAGTTAGCCTTGTATATTTGAAAGTTGATACGAAAATCAAGTTTGTGTAATTTATAAATCCTAAATCTGTCCATTTTCAGTATGGAAAACGCTTTTATTTATTTATTTATTTTAAGTAAAACCTATGATACTCATAAATGTCAATTATAACTCAAGCCAATTACATATTTGTCAACCATCTCATTATGAACCGTACAATTTTTAGTACCCGCCTTTTTTTTTCCACCAATAATTTTGTAGAGTAATTTTAGTCTTATTTAATTGCAACAACATTTGGAGAGAGTACCTCTAAAAATATAGTGGTGTGAGAAAAGAGTCATTTTTTTCAGGGTGCGTTAACAAGTGTACGGTTATTAATAAGATGGTTGGTAAGTATGCAACTATAATATAACAGGGTGGCTACAGACCCGCCTTTATTCCCTGATTCTTTCACCAGAATATTTATATAATAATTTGCACTTAATTAATGGTGCAAACATATACTATTAAAAATTCGTAAAGAATAATACTGGTGAGAGACTCAGGGAAAAAATGTGTCTGTGACCACACTCATAACTGAGTCTAATAAAATATTCAAATATGTATACTCATTCATAAAATTTAATACATACCAGTGAAGCTAAATAAAATAAATGTTAGAAGAAATGCTGCACCATACTTGACAACCATCTCATAAATAACCGTACAATTGTTAACGCCCCCTGAAAAAACGCCCTTTTTCTCACAGCACTATATTTTTAGAGTTATTCTCTCCAAATGTTGTTACGATTAAATAATCCTAAAGTTACTCTAAAAAATTATTGGTGTGAAAAAAAAGGCGGGTGCTAAAAATTGTACGGTTCATAATGAGATGGTTGGCAAGTATGCTGCACGTTTCTCAAAAAAGAGTTTCTTTAACGTTCTATAATGCTGAGTGAACACCCATGTGGTTATAAGTTTACTCACCTGTTAAGTAGATATAAAAGTGATCGCCTTCGCCACTCCCATAGAAGCTGAAAAAGTTTCAACGTGCAACTTTCGCTTAAGACACTAGTTCAACTAAAAGTAGACCATTTCCTCATAAATTTGATGGGCATATATATTTGGCTGGTTATCACTATTACATAGATGCCAATATTTTAATTTATTCCGGAGTAGTTTTAGCCCCGCCTTTATTTCGCACCACTTTATTTATAGAAAAAATTAATATAAAACTTCGATAAAATAAGAAAAAAATACTATTAAAAAATAAGTGGTACGAAATAGAGGCGGGGCGAAAATTACTCTGGAATAAATTAAAACATTGGCAGCTATGCTATTACTTGGAAACTTTTTTTTTTTTTTTTTTTAACGCAGACACACATATATATATATATATTTATATTTATAAGATTTTAGGGTCTTATATTTTTGTTTATATATATATATATCTTTTCTTTTTTTATTGTCTTTTATGTATACAGGGTGATTTTTTTATTGCATCGGCAAACTCAGAGGGTTAACAGAACTCATATAGATCATAAAAATTTATGTCAATCCTGTCCTATTTCAAACTGTTTTAAGCTACTGGGAATAGAATGAATAGCCAAAAATTTTACAATGTCCCTCCCTCATTAAGGAAGAAAAAAAAAAAAGAAAGAAAAGAAATCAAGCACATATGTAGAAAGAGCAGAAAAAGACTTACAATACTAAATCAGTTTTCTTACAACATCTACATTTATTGATGAGCTACAAGGGTTGAAACATTGAATATATATATATATATATATATATATATATATATATATATAATTTCGCAAAAATCTTTCTAGCCACAATAGGTAAAATTTACTAAAAATCGACCCATTCCAATGGAATTCGAATAAGCTTACAGTGAACCATATTGGTTGACTAGTTCCGGAGAAATTTAGCTGTTTGTTTGGCATGCACCATTCATTTTCATGTTTTCAAAAAGTGAGACACCTCCCAACGCATTTTGAAATATCCTTACCAAGTTTCATCAGTTTTAATTTTTGATCACACCTAAATATATTAATTTGCTTTTTTACTTATTACGTAGACAGTAATTTATGCTTATCTTTATCGTAAAATTACTATAAACATTCATTTCTATTTTGATTTAATAAAATAAAAATAATAATACAAAAAATATTGTAGTGAAATATAGGTAGAGTTTATCTCTAAAAACTAATAAAACATCCTTATAAATTATGTTTATTTTACAAAGCAACGCATATAATAATAATAATAATCATAATAACAGTAATAATAGGTAAATAAAAATATATAAAAATAAATAAAAGAAAAGAAAAGAAAAAGAAATTAAAGAAAATTAAAATAAGTATTAAAATATAACAAATAGACATGTATTCTATGTCTAGGATTAAAGTAAAGCTTTATAAAATTGGCACATTTGCTTTCCACTGTTTTATGAACCAACATTTTAAGTTACTCTGGAGCTTTTTAGCCCTGCCTTTACTTCATGCCACTTTTTTTAAAAAGAGTAATTTTTCCATATTTTATCGTTGTTGTTTGTTGTATGTTGAAGAAAATTATTCGAAAATTAAAGTTGTGCGAAATAAAGGCGGGGCTAAAATTGCACCGTAATAAATTAAAATGTTGACAACTATGGAAATTAGCATATTTTAAATGGATATTTTGCATACAGTGTGGGTCCAAAGAAAAAATAAAAAAATAAAAAATTCCACACTGTAGAAAAATTGACTTAGAACGTTTTTAGAAATTTTGTGTTTGTCATAACTTCAAAACTAATGATTGAAAGAAATAAAACTGCCGTGTTTGCATAATACGAAAGACATACGGTACTTTTGTAAATTTTTGATTTAATAATTGTCTTTATTACAGTGTACGAAGTATTTAATAAAAATCTACATAAAATGTTCTTTTAAACGTAATATAATAAATATACATTTTGTAATCTATTAGGATTTATTATATAAAATAAGCACGTTATATTTTATTGTATGAAATAAAACTATTTATTTGTTATATTTGAACAATTACTTTACAAAAACTAGTATATTGTGGCCGCCAGGGGGAGGGGGAACCGATGCCCCCACATGCACAAAAATTTTTTTCCTAGTTATCTACTATTATCAATAATTCATATTAATTTTACAATCACGAGTTTAAAATAACTCTCATTATGCACATTTATACGAAATTTTGTCCTATACTGCCATGTTAAAAGTTTACGAAAAATGCGATCACAGCGCCATCTGTTGAGAGACTGATCTCCAAATCTAATCAGTACCAGAAATTTTAACATGAACAACAGATACTTTGCTAAATATCATAAATATTTTTTTTTTCTAGTTCTTGCAAAGTTTTAGGCTACAAATTTCGAATCCCCACCCCCCTTTTATAAGCAAAACATTTTCGAGCTAATTGAGATTAGGACACTTTCCAGGTTTGGTAAAGAAGAATTTCTAAGCTATTTTTTGTGGGATCTAACTTAAAGTGAGAAAAGTTATGATTACTTACAGAATTATGTTCTCAGGGGAATGGATAAGTAATTTTAACATTTTTTGAATCAAATAAACGTACCACAGATGCCGTGCAGCAATTTGCATATCATCGGGAAATGCTAATTGTGAAAAAGTCTGAGATACCTCCAAAATAGTCCGTCAGATACCAATTTTATTATAGCCGTGTTTTATTTCGAGTTACCTGATTCCTTGAGCATGACTATTTTCGTGACTCCTTGAAAATTTATGCACCTCTATACTACTCAGGGGTAGAGATGTAAAAAACCCGGGAATTTTGCTTCAGGGAAATAAACATGGGAATTTTCGGGTTTAAACCAGGAATTTTGGGAACTTTAGAAACTTTGATGGGAAGAAACTAATATTCAGTGAATTCAATTACTTAAAAAATACCTTTTATAATGCTCTGTTACGATGCTAAAGATCTTTCAGGGCGAAATCCGCCCCTTCTTCAGTAGCTACATGGTCTGTCTCTGTTGTTGAAACTGATTTTTCATCTTGCTTCTTTTTCCCGGTCTTGTTCTCCATGATGTGGCGCCACACTCGATCCAAATCGGCGCGCGACTCGTGCCCGTTACACGCTAATTTGTCTTTAACTATTTCTATGCACGCTAATTTTTCTTTAACTATTTCTATACAGGCTAATTTGTCTTTAACTATTTCTAAATTTTAAATTTTAATGTTTAATATTCAGTGTTTAGATTTATTTTCACTTCTTTTAAGTGTACAAACAACTTGTTTCAATATCATTTTTATTCTATTTGCTTAAATAAATGAGATATAAAAAATTATGATGTTATTTTGCAAAAAATTGTAAAAAATTAAACATTTACGTTATTGACTATAATAAATGATGAAGTTTTGTCTGCCTATTTAAATAACTTTAGAACTTTTTTTTTCTTTTTTTTTTAATGAATACCATAATAAAATATGTTATAAAAGATAATATAATGAAATTAAATTATGGTTAGAATACTTTAAAATTATTAAATTTTATTATAATTCACCAAACAAAATTTCACAATAGTTCATGAAATTTTGTTATAATCAGTTAAAAAGCACGGGCAAGAAAATCGAACATGTGTTCTTCGGTTATTAAGAATTAGGGCAATAATTTTTTAATGCATCAAATCAATACATAAAATATCCAATAGCTAATAATTAATAATTTGGCAGTTATTTCTTTCTTTCTTTATTTTTTGCATATTAATATTGTTGAAATTTTAATTGAAATAATATTTTCCATTGTAATATTATTGATTGTTTTAGTAAATGCAGAATATTTTGAAGCATTTTTGTTTTATTTTTGAAATAAAATGTTAAAGATATACAACTGAAACATGATAAACTCCGATTGCGATAAAAAAAAAAAAAAAAGTGTTATATTGAACCCAGTGTGTATACAGTCAGAACTAAAATATAAATATACTACAATAACAGAAAATAAGTCTGTTAATTAATGAAATTTGAAACTTCTACTTTTTAAATTTATAGACGTTAAAAGCACTATTTAAAAATTGAAAGATCATAAAAAACATCTAAATGTGAGATAACATTTTGAAATGAATTCGAACAAACATATCTAATCTCAGGAGAAAAAAAAAAAAAAGAAGCTAAACTCGTAATTTTTGAAACTTTCAAAATTCCCTTCCCAAAAAACCGGGTTTATTCCCTGGTTTAAACCCGGGTTTTTTATCCGCTCACATCTCTACTCAGAGGTCGTACTCTGCGCCCTTTTTTCAGGACACTTTCAGGGATTAGACATTTCTGTCTTTATTGCTACAACCACAGCCTCCTAAACTAGATGCCTTCCGCTTGGCTCGGAAACTTGGCGGTAGACATTGCCACCCGTTACAGATTGCGCGACTTTTTTTAATTCAAAATCCGCCAAAAATTTTTAAAACTGGGATTTGATATACATAAAAGATGAATAGAATCGAAGAACCGTCGATTTTATATATCATATATCACTTCTTAAAATTATTGGTGACAGTTGAGCAAAAAATTCGCGCAATCTGTACCAGGTGGCGCTGTGTATTGCTTGAACTATTGCCAAGTTTCCGAGCCACGCGGTAAGCATCTAATTTAGGAGGCTATGCTACAACATTTTTTATGCAAAAATCTCTATTTTATTCAGTCACTACACATTGATATAAACATATAATAAATATTTATACATGAAATTAGTGGTGGCAAAAAAAGGTAAAATTTCATATCCCCGCGAGTGTCCTGAAAAATGGGCGGAGAGTACGACCCTGACTATAATGCATACTTGCCAACGATCTCATTAATAACCGTACAACTGTTAACGCCCCCTGAAAAAACGCCCCTTTTCTCACACCATTATATTTTAAAAGTTATTCTCTTCAAATGTTGTTACGATTAAATAAGACTAAAATTACTCTAACAAATTATTGGTGTGAAAAAAAAAGGCGGGTACTAAAAATTGTTCTGTTGATAATGTATGAGATGGTCGGCAAGTATGAAAGTATGGTAATGTAAGGAGAATGTATCACTGTTTTAAAAGTGCGATTTTCATTAAGTCGGTCAAATTTTTGTCATCAGATCTGCTTATATCCTGCAGCTCGTAATAAATTAAACTTGACTCATCAGAGAGAACCATTTCAGCCTAATAATTAACTGAACATTTTTTAAATTTATTTTTAGCCTTCTGCAGTCTTGGTTTCCTTTTTTTTTTTTTTTTTTTTTTTTTGTTAAGAATAGATTTTTTTAGATTTTCCGGCATTTAAATATGCTTTGTTTAATCGTTGTTGCCCTGGATTTAAAGAAATTATGTTGCTAAACACATTTTCTGAATCTCTTCTATGTTCTAAATGAATTACAAAACTATTTTTTAAGCACTGGCTTTTTAACTTGCAGTCATCTCGGTTGGATGAGCAATGTTTCCGCCTAGAGACAAATTTCCAGTTTAAACAGCTAAAAAATTTTATATCTTGCTAAAAACAGTCTCATCAATACTTCGTTAACATTCAATCATTTCGCCATCTCGCGTATTAATTTTTTTCCCCCTCTCTCAAAAATTAATATTTTTTGTGATATAGTTAATTGCCTTATCCTTGCCATTTTTGAAATATTTTCTAAAATTACAATTTTTCTAGCAATTGCATTTTGTTTTTAACACCTCGTTCAATCCTAAATTGTACGTGGAGGAGAACGTAATAAAATCTGTTCGAAAATTTGCTTTTAAAACAATAAAACTGTCGTTTGCAGAAAAAAAAAAAATGGAAAATAACCAAATGTGTTTTTTTTTTTTGTTCAAACAGTTTTCCCCCAAATTCTTATGTACTTACTGTCATTCACTACGGTATGTTTGTGAATCTCAACATAATTTAATTGTTGCCATTTTTTTTTCTTTTTTAAAAAAAGTACATTTATTTAAAATGAGGAAAATAAATTAGAAATATCAGTCGTATCGTTACAAATAAGGTACCAAATGAAAGGGAAAGTTTTTGTGAATCCGATGGATTAAACAGCTTATCGATCGGGCAATCAGATTTTTAAAAATTAACTAAAGTATGAATTTTAGGTGGCAACAGCAAAAGATTGTAAGGAAACCGATAGGAGAAATAAGAAAAAAATCTGCTTCACAGTAAGCAGGGGTGTTTGTGTCCCCGGAAATTGCTACCAGAATTGTTTAATAGTGGTATCATTGGTAGTTTCCTAGTACAGTTTAGCAATTAAATATAACAAAAAAATACAATTCGTAATTACTGGTGGGAAATAAAATAAAAAACCAGGAACGCAAACACCTCTGCATTGTCACATGTTTTTGAAGCATGATTAAAAATTGCAGTTTTCATTTTTTTTTTTTTTCTCTCACGAACACAAAAATATAATATACAGCCTGTACCCCACAAGACCAACTTGCATTTTAAATTTCATCAATTTTTTTGGTTAATAAACAAAAAAGTTACTTTTTTTTAATTATTAAACTAGCAGGCTTTGCCCGCTTCGCTGGATACTATATTTAAATGATTTCTTTGTAACTGAATATATTTCGATTGGCGACTATTTTCGTCACAGCTTTAGTATGGGACCTCCTTGGCAATATCAAACATTTTTTGAACTTCTCGAATCTGTACAACAAAACTATTATTAAAACAAATATTTTCAAAAACAGTCCAATAGCTGGTGTTAATTCTTCGAATATTCTGGAAACAGTTGAAGCTGTTATTCGTACAGTATAAGTCATTATTCGATGAATGTTCTGGGACAGTCCAAAAAATAGTCACTTGTTCCACAGGAGTAAAGCAAATAACATCAACTACACCAGAGCAAAAATTTTCGCTCACTCACGAAAAATGTCCAGTCGCTTAGAGCTCAATCCCTAAAGTGCAATGACTCAGAATAGGTCTCTGAATAACTCTGGATCGCAGTGACTATATACTCTTTCACAAAAATCAACTCACACCTACTTATAACTTTTGGCGATGGGGCTTGGAGATGACTTCATCGAGAATCCCTTGGTAAGCTCAAGGTTCCCGTGTGTCGGAGAGCTTCGAAACATCGGGAACCCTAAACTATCATTTTTCACCAAATTTGGTCGCCCACTCGCCAAGTTTGTCTCCAAGACTATGCTTTCTAATAAACATATCTTTATTTACTTATTTAAATATTAATTTGAATTAATCAAATATTTCTTCCCGACAGCGTGCAAGTGCAGTCACACAAAGCAGCTCATTTATTTGTATGTTAAATTAGCGTAGTGATTGGTATATAAAAAAATAAATAAATAACTAAACATTATCGTGCTACACAATACTCCCTTGGCGGCTTTTGAATTTTTGTCGCCATGTTAGCGATTTTTTTTTTTTTTTTTTTTTTTTTTTGTATAATTTCTTGCATAAAAATAGAAAGCGTTTTATCGGACACCTTTTCGTTAACATATAAGAACCCTTCATATTCTGTTTATTTTATTAATGGTTTTTAGGTTTAAAATAGTGCTTGATGATATAAATTTTCTATTTTTAAAACTGCACTTTTTTTTCTATGAAATTATCTACTCAGATAAAAATAGATCATTTATGTGACTACTATTTCAGTTTATTTTTTTCGTTTTGTAATATTTTATTAATTTTACATTTTTCTTGAACTACCTAGATTAAAATCGCTGTTGCTAAATTAAACCTCTTGGCGAAAAATGTTCGGTGTACTTCAACGCAACAATTTAAAAAATCACCCAGGAGGATCTATAAATAAAACTGACAACATATGTTAGCATCGTAAACTATATTAGCACTTTATCAATGTGTAAAAGAAATTTTAAATTAAAAATGACGTCAATTTTTGTGAGATGCATAATTTATTTATTTATTTATTTTATTTTTTATTGTTCACGTTTAGATAAATGTATTTATTTTCCTGTTGGGAGAAAAAAAAAAAAACTCGTATTTTTTTTGGCAACAATTAAATTATGGATAAAATTTAAATGGCTAATTTTTTGCTATTATTAGTTTACAAAATTGCTATTTTATGCATAAAAATAACAAAAAAAAGTTTTTTTTCGGAATGAAAGGCAGCCAGCTTTGTAAGTTAGGGTATAAGCTATCTCCATTACAAATTTCATCGAAATCCGTCGAACAGTTTTGGCGTGAAACTCAGTCAAATAAAATCACAGACATTCACATTTATAATATATATAAGATTAAATTTTATTCTAACTTCGAAAAGATTTATGTGATACGATGCATTAAGAATTTGGGTTTTAAAGGTTTTTTAAAATAGATTATTTAAACTCCTAGTATGATTAATTACAGCAATTTTAGTACTTACTTAGGGGGAAAAATTTCCAAGTACAAGTGAATGCATATACTAATATTGTGATACAAATACAGGGTGGCTACAGAGCCGCCTTTTCCCCCCTGATTCTTCCACCAGAATATTTATAGGATAATTTTCACTAAATTAATGGTGAAAATATGCTATTAAAAGTCCCTAAAGAAAAATATTGGGGGAAGAAGCGGGGAAAGAATGTGGTCTGCGACCACCCTGAAGTATTATAGGGGTCGTTGCTTCCGCTTCTTTTTCAGGACAATTTGAGAAATGAAAAATTTATGCCTTTTTTGCTATCACTTTGTTTTATGAAATAACTAGCAGGCTTTGCCCGCTTCGCTGGTCATTATATTGAAATGAATCCCCAAAACAGCATATCATTGATAATAATAAAATATCTAAAAAAAAAAAAAAAATTTAAATCCGTCAAAATCTAATTTTAAGTTGCCCAATGCCTTCGGCAGTCCCTTACCTGCTTTTTACTCCCCCTCCCTCGCGGTTACAGTTGAAAGTTTTACAAAATCTCATCAAAGTGCATATTTCGCACACTTAATTAACATTCACACACCAAAATTCGCCATTCTTAGGTAATTTGGACGGATTTAAGCTTCAAAATGTGGTTTTTGCCCCGCCCGCCCCAAGAGGAAGGAGGGGGGGGGTAAATTTCCAAAATTACTTTATATTTCATGTTGCATACACATACCTGACCGACACATAAAAAAAAATTGAGATCATGAAATTATTTAAAGCTGAGCTATGCTTTAAAACTTTTTTTTTTTTTAAATCTCTCCTCCCGTTCTTAAAGGAGGGAAGGAGGAGTGAATTTCGCAAAATCTCTTCATACTATGAGTTAGATACATATAATCGTCCCTTACATAAAAAATGTCCAACCTTAGATAATTTAGTGCAGCGTTACGCATGAATACATGTTTTTGCCCCCCCATTCTCCAAAGGGCGGTAGGGTGGAATTTCATAAAATCCCTTTGTAGTGTGTGTTCAGTTCGATTTCCTCGTGTGTTGAGTACCCTTCTTCCAAAATCTTTTCCCTTCCCTCCCCCCTTAAAAATCCAAAATTCCAAAATCGCAGAAAATAATTTTTTTGTACTGAAGTCTGGTCTTTCCATCTTCAATTTCTTCACCGTTAAGTAATTTGGAGCCGAGTTAAGCCTTCTGCCCCCCCAAGGAGACGGGGGGGGGGGGGGGTATTTTGGAAAATTCCGTCTTAGTTGGGGGTCAGGCTCCGAAATCCAACCTGGTCACTAAAATTTGTGACCCTCTTTCCCACAGAATCGTCATGGCAGTGTTGAGTCAGTGAATCGTTGAGTTTACTCTTTTATATGTACAGATTTGTTTATATTTTTTATGGACTACTTGGCTTAAGGTTGTTGTCACAAAAATAGAGTCCTTGGCGAAAAATGTCCTATCTACTTCAGTATTAAAATTAAAAATATACGCAGGATTATCAACTAATAAAGCTCTTTAATACAGATCTGAATTAGCTTTCATTTTCTTATTATTTAATTTTGATAATGACGTTATGTTGTCATGTGCCTAAGCAAATTTAATATGTATTATTTTTTTTTTATTATTATTCGCGTGAAATATTCTTTGGCAACAATTAAAAATTAAAATAAATTATTTTAAAATTTTATTATAGAAGAAATATTTATATTATACAGAAGATTAATTAGAAATTTACATTTTTTCCGGTATAAATAGTAGCCTATGTCTTATTCCAGACTATTACCTATCTCTATACAAAATTTCATCCAGATCCGTTTAGCCGTTGTGGTGTGATTGAGTAACAAACATCCATCCAAACTTTCGCATTTATAATATTAGTATAGATTATAGTTATCGTGTGCATGTGTTAGATTGAGTTATTTTGCTATCAAATTGACAAAATTTTAATTTTAAATTTCAAAACTCTGTCGTTCTTGGTGCTTATTGTATTTGGTGATCGAAAACGTAATACGAAAATATGTATGCCAGATGTATATTTTCGTAATATGCATTATACGAAATATTGTTTCATATTATTCATTACTCTCTTAATATAAGTTGTTAAAATAACCATGATTTTTGAAAGGAATTAAATTATGTTCGCCAAATAGTTTGTCGATATATATATATTTTTTTTTTCTGCTAAGGATGACCGATATCAAATCTATTCCGCTGCAATATCGTATCTTATATCAAATACTTTATTTAGACATTTGGAAAGAAATTTGACTTCAAATTATGATAGAATATTTATCATTTTCCTTTTAATTAGTGTATTAGTTGGATATTTATTGTGTAAATATCATCCTTTGAAATGAAATGTTTGTGTTTTCAATCGAATATAAAAGTTTGCCATTTTTTTTCTAAGAGTTTTGATATTAAAAATTCAAATTTTGTCAATTTTACAACAAAAATAACTTAATCTAACGCATGGACATGATAACTAATACATATCTATACCTAAATATGGGGATTAAAATCGGGAAATAATTTTCCTCGATTTTTAATAATTTTTTACAAAAAATCCAATGGGCGTTTAACATAGGACATATTTTTCTTGAATCCACAAACGGCCAGTGACGTCATCACTTCGCTTGCGTATTAGCACTTTATCAATGTGTAAAAGAAATTTTTAATTAAAAATGACGTCATTTTTTGTGAGATGCATAATTTTTTTTTTATAATTTTTTATCGTTCACTTTTAGATAAATGTATTTATTTTCCTGTTGAAAAAAATAAATAGATTCGTTTTTTTTTTTTTTTTTTTTGGCAACAATTAAATTATGGATAAATTTAAATGGCTAATTTTTTGCTATTATTAGCTTACAAAATTGCTATTTTATGCATAAAAATCGCAAAAACAAATTTTTTTTTGGAATAAAAGGTAGCCAACTTTTTAAGTTAGGGTATAAGCTATCTCCATTACAAATTTCATCGAAATCCGTCGAGCAGTTTTGGCGTGAAACTCAGTCAAATAAATTCACGGACATTCACATTTATATATATATAAGATTTCTGTACTGCATAATCACGATATACTACATTAAAATTATAACAAAGATTTCTCCAAGAAAAAAGTGGTTGTAAAAGAGGCGAAAATTTCTCATCTTTGAAAGTGACCTGTTAAAAAAAGAAGATTACGATCCCTGAGGAACGAGTTGCCAAATTTTGTAATTTATTCTGGAGCATTTATAGCCACGCCTTCTTTTCGCATGAGAATTTTTGTAGAATATTTCTTTCAAATATGTGGCATCAATTAAACTAGAAGAATGCATTTCTTCAAAATTATTGGCATGACAAAAAAGCGGAGCTAAGACTGCTCCGAAATAAATTTTAAAAATTGGCAACTCTACCAGAGTATTATCAAAAATGAATTACTGATAGGAGTTGGTAAAAGAATTTGAAAACGTGATGGAAGGAGTCTCGCTTTTTGAAAACGTGAAAATTATGGTGCATAAGAAACAAACAGCTAAATTTCTATGGCAGTATCAAATCATATGATTAATTAGAATGCAATTAGAATGGGCCAATTTTTAGTATATTTTACCGATTGTGGCTAGAACGGTTTTTGCGAAATTAATGATTAAATTTTTGGACGAATATATATATATATATATATATATATTAATCACTGTTTCAATGCTAGTAACTCATCATTATCATCAAACTTAGATATTGATGTCATTTTGTAGGATTTTTTTTCTGTTCTTCATAATATGCGCTTGATTTTTGTGCAGCATATTTAGAAACTTCAAAAATGAGGGACATTGTAAAATTTTTAGCTTTCTCATTCTATTTCCAGTAGCTTGAAAGCGGTTTGTATTAGGATACGTTTTTATGTTCCATATGAACTTTTTTATTACAGAGTGGTGGCAGGCCACATTTTCTACCATGATTTTTCCACCTGCAATTTTTTCTCTTAATTTTTAATAGTAAGTTTTCACTATTAATTAGATAAATTATTGTCTTATAAATACTCTGGTGGAAGAATTAGGGAAAAAAGAAGAGTCTGTAGGCATTGTGTATTATTAATCCCCTGAATTTGTCAGTGCAATAAGTAATCACCCTGTATATGCACTAATGTTTATTTCGTGTGAAATATACGTGGTCAGATGAAATATTATACCTTTTCTTTTATTATATAAAAGATTCTTTTTTTTTTTCAGTGTTTAATATTATTTTCAATATTGTTATGAAAATAAATTAGTTTTAACCCACTTGTTAAAACGCAGTCAAGAAAAAATAAATAAAAAAATAAATAAATAAATAAATAAAAAAATCTGGACTTATATTTTATTTTGATAAAAATCGATGTCATGTTAGGACAGGTTCGCTATAAAAAATATACCGTATAACCGATCGCTACGAAAAATGGTACACATTGGTCAATACAAAAATCTGATTAGCGCTGCCTTTTTTAGTTTAATCGAATAATTCATTTAAAAGGTATTAACCCGTTAGTAGTCGCTATAGACAGCGCCACCCATTAAAAATTGCACACTTTTTATTATGAATAAAAAAATCTGGCAACACTAAAAGATGGGCGGCAAATCGACCAACCAGCGTCTACTAACGGGTTAAATAAAACTCCATTTCAACTTAAAAATTTTTATAAAGGAAAAACAAGTTGATACCACCGAACTTTAATTAGGCAGAGAGCGAAATGGTAACCCTTCTATGTGGCCAACATGACAGTGTTTGTCACGCGACAAAGACTATTATTACAGCTTATTATTGGCCAATGTCATAAATGCCAACATTTTAATTTATTCTGGAGTATTTTTAGCCCCGTCTTTATTTCGCACCAATTTATTTATAGAATTTTTTTTTCCAATAGATAATTTCGATGAAATAAGGAAAAAATTACTTTTAAAAAATAAGTTGTATGGAATAAAGGCAGGGCTAAAAATATTCCTGAATAATTTAAAATGTTGGCCTCTGTGCAATGTATGGGAACTTACTTAATTGGCATAATTTTTGGCGAATGTGTGTTGTATGATTTCCAGCCACACGTCCGCAAAAGGTTAAAACAGCAATATTAGAAAAATAAATAATACATAAATAATTTTTTTTCTTGTTTGTTTGTTTATTTTAAGCAAACAAATCAATTTTGTCTGGTTTATTGAAACATATCTCCGATGTTAAGTACGTCATTCTGATTTTTCGTGTTATTTTCGTTTGATTCACAGATGTGAGATAAAAATAAATAAATAAATAAATAAAAAGAAAGAAAGAAAAATCAGAGCTGCCAACCTAATCCGGCAAATTGTTAGTACCGCCCCTTTTTCAACACCACTTAATTTTTAAAGTAATTTTCTTCAAATATATTTGCGATGAATTAAGAAGAAAAAAGGTCTAAGAGATAACTGGTGTAGAAAAAGGGGCGGTACTAACAATTTGCCGGATTAGGTTGGCAGTTCTGAAAAATAAAGAAAAGTTCACTTAATGATTTTAGATTGTTTATAAGAAAAATTGTAAATAAAGCTGCTTTTTGGTGATTATTAATTTTAATCTCAAAGTCTAAAAGTTCCTAAAATATTCCTAAAATTAAGACCCGTAAGAAATTTATTTTGATTCTAAAAATGAAAATTCAGGGATGTGAACTTGGAGTAGATTTCATACCACTATTTATGAAGAAAAATTTTCTTCGCGATAAATTATTGATTGAACAAGAAGAAAATTTATTTTCATTATTAGTGGTATAAGTTCTGCGCCAAATTCTCATCTCTAAAGGTTCATTTAAAAATTAATACTTTTGGTGATACATCTAAGACACTTTTGAAAAATATGTTCAATATACCTCTTCAGTGTCAGTCCTAGTAACAACACTCTCTCGGTACTCATATATTCTATCCTCATCTTCCCTGTTGTTGTCAGATGGGCTATAGTAGTCAGTACCTGAATCCACAGAAGCGGCTATCCTCCTACGAGGCTGGGGCATTTCCATGTACATACGTCCTGACTCCCCTTGTCTGCTGGCCAAGGTCGCAAAAGCAGCCACGGCCAGGGCGTCTTCGGCAGTGGCACACACAAAAGCATGGCACTCGAAAGTAGTTGGCGAGGACACACTGCGGTAAATACAGGCGAAGATGGAAGGGTGCGTCAAGCTGACCAGAAACCTCTGTTTAGAGGCGAGGCAGATGTATGACTTGTGGTCGAGAACTCCATCCGAGCACGCTAGAGGTACGAAAGCAGCTCCAAATACCTGCGAAGAAAGAATTTTAGACGTAAGAACGATTGCAAATACAGTAAACGCCGCTTAATAAATTCACTGGTTAATAAAATCAGCCGCTTAATCTGATCAAAAAAAGTTCACATAATAATTTTAGATAGTTTATAAGAAAAATTGTAAATAAAGCTGCGTTTTGGTGATCATTAATTATTATGTGAACTATCGGAATTTGCCAGGACCGGAATCAAATCAATGTAAACTACAGTAGAGCACCTAGTACGCATACGTCTTTCAAGGGACTGGCGTAAAAGGATGTATAAATGAAAAGACAGATAATCGAAATTTTAATAATAACATCTTGATTAGTACAAATTTAATTACACTTAAGCAAAATTTATATGAAAATACTTATTAATAAAGTTTCTTAAGTTAATAAATGTGTATTATTACTTTTTTTATGACAATAATTAATTAAAAAAAAAAAAAGATTTATTATGAAAACGGAGAAAAATTATACTATTAATGCATGATTGGGTACTAATTACATATATCATATAATGAAAATAATATATTTTATATTATATTTATTAAATGATTTAGGAGATATTATAATTTTGAGAGATGTCATTTAAAAAGAATATGTTTTTGTTCTCAGAAGATTTATTAATAGCATAAGGGATAAAGTATTATTAAAATTAAGATATCTATTATAGACAAAAGCGAATAAATATAAAAGTAATTTAGAATTTCGTTATCTATTTTTATTAGCTATTTGATTTATTGAAAATATAGTAATTAATTATTGCCTTTATTCAAAGCTATAATCAAAATCCATATATGTGAAGGAACGACTTCACATGTATTATATTTCTTAAGAACTATATGAACACAGTTTAAATGTTAATTATAGATATTGCTTATCTTTAATAATAAGCATACGATTTATGTCCATACAGATAATTATTCAATAACATAAAAAATATTTAATATTTGTCTGATTTGTTGCTTGTCTACGAGTATTAAAATTTCTTTTGTGAATTCAATTGATTCTTTGATCAGTATTCTTCGATCTTTTCTGTGTTCCTCCATTTAAGATGCTTTCTAGGAAAAATTCGTCTTATTTAGAATAGAAAATAATGACAGGTAGAGAAATTTTGCGAATTTTAGTAAAGTGAAAAAGACGTATAACCGATATTAGCGGCATATAAACGAAGAATTTCAGGGATGGAACACGGGCGCAGTATTCATACCACTATCAATGTAAGAAAATTTTCTACCTCTTAAATCGACGATATTATAGGTAGAGAAATTTCTTAAACACATTCCGGTATGAATTCTGCGCCCGTGTTCCATCCCTGGAATTTTTACATTAAAATGAAAAGTAATGAATCAGGACCTTCCCTAAAAGGACGTATAAATGCAAAAGATGTATAAACGAGAGACGCATAAACGGTGCATTACTGTACTTCTAAAATCGCCGTTTTATAAAATTAGCACCGCCGCTTTATAAACTGAAAAATATCTCCTCAGCAGCCAAAAATATCATTTATGCACACTAAACATTTTTTTATTTACATTGTGATTTTTTATTTGCGTTGTAATTTCTTTCTTTTTCTTTTCTTTTTTTTAAATAAAAAAAGAAATTAAAGCACAACAATCTTTCCGTTATCGTTCATATTCGAAAATTTTACTCTTGCAGCAAAGTTACAAATTAAACTCGCCCCATAACTCATCTTCGTAACAATTTCAAGGAACGCATTCTTCAAAGCGCAGTAATAAGTTACAAATTTGATTTGATTTGTAAATGATACATATATATATAATTTTTAATTATTAAAAAACAATTTCTAGTTCTTAATTTGAAATAACTATGAATCAAGAGGTTAATCGGAAAGATTTTGAATTCATAAGAAAAGCGTGAACTTTTGTTAATGTAATGATGATTTTTTTCCTCAAATGAAAGAGCATAAACTTGAAATGAGTTTAATTTACTTATATCGAAGGAACAATTAATTATCAAAAATTAATTAATGTTGTTTACTAATTCCATTATTCATTACATTTTGGATTTCTTTCTAAATTCGGGGAAATAATACCTCTTCCTTGAGTGCAGGAACGTTCGCCGGATATAAAAATCAGCCGCTTAAAAAAATCATTTTGGCTCAGGACGAATGTGATCTTAATAAACGAAAGGAACTGTAATTGTTTGAGAAAATTATCAGAATCAAAAAGCTAGCTTAACCCCTTAACTGCCTCGGGCGTATATGTACGTTTTCCCGAAGTACGTTCCTTTCTATTGTACTGCTACGAGTGAAACTAATGACACGGTTTGATAATACAATAAAATAACTTTTAAAGTGATCTTGACCATAGACCTTATATAATAGACCACTCATCCCCTCTCATTATCTGTCTGCGACATGAAGTAGCTTCCCCAGCGAAATTATCACGTGATGCAAACCAGGAGAGAGAGACGAGAATGAATATTATGTGATTTTTCCATAGGAAAGAAAGTAGTTTTGAGTTTTTTAATTTCTGTATTGCACACATACTTTTTATTTAAGCCTTCAGATTTACGCATCGTTGGAAAGCTAAAATGTCATAGATTAATTATAAAAAAAAATCTTTTGTGAGAAACCATTCTGAAAGGGAGAATTTTTTGTTTGAATTCTTACAAAAATAAGTGCTTTCTTATAGAAGAATCGCCCTCAACTCCATGTCACGTGACATACGGTGCTGACCGCAAATGATGAAGGTTTCAGATTACACCCTCATGTTGAAGACATTCACTATAATGGGAAGTCCTATTGGTGGCGTAGTCTATATAAAGTCCCGGACCCATTTTGATGTTTAATAACTCATAAAATAATAAAGATAGATTAAAATTAATAACATAAATGGTTAGATAGACTCAAAAAGTTTCATGACCCTTGTCAATGAACTTTCACGTGTGCCCCCTTCGTCGCACGGAGAATATCAAGTCGATAGTCAGTTTCACGCCAGGTAGCGGCAAGCATGTCGGCATCCACAGAGGCTATTGCGGTTGTAATTCTGACTTTTAGGTCATCAGTGTTCGACACTCTCCTCCTGTAAACATTGTCCTTTACAAATCCCCAAAGGAAAAAATCCAGCGGCGTTATATCAGGTGATCTGGGTGGCCAAGGAATTGGACCTTCTCGCCCAATCCATCTTCCTGGAAAATGGTCATTCAAAGAACTACGAACGATGGTACCCCAATGAGGTGGTGCACCATCTTGTTGCAAAAAGACATGTGGCTGAAGCTCTTCTAGTTGTGGAAATTCGAAGTTTTCCAATATGTCTAAGTATACGACTGATGAGACCGTCTTTTCTGTAAAAGTCTGTGCATTCTCTTGTGGTATATGCATTCTCCTTAATATCCGCTCGAATAAAACATCACATACAAAAGTACTACATAGTACAAACACATCAAAAGTAAACATAACATTGCAATAGTTGCCATAAACAAAAGAGAGAAAACTGCAATTAATAAGCAGACGATATTTAGAAAAGTACAGATATTTAGACTGGAAAATGAAATTATCTGAAATTAACCACACGCGCAGACGATATTTACAAAAGTAAAGATATTCACACCAGAAAAGAAAATATATGAGTTATTCCATCAATGAATGCCATAAGTTTGTTTATATCTTCATTATTTTATGAGTTATTAAACATCAAAATGGGTCCGGGACTTTATAAACACCCTGTATATAAGGTATATGATCTTGACAGTGTTTTTGAAGGATTTACTATTTCAGAGTTGAAAGAAAACTGTGGCACTTTGAAGCGAATCTCGTAAATTTTCGTCGGCAGGTAAGGGGCTAATGAAAAGCCTCTGACACTCAATTCAATTAAATGTAATTTTTTTGTAAAATATGTAATTTTCACTTAGACGAACGATAAGTTTACAAATTATAAAGTGTCAACGTAATACTGGTCTTGAATTTGATTAAAGGTCTTGACTTCGATGGGTGGTCTTGAATTTCATTTTCTATAAAATCTATAATTTTAACTGAATTTTGACATTTTTATAGAGGGAAATCATTACCACTATTTTTAACAAATTTTAAATTTGATCCAAATCTATTGAAATATTGAGATTTAAAGATATATTTTTTTAAACATTTTTTATATTCTAACCGAAAAACTACGTGACTTATCAAGCAACATGAATTGGAAGTCTGACAACTCGCAAAGGGTATTGCAGGATAAGCATATGAAAACTGCACCAGCGTCGAATGAAGAGTTCTTGCCTGCTATTTATTGTTCTTTATCTGAAACATCTTTTGCACACAATTTTAGACTTCTACCCTCAATGATTAGGGAGTAATGGGGGTGGCAACCTAAAACGTTAAATTTAATTTAAAAAAAAAAAAAAACTATTCAAGATATCTTAACCAGGTTGAAACTATTTATAAAAGTTTATGAAGTACATAATATACATTTTTTTCAGAATTTTCACTCGATTTTAAACGGTAGAAAATGATAAGTATATTTTTGATGGGCGATGTTTTATACTTTCCACCAAAGTGACACCTACCAAAAAAATACAGTTTATTTGTTTATTAGTTAGCTATTACATATAAAAATTACAGAAGGGTCAAATTGGTAGAAAGTAGTGAAAAAAATAATAATCACTTAATAATAATAATACCAATGATATCTTACATCTCGCCCTTTTTTCAAGACACTTTTAAGGATGAGAAATTTCCGTAATTTTTGCTATCTTTATTTTTACATAATAGTCTCTATCCTATTTAATCACGTCACAACACTTCAATAATACTGATACAAAAATTTCTATATGAAAATAGCATAGATGGCAAAATTTAATTTATTCCGGAGTATTTTTTAGCCCCGCCTTTTTTCCATACCACTTATTTTTTTAAGGATAAAATTTCCTGATTTTATGGAAGTTATATTTTTCATAAAAATTTTCTATAAATAAGGGCGGGGCTAAAAGTACTCCGGAATAAATGAAAATATTGGCATCTATGAAAATAGCAGTAGCAAAAAAAAAAAAAAAAAAAAAGCGGGTGTTTCCTCCATCTCCGAACGTGTAAAAGGGGGCATGGAATACGAGCCATATAATTAGCTGTAAATGTAGCTGCTAACATTTTTATTTTAATTAGTAACATTGTTAGGCAGTTACTGATGATGTTACAGAATGAATTAGAAGTCTCTCAGTTTTTAAATCTTTTTGCGCTTACTTCAATATATAAGTTGTAACAACTTTGCTAGAGAATGAACCCCTTGACATACAGTAACACAGAATTGTATACGTCTGAAAAGTACCATTTAATTTGGCTAAAGTATATTTATAAGCTTTTCCGTTCTTTCAAATGATAATATTTTGATAAAGGTCTACCAATTCATTTATTCTACATGCATAAAGTTTTATTCATTTATTTATTTATTTACGAGTGTGATTTTTATAAATTATCTACTATTGTTAAACGTAATCAGGTACAATTGACATAACATCCTTTATAAATCTTTCACATAGCTCCGCCCATCAAAAATGACATAGTTCTTACAGTCGTTGAAACTTCTTAATTTTCTGCACCACTATTAATATTTAGCAATTTTTTAATTTAAAATGTCTT
Organism: Salticus scenicus; assembly: GCA_963930645.1. Classification (NCBI taxonomy): domain Eukaryota; kingdom Metazoa; phylum Arthropoda; class Arachnida; order Araneae; family Salticidae; genus Salticus; species Salticus scenicus. The sequence continues at coordinate 51,597,196 of OZ005660.1, read as the reverse complement.
AAAATTTAAAAGGAAATCTATTCCATAAAAGTACTGGTGGTAGAATTCTTGAAAAAAGGCGTGGCCATTATGAACTATGAATGGAGAAACAGCTCTTGACATATGCATGAAAAAAGGGGGCGCTAAAAATACCCCGTAATAAATTAAAATGTTGGCATCTATGCTATTTTCATACAGAAATCTTTATATCAGTATTTTCATAGTAATTTGTCGTGATTAAACAGGATAGAGACTAGTGTATAAAAATAAACGTAGAAAAAATTAGAAAAATTTCTCATCCGTAAAAGTGTCTTGAAAAAAAGTTTAGATGTAAGATCCCTGATAACAATTAAATATAATATTTTTTTTATTGCTAATTGGTACATTTTAATAACAAATGTTAAAAGAGCATTTTTATATTTGCTTGCCTTGTTTATTTATTATTATAAAGTAGTTTTTTAAAATAAACATTATATCATTGGTATTATTACAAGGGTGCAAGAGTTTCCGTCTCAGCACGGAAAACCTATACCAGCGTATTTTTAACAATAATTTATGTCATATTTGTGGTTTAATTTATTGCGATAGATAATAATAGAAGTTATTGATAACGAGTGCTGGTGTCAGTCTTTTATTTTGAGGATGAAATACTTGCACACAAGTATTATTGTTAAGTGATTATTATTTTTTTTTTTCACTACGTTCTACCAATTTGACCCTTCTGTAATTTTTATATATAAAAGCTAACTAATAAACAAATAAACTGTATTTTTTTGGTAGGTGTCACTTTGGTGGAAAGTATAAAAAATCGCCCATCAAAAATATACTTATCATTTTCTACCGTTTAAAATTGAGTGAAAATTCTGAAAAAAAAATATATATTATGTACTTCATAAACATTTATAAACAGTTTCAACCTCGTTAAGATATCTTGAATAGTTTTTTTTATAATTAAATTTAACGTTTTAGGTTGCCACCCCCATTACTCCCTAATCGTTGAGGGTAGAAGTCTAAAATTGTGTGCAAAAGATGTTTCAGATAAAGAACAATAAATAGCAGGCAAGAACTCTTCATTCGACGCTGTTGCAGTTTTCATATGCTTATCCTGCAATACCCTTTATTGTATAATATCAATGTAAAGTGAATTGACCCCCCCCCCCCCTTGTGATTAACTTAAAAATAAAAATAAAAATCTATAACACAGATCATCATCAAATCTAGCAAATAACCGTCGCGATTAAATGTGTATTTTAATAATAATAATAACGCATTGAAAGAGGCACATTAATTTGTGAATTACAGTGACACAGACATATACAAAGATAAAGAAAAACTTCAAACTTAAAAAGCTTTTTCTTTCTTCCCTTTTCTTCTTTTCTTTTTCTTTCGTTGTTGTTTTCGGAGGAAAAAAAAAAAAAAAGGTTTGAGGACCAACATATTATTCCCAAAACATCAGTCAGGTCACCCTATTGAAAAACAAACAGTTATTGGTGTCGGTATTTCTGTACGCCTGATTCCTTTCCGGTGAAAATAATCCTTATAATGTATATTCATGTGAAATTTTTCTTCATAGTGTTATATTAAGAAAATACTGGAATAATTTACGAAGTTTTCAAAGTAAATATTTAAATTCATTAAAATTTTGACCAGTACCATAAATAATATTTTAAAACTGGCCCGAATTCTTAATGATTAATTTTCTTAATTTTTTTGACATATCTTCAGATCTTCACAGACAAATTAACAAACTAAATAGCTAACTAAATACACAAAACTACAATTTTTAAATTTTTAAGATTTCTGAAATCCCAAAACGTATAAAAACGCCAACAGCAGAAGCCTAAAATAGTTATGAATATCAAATTTCCTCATACTGTCAATATGATAGGTAACGATTTTTTTTTTTTTTTTTTTTTTTTTTTTTTTTTTTTTAAGTTTAAGTTGCTATGGACTGATTAAAAAAAAATCGTAACAAAAAATACTCCTTTTATGCTTAAAAATTAATTTTTCAAATTCATTTAAAGTGTGAACGACCTTCTGTACTTCATTTAGCTGTTTGACGCCATTTGCAGGTTAAGGACACAATCATACCTGAGTCACTGAAAGAACCAGATTTCCTTTCAAATGCTTCCATATAACCGGTGCAAAAAGTTCAATGCTAATTTACTAAATAATTTAAAAAAAAGAGGAAGAAAGAAAAAAAAAAAAAAAAAAGAAGAAGAAGAAATATTACTAATTAAGCTACGTTGTACATCTTTGAGTTCCAAAAATTTAATAAAATATACATTAAACATACATTTACATTTATTATTATTATTATTATTATTATTATTTTTACATTTAAAATTTACATAGATCGAAGATTAATGTAATTAAGAATTTTGTAAAATTGGCAAAAGGCAACCGTACTCAACAAAAACTTTTTACTTTCTCTTACCCATAAGGTAGAGAAAGTATTGTTTTTGGGTCAAATTTTCGAACGTGAGATTTTGTTACATTTACACGTTTTGAGGTCCCCTGAATACGAAAATCATATTTTTAGCAAATGGTCCGTGTGTATGTCTGTGTGTCTGTGTGTGTGTCTGTCTGTTATCAGCATATCTCAAGAACAAATAGTAGCAGACATTCCAAACTTGGTATTCTAAATGTGTATCATATATAGATGCTACAGTAAGGTTTTCGTTAAGATCAAGTAAATGGTTCGTGTACAGGGACAATCAAGAGAATTCTAATACATTACGTCTATGGGGGAAATCGCAGGTAAGTAGAGTTTAACGTCTATAGACTGCACTAAACCAAATGAAACGAATATATTTATTTTGTAATAGACCTCCCCTCTGGGGGGGGGGAAGTCCCCCCTCGAGGGGAGTAAATTTCATGGTGGGTATCGTTCAAAATAGCTCGCCAATACCTTTAAAACGAATGGTTGAACCATCGATCTGCGATAATTTAAAACAATGTTATAGATTATTTTTTACTTTTAACCAAAAAAAAATTTGAAAAAAAAAAAAAATCATTTTTTTTTTTTTTTTCTCTTTTTATTGAGAATAAAATGGACTTTTTTTTGGATATTTAGTGTTATACTACTTCACTAATATGGAAATCGTCTGCATTATCATAAAAGATAATTTTTTTTAATAATAATTTTAATAAATTATTTAAAAAAAAACAGAATTATTTTTTAATAACCGAATTAAATTTTATATAAATCTAGGTGCATTAATGAAATGGAGGGTTGAGGGGGGCGGTAGCCCCCCTCACACAGAATTAATTATCATATAAAACTCTTCCGAAGCCTAATTTGAATTGTTTAACATAGGTTTACATAACATCGTTATCTTACCTCCAACCTGTATTTATAGTATTAAATTTCAGGGTAAGAGAAAGTCGTGTGAGTTACACACCAGATTATTAGAGATGTCTGTGTGCGTATAAAATTTTTTGATATTTTTATCTCAAGAACTGTAATGTACAGAATTTCAAATAAATTTATTTAAAGTTGCTCTTTGACATAAATTGTTGTCCATCAACTTTTGATAAAAATTGCCAAACAGGTAGTGTTGTCTTCTCTATTCTTAATATTTTTAATGTAGCACTATTGGACAAAATTTCGTGCATATGGGTACAGTAAGAGTTACATTTAACAAATAAAATAATAATAATAATAAATAAAATATAATAATAGTAATAAGTATAATAATAATAATAATAAGTATATTTAATGAAAATAAAACCATTTTTATACATGCAAAAGCATCGCTTTACCCCCCCCCCCCCAGGAACTATAAATTTTCAATAGAAGTATTGTTGAAAAGAACAGGTGAATACGCCTAAAAACGAATAGTTGAACCACAAATATATAATTTGAAATGTATATATACAAATACAATATATATAAATTAAAACGGAGTATCGATTTTTCCCCGTTTTAACAACAACAACAAAAAAAAAAAAAAAAAAAAAAAAAAAAAAAACAAGAAAAGAAAACTTGTCGTTTGTAGATTACAAAATTGACATTCTTCCGACATTGAGTGTTATACTTCTCTGAGATGACAATCGTCTGCATTCATAATGGAAATTTTTTTTATTAAACTTTAACTTCAATAAATAATTTCTACTACAGTTTAGGACAATATAAAAGAAAGTCTTGTAGTGTGGCTATACAACGTAGTAGTTAAATAAGGCTTTCAAAACAACAGAATTTTATTAAAAGAACACAATACACAATCCTCGCCAACTGCGAAAACGTTTCCTATATACTGTTAGAAAATGTGTTTATAGAATTACTCAACGCATTTTTACTTTCTCTTACCCATAAGGTAGAGAAAGTATTGTTTTTGGGTCAAATTTTCGAATGCGAGATTTTGTTATATTTACACGTTTTGAGGTACCCTGAATACGAAAATCATGTTTTTAGCAAATGGTCTGTGTGTGTGTCTGTGTGTATGTCTGTGTGTCTGTGTGTGTGTGTGTCTGTTATCAGCATATCTCAAGAACAAATAGTAGCAGATATTCCAAACTTGGTATTCTAAATGTGTATCATATATAGATGCTACAGTAAGCTTTTCGTTAAGATCAAGCAAATGGTTCGTGTACAGGGACAATCAAGAGAATTCAAATACATTACGTCTATGGAGAAAATTGCTGGTAAGTAGAGTTTAACGTCTATACACTGCACTAAACCAAATGAAACGAATATATATATTTTGTAATAGAGATAGTCAACTGGGAAAATTTTTTTGTGTATGTAGGAGCCTCGCCTCCCCCCCCTGGGGGAGAAGTCCCCCCTGGAGGGGAGTACATTTTCATGATGGGTATCTTTCAAAAGAGCTCGCCAATACCTTTAAAACGAATGGTTGAACCATCGATCTGCGATAACTTAAAACAAAGTTATCGATTTTTTTTTTACTTTTAACGAAAAAAAAAAAAAAAAAAAAACGTTTTTTTTTTTCCCCTTTAAATATTGAGAATAAAATGGACTCTTTTTTGGATATTTAGTGTTATACTACTTCTCTAATATGCAAATCGTCTGCATTATCATAAAAAATAATTTTTTTTAATAATAATTTGAATAAATTATTTTTTAGAAACAGAATTATTTTTTAATAACCGAATTAAATTTTATATAAATCTAGGTGCATTAATGAAATGGGGGGTGAGGGGGACGGTAGCCCCCCTCACACAGAATTAATTATCATATAAAACTCTTCCGAAGCCTAATTTGAATTTTTTAACAGAGGTTTACATAACATCGTTATCTTACCTCTTAATCTCCAACCTGTATTTATAGTATTAAATTTCAGGGTAAGAGAAAGTCGTGTGAGTGACACACCAGATTATTATTATTATTTTTTTGTTCCGTTTTCCCATTTAGAAAATTTACAACCGTTAAATTAATTCCAGATTTAAAATAAATAAATAAATAAATAAATAAGTAAATAAATAAATTTTATTTTTATTTATTTATTTACTTATTTATTTTTTTAAGCTTATAAATGCTAAAATTCTATCTTCTTATTGAATTTTTCTGATTTTTTGCTAAAAAAATTTAACACGTTTTGCACGGGGAACGCGGGCGGGTGGGTTCAAAACCCTGGTATAAAGGCTGTAACCAAGGCCGTAGCCAGGATTTTTTTTCGGGAGGGGCCCATCATATTTCTAATACAAGGTCATCGATTATGCTATAATAATATGCATACCCAACGAAGAAAACATACGCACACGCAATCAAGGGCCTGATGAACACAGGGGGCACATGGTGCCCCAGGCCCTGAGTAGCAAAGAGCCCTAAAACTGGCCCTGAAAATGCCCTTTTGCCTCTAAAAATGACAAAAGTGGTATCATAAAATGTAAAATTTTGTTATTTTAGTTTCATATATAGGTATATATATGTACTTTTGCTGATTCCTGCACAGTACGAATGGTGGGGGTGGAGCCCACAAAAGTGTGTTTACCCCGGGCCTCATACACTCTTAAAACTGTACCTCTTATATATAAGGCACGAGCGCACTGTGCCTCCTATTATTATAATATAAAAGGCACATTACCAATGTGCCTCTGATTTTAAAGGGAAACGTTAAAGGCACGACGAAGTGAAAGGCACAGTCAACGCAACGAATTATATCAAAGGCACAAAACTTCATTTGTGCCTTTGAAAACAATTCTTTCGAGTTTCAGAGGTACAGAATCCAAGTCGCGCATGCGCAACTTCCATGTAACCATCATGCATCGGGATATTTTGGTCGAGAAGGCAGCCATTATTTTCTTGTGTCTCGTACGGTCGTTCGCTTCGGTTTATTATGATTATTGTGTTATTTTTTATTGTTTTTATTTTCTACAAATTTTTTTTTTTAAGACTGAAGTAATCGTCCTCCTCCTGTTGAGCATGAGGTACAACATGAATTGTGTGAACAATTATTGAACAAGAATTGTGTGTGAATTCTACAAGTGAAATAAGTAAGTACATTAAATCAATTAATCTTAATTTATTTTGTAGATGTATGTTAAAAAAATGAAATCGAAAATAGTTATATTGCACTACATTTTATATTAGAGTAATAGAATAAAGATATAAAATTTCCGGGTATCCACTATTTATTATTTGAAATTTTGTGTGCTCAGAAATCGAAGCAACTCCTTCCCCTAATGCTTAATAAGCATATCAGTATTGAGTTTTTAATCAGAGAGCTTACGATTAACATTATTAAAAACAGGTTTTCTAATAGAAATTTTAAATGTTTGATCCACTAAATAGTTAATTATCCACCTTTGTACAATAAAAATAAATAAAATAATAATTTAGCTTTTCTGACCATTATATTCCCCCATTTAGATGGGCTTAATACTTCAGCAGAATTTGCAAGAAACATTTATTTCGGATAATAATCATTATCCGATATCTGCAAAGTCATTAATGATATCACATAACCATTGTCAATACACTATTGCCATTGTAAAGCTAGCTTTTCTTCAGCATTTGTGAGCTTTTGCACCTTAATATTTTAGATGTGGTAGATAAGTCACCATATGTGCTAGTATGATGCATTAAAAGTGTCTTTAGTAAGGAAGAAGTAGAACAATTACTTAGCTACATCTCTCTTATTTTCAGGCACATAATGAAATCTCAGACAGATACTTTATTTTGTTTATTCCTGTCTTCATCAGCTAATGATAACACACTGGAAAAAAGTTTTGATTTAGACTTTACAGACAGGAACAATTTCTTTTAGTTTATTTTATATAAGAAAAATTTAGATTAAATCAAAACTTCTGTAGTGAAAATAAAAACAGATTTAATTTAGATTTGAAAATTTTAAAGCTTTAGTTGGATTAAGAATGGATTTATTCAATTTTTTTTTTTTTTTTTTTTTTTTTTTTAATATGAAAAATCACTTTAAAACATATCTTCTTATTTGAAAAAATATAAATATTACATTATCTCTTTATTTTTTAAAAATAAAAATAATTTGTGAACTAAATTTCCAAAATCTCCTCCATGCCTATTATACATTCCCTAATTAAAATAATGCTTAGAATTGTTGAGTAGATTATATTGTGATAATTAGAAGATAAAAAATATGTAGTATATGTGAAATGAATAGAAGAGAAATCTTGAAATAAAAATAAACCTGTGCAAGCAACAAAATGTAGTTTATATGAATGTAACCCCGAAGAACATGATGAATTGGTTCAGTGTTCTTTAAAACTGTGTTGTTCGAGACGGGAAAAAAAAAAAAGGATTCAGTTTTGAATTCATATTGGTAAGCACTTCTAAGATATCTTATATGTAGTGACGCATATTCTCTTATTATTTCTTCGTTCTTTTTTATTGTACAAATACTAGCCTCATTCAAGTTCTCTACCTTTGCAACAACTGATAATTTTTGTCCTTTCTTTAGTCGGTTCAAAATTTATACTTTAGTTTCAAGTGTGAAATTGTACACCTTTTTCGAACTACCTTTTGACTTTCTGCAGACATTTTGTAAATTAAGGATTAAAAAAAAAAAAAAAATTGGTTGAAATTATTAAAAATTTGAAACTCAGGATATCCTGCACTTTATGCTCAAATGAGTTCAAACTTCCATTTTATGAAAATTTCAAAATATCTATCAAATTTATACAAAAAAAAAAATTATGGTTGACGAGTATTTCCCTTATTTTTCACAAAATAAATATAATGGGAAAACGTAAACAACATGGAATTTCAAAGAAATATCGCAACGAAATTTGAATTGCATACTTACATATACATTTGTAAGTAATGTGTATTTATTTCAATTAAAATGGAATGGAAGCTCTCTAAGATTAAAAAAAAAAAAAAATCCATACTTTGTATTTATTTTAAGTTGAAAAATAAAGTGCAGTATTGAACTGAAAAAACTTTTCATTTGTTTTACAGTCAACTCCCTCTAACTCTCAAAAGTTTTGTCCAGAGGTTGTGCAAATAATAGGAATTTTCAAATTAGAGATCATTGCCTCTGTTTACAGTTTTCTTTTGCAGATACAAAGTCAGTTATTATTAATTAGACAGACATCAAAACGGAAAGAGGATTTTTAATAAATTTTAGAATAAATATTTCTTCAATATTAATAAAACTAATCTATCACATTCATATATGATGGTAAATAATTTAAGCATATTCAAATAATTGGTACCTATAAAATGTAAACAAACATATTTCAAAAATACGAAACAAAATATTTTTGAAAGTCTGGAAATAATATTCATCGCTGATTAATTTTGTTAAACATTCATGTAATAGTGGTTTATTTTCAGCGTTAGTCTGTATGAATTGCAGGATAATAAATATAAGACTGTTACTCTCCCCCAACCACCCTCCTCCATTTATGTTTCAAAGTAAGGATTATGCTAAAAGTTTGATAAAAAAAATAATTATATAAGATTTAAAAAAAAAAAAAAAAAAACTTTTTATATACCATGTTTTTAAATTTTCTGATGAGTCATTAATAAAATACGTGAGGCTAAAAAATAATATTTAAGCACATGGAATCAGTTCAGTGAAATAATAATAATAGTGGAAAAAAAGTTGGTTTTAAAAATATTACTCCTTTTAGAACAATGTATATTAGCATCGTGCATTAGCACTTATCAATGTGTATAAAATTTTTAAATTGATAATGACGTCAATTTTTGTGAAATGCATAATTTAACTTTTTATAATTTTTTCACATTCACATTGAATTAAATGTATTTATTTTTATGTCGAAAGAAAATGAACTTGTAATTTTTTTGCCGGCAACAATTAAACTATAGCTAATTTTTTTAATGGCTATTTATTGCTATTAAGAGCTTATTATTTTCATATTTTAATTAATTAAAAGAAAACTATTCAAAAATCTGACTTTGAAGTATTGTGTTGTCACCAGGTTCTGAGTTACTGTGAAAGTTTCAAATGTCTAGCTAGTAGGGAAATTAGTTAAAAATAGATTGCAAGATTTGTACCGGACAAACAAACAAACAAGAATTGAAGTTAATAAAAACATGGTAATAAAAAGTAAAAATGTGAGAAATGTGAATTTTTTTGAAATATGAGATGCAAATTTCTTTTAGATTAAAAAAGGAAGGATTTGCAGATTAGAGGGAGTTGACTGTACTGTATGTGACTATAAGGAAAATAAAGTTTTTATGACATTTTGTAATACAGTAAATAGTAATTATTGCATACTGGTTCTTTTAATTAACTGGATTACGTTAAGAGCTGTCTTATCAGAAAGTATAAGCAAGTGATCCAAATTATTATTTATTACCAGTTAAAGAAACAAAATTGTCTAAATTATAAAACTTTATACTGTTTAAATTGAAATTGATTTTTTTTTTACTGGATTTTGAGTATTTTGGAATGTGATCATCAGATACCGAGGCTAATTAGCTCATTTTGATAAAAAAAAAACTCATAATTATTAACTAAATATGTTATTAAATTTGTATAGGTATATTTAAAGTTACTTAAAGTTCTTTATAAGATCAATGCATCCATTGTATCTTACGAATCTGCAATTTATAGAATAAATTTTTAAGAAAAACAGTTTCTTCCATTTCTTCCACTTGGAAGAAACCTATTTCTTCTGGCCGGTTTTTTCCGCTTTGGAAGAAACTTGCCAACCCTGTTTTTTTGTTTGTTTGTTTTAATGCTTGCGAAGCAAGCATACAGCAGCTAGTGTACTGATCGCAGCCTATACAAATTTTCATGCATTTACTGTCTTATGAATCGCTAATTAGGGGTATCCAGTGATTTATTTTTGGTTTTAATGCTCGCATGGCGAGCAAACAGCAGAAAACATTGAAACTGCGGCTCCATCAATTTTCATGCTTTTACTGTTTCATGCCCCATGAATTAGGGGTGTCCAGTGATGTTTTTTTTTTGTTGTTGTTGTTGTTTTAATCAGGGTACGCCAATTTAAATCAACTTGATTAAAATCACTTTGATTAAAAAAAAAACAAAAATCATTGATTTAAATCAAAAATGAAATTTTACAATTTTGGGTCAATATGTAGTTTTATATAGTCTTAGAACATAAGAAAACTTGAACTTACTTGTTATTTACATCAAATACCCCCTCCTCCCAAAAAATAAATAAAATATCTGTGTTTATTAATTTTTAAAATGATTCTTTTAATTTTTTACAACTCTATTTTTATCTTCTATTCTTATTTTGAAGCTAACTACGTTCATTTGCAGCCAAATTTTTTTATACAAAGCCTTAAATTCTCTGCCCTGAGTGTTTTTTTTTTTTTTTAAGGATAATAAATATTGTATCATCTGAACTGAAGCATTTGATTTGTCTGTCACTCTGTCGTTCATGTTTAACTTTTCTTATATCTAATTCTGATTACTATGTTTTTTAACTGGCCAAGACATTCTTAAGCAATTTTTCCCTTTTTACTTAGCTTTTATAAAATTAGAAATGAAATGGTAATGGCCTGGCTAGTTGTTTCAGTTTTCTTAATTTTTTAAAACTTTAATCTTTTGAAAAAATCTTAGAATTTATATGTATTTTATTGGTAATAAATTGCAAATACTAATGTGTGTACCCAGTGGCAGAAACACGGCGACATAGTCGCGGACACAGAAAAACGGCTTGCAGACAGTTTTTGTCTGCACTACTGATAAAAAAATTTGTCTGCAACTTTTGAATAACAATTCACTTAAAAAAAAATTTCTGTATCAAAACTAAAACTAATACTTTTATTATTTATAATTATTTATATTGTGTTGTGTGAAACATTGCTATAAAATATTTAATTGAATGAGATGAATTGAATGAATACACACAATTGTTTATACTATATTGTTCTGTAGTAAAATTGTGTTCGTGTATTGTTGCACGAGATCAGCACTGATGTTAAGCCAGGACACCCCCCCCCCTTCCCGTCCCAAATCAGCTTTCAGGCTTTTTGAGTGTAAGCCAATTTCACCCCTGATTACACGCAAATTTTGCAGACAGATTATGAAATTTTAAAAGCCTGTCACAGACAGCTACAAAACTTTCTGCCACTGGGTGTGTGTATTATATATATATTATAATATACACATTGAATTTCCTTTAATTGAATAATTATTCTCTAAAAAGTTTCTCTTACAAAAATTTGTTAATGTGATATTCAAGATGTTTTAATATGTATATTTTAATGACAATAATAATAAAAACATTTAAAAAAAAATTATCATATGCTTTTAAGCTATTTACACTTAATCATTTATTTATTTTATTTTTATTACTCTATATTATATCATTATTTATTTTTCTTTTTGAAAAGGGGGGGGGGGTTGAATGTACCTATGTTGGCTAATATTAATTTTTTATTTATTTATTTACTTTTATATATCCTCATATATATTTTTTAAATTTAGTTTATTTATATTTATTGCTTCTTATTAGTGTTGACTCTAGAACAAAAGGGCCGCTGGCGGGAACTCGATAAAAGGGTACTTTAATATTCTGAAAAGGGGCACTATAATATTCTCAATAATTCAAAAAGGGCACTATAACATCTTCATAATATATCACTTACAAAATGTAGCCCCCCCCTCCCCCCCCCCCCCAAAAAAAAAAAAAAAAAAAAAACTTACTAATTTTTTTTATAGCAGCAATGTATCCAAGGTATAAATAAATAAACAAAATAATGAAATTTTAAAAGAAAAGAAAAATCAGATATAAAAAAAAAAAGCTTGTATAGATAATATTATATCATAGAATGTGCCAAGACAAAATCAGATTTTTATGAGAAACAATTTTGAAAATTTTTACATTTTTGAATGAAATATATCATTTACAAAATGTAAGGGGAGGGGGGGAGGTAGAATTATGTTTTTACCGTTAATTAAATAAATATGCTGTTTTTCCCGTATTTGACAGAATTTACGACCGATTGCCGAAATTCGTAATTATTTCACTGCAAATTTACAAAATCTACGTTTAATAGCAAATAATTGCTAATAATATATACTATAGTTTTGAAACTGATTGGTAAAATTCACTCTTCTTTCAAAGCTGATTTCCTAAAATTCGTGATATTTTTGCGGTTAATTATATAGAAAATAGGGTTAATTATTAACGAAATATACAATTATCTGGCTGCTAATCGATGAAATTTGAGCCCTTTTTAAAGCTACATCTCCCAAATACCAAACTTTTCTGAAATACGCAATTATTATGCGGCCGATTGCCGAAACACGCTGTTATTTAGCTACTAATCTATTAAATATGCGTTCTTCTGAAAGCTGAATCTTAAATACTCAACTATTTTGCCACTAATCAATGAAATTTGCATTTTTTTTTTTTTTTTTTTCAAAGCGGAATGTCGAAATCTGGAATAATTTTGAAGTAGATTTCGCAAATATGGGATCGCTTACCCACTAATAAAAATTTATTTATTATATGCTATCATTTAGCTGCTAGCCAGTAAAGGGTTTTTTTTTTTTTCCCCAGTTGATTTCAGTAAATCACGATACATTTGTAGCCGATAACGGAAACACGCAATCATTTTGCCGCTAATTAACAAAATTTATGTTTAATCACAATTAATCGCTGAAAAAGGCTTTTGATACTAATCGATGAATTTCTTGCTTTTTTCAATCATGATTTGCATTATACGTATAATTTTGTGGCTTTTTATAGAAATACGGAATTATTTTACAGCTAATTTTTAAAATTACGTAATCGTAAACTAATTGCTAAAATAGGTGTTATTTTTCTAAAAATGTGTAATTATCTAGTCATAAATCAGCTTCTTTTTTTTTAATTACTGAAATGTCATTTTTTTGCGGCTGATTTATAAAATACGCAATTTTCTTGTGCTATTTTTGTGACAAATCCATTTTAAATTCGATGATTTTTGTGAAAGTCCCATTTTCAGATATGAAAATTTCTTAGAATCACCCATGCACTGTAAAAACTAAGTTATCGCGTATTCAGTTATCCCAACAAAAAGCACAGAAAATATTCTTTTTCTTTCTCCAAACAAGGTAGATATTTGGTACGATAAAGTTTGAAATTTTCCATGATTTTCTCAGAAACTTGTATATTAAAACACTTAAGAAAGTTTCCTATTACAGAGGACAATTCCTCCGTTAAAGTCTGGCTTTATACTGTTTTCTCCAAAACTCGCGTGATTACGGCCTAAAACACTTTAGAAAGTCTCTCACGGAAGATACCTCTTCCTGGTCTTAGATTCCTTGCGTTGTCAATTGTACTTAAAGTTCAGTAGCTTTGAATCCATTATTTTTATCGATAAATAATTAAAATAAAAAATTATTTCGTTAGAAAGTATTATTTTTTAGCAACGTATTAAGCATTAAGATTCTAACTGAAACATTGATATAGTTTAAATGAAAATCAAAATACCGCATAATCATAGCATTCGGTTTCTTTCTTCCCCCCTTTCAGCTTGTGGTTTTAATTAAACACACTCATAGCTAATGTAAACAAATATTTGTTCCCATTCTGAGTCAGCAATATTTCGATTACACAATGCCTAGCACTAGATTTTTTTTTTCTTTACTTTTTATTTATGAATATTGTACGATGAAGCGTGTGGTTCTTCAGCTAGAATGTAAAAGTTAGTTTTGTTATTTTGTGATTTTCAAGAGGCGTTGAAGCGCTTTTATAGATAAATAAAAATTATACAGACACGACATTATTTCATTATTATTTAAAACATGAAAATCTGACATTGACAGATTTTAATTTAGTGCCAGAGGCCTACTGCCTTGGGGGGGGGGGGACTCATGTCAAAGTTGTACCTTGGGGGGGGGGGACTCATCTCAAAGTTGGGCCTTGGGGGGACTTCATTCAATAAATCCCCACAATAAACCGACTGAAATAGGCCCTTAGCACTATTAAGAGTGTATTATAAAAATTCGACAACTCTGTACCGACTGAAATAGGGGCACCTTGGGGGGGACTCATGTCGAAGTTGGGCCTTGGGGGGACCTCATTCAATAAATCCCCATTCAATAAACCGACTGAAATAGGCCTCTAGCACTAATTAAGACTGACCTATAAAAATTCGACAACTGTACCGACTGAAATAGGCCTCTAGCACTAAAAATAAAATTCAAAGAATAATGTTGTTTTATGCGGCAACTGTTGAAAATGCAAAATCAAAAGTTGATAAAGATTGGATCGCGATTTCTGTCTAGATGTGTGCAAGGCAAAAAGAAAGAAAAAAGAATAGTATATATTTTTTTTCAGTGTCTGCCACTATTCAGTTTTATGAATTTAATTAAATATATTTGGCTAGGTGGTCAAGACTGAATTTGCGGAGCATAAAAAATAACTCGCGGAGTTTTTAAATTTTTTCGGAGGAACTCCGCAGAAATCGGAGCAGTTGGCAACCCTGTAAAAAATACAAATGAGGGCCGCTGGGAGCTAAAAATGAGTTAGTAACGGCCGCGGGGCGCTAGAAATAAGTTAATAAGGGCCGTGGGGCGCAAAAATGTGTTAGTAAAGGGCCGCCGAGCGCTGCGCCCAGCTAAATCGGCCTAGAGTCAACACTACTTATATGTATTCAAATTTAAATTTAAAAAAAGTTTCATGCTTAATTTATTAACATTTATTTTTAGTCGAATAATGTAAATAAAACAAAAAAATCTGTTTTCTTTTATTTAAGAAAAAAAAAAAATCATGATTTTTTCACACCCTGCTTTTAATGCTCGTGACGCGAGCAAACAGCAGAAAACATAGTGACCACGGCTCCATCAATTTTCATGCTTTTACTGATTCATGCCTGATGAACTAGGGGTGCCCAGTGATGTTTTTTTTTTTAGCAAACAGCAGCAATTAAACTGACCGCGGCAGTTCAGAGGGATACCGACCCCTGCAATGTATACAGAATGAAAAAAAAAAAAAAAAAAGTCTTAATTTAAATATTTTTTTTTTTAATAATATATATTGTAGTACTATTTTTATTATATTGATTGCCACTTTTGTTGGTGCGATCCACGTCAGCTCGTTGATGTGATTTACATTTAAAAATGCCGTTTGTTGATGTATTTTGTATTTAAAATTCCATTAACGATCAAATTTTTTCAATTTCATTTGCAGGGAAAAACGATTGTTAAGAACGTCAACAGCCACCATCTTGGAAAATAAATCACGCCTCCAAGCCGGCGGGAATTGTGCCAACAAACCGCCTATGTTGTGACAAGCTAATGAGTCACCAGTGCACGATAAAAGACAACCATGAAAATTACAAATTCCATCTTTTGTGTTCAGAAATATACCCTCAACAGCAAGATGATGAGAGTTTAAAAAAAATCCTTCAACAGAATAGATTTTGATTCAGCTGTTTTGACTGAACTGGCATGTGCCACAGTCATAGAAGATGAATGTGTGGCAATTGTGAACGTAGGTAAATTGGTATGTTTAAGAATACAATATAAAACATAGTCAACTTACCCTTTCGGGATCGTTTCATTCCCAGTGGGTTTGCTATTTCAATATCATCATGATAAAGCATCATAATAAAAACATTTTTTGGGTGCTCTAATAATACAGGATGATTATTATATTTGATGCCACTAAAGTAATCAAATAAGAGCCCATTTTTAACATTTTCTGCACCTTTATATGGATTATAAAAATATTTGCTATATCCAGGACTTTCTAGCAAATTTGTAATCAATTTTTTCAAAGGAATATAATATCCTTTTGTTCCACAACCTTTAAAAGAACATTCTTCTGGTTTTATGTAAATACCCAAAGAGGAGAAATATCTTTTATGTTTAAAGTTTCTGAATATTTGGTCAAGAACTAATTCTGATCCACAGGACTCCAGAAGATATTGAACTTTTGATACTACAGCATCAATTAATATTTTGTGCTTTCCCTCTAACTCCACACACAGATCAGTCATTATACTAACTGACCTGTTTTCGGAAACAATTTTTTTGTTGGTGGCAAAATGTCTAATGCAGTATTTAATGAAGCTTTCATTTGCGGAAGGACATTTGTTACTTCTTTTTTGCATTTATTAATGTGCAATTTATAAGCTCCTTTCGAATATAAATTTTTTTGTAGTTTGAGCACTGCAAAAAGTATTTTCCTTTATGGAATTTATTAAAATGCTATATGAATGCATTAAAGTACTTAGTTTCAAAAGAGCAAGAGTGACATTTATGAATTAGTTTTTCTACCTGGGTGTTATCAGCATTTTGCACTGGACTTTCAGGAATAAAACTGCAGCTTGGGGCAACATCTATTGGTTTTGATGCCCATATTGAATGGCGATATTTTAATATCCAAAAACCACGCCATGCTGAGTTCGTTATTAAAAGACGAACTAATTTCATATCTGAAGTAAGTATTTTCCTTTTTATTAAAGATCACATTCCATTGTACATTATCAGGCATGAGATTTTTCTGCGGATAAGCGATTTTCTGCTTTTATGTGATTTCCATTAATTCAGTTTTTTTTTTTTTAAATCAAACTCCAATAACCAGAGATGAGATTCTTCAGACTTTAGTAGGAATTTCAGACTTTTTTAATTTTTTAAAAGTAATTTTCAGACTTTTTTATTTCAAAACATTCTTATTTTTGTTTAATATTCTTTATTTTAACATGTTCTTGAGCAGTTAGTTTTAATTTATTCTCATATTTGCTTATGGAAAGTATGATTTATTGTCTCTGTTTCTTCTTTTATTAAAAAAATTTAAGTTATCTTTGAGTATTGCACATATCTTCAGACTTTTTGTCCATTTCCCACTTTCATCCTTGAATAACGATCATTGTTCAAACGCTCCACGAAAGACTTTAGATTCTCAATCTTTCTCCATCCAAAATATAAATGTCAGTATTCATTTTAAACGTGCTTTATCAGATTCTATAACTTATAAAAGAACAGAATTATTCAGTATTTCTCACTCATGTAATTTTTTTTTTGTCCTGCTCCCTCCCCCCTTTTTTTCTCCATCTTTAACCATCACCGATCAGATCAAACATTCTGCAGAAAACCTTTTATTTTAGAATATTTATCCATCCACAATAAAAATATCAATATTAATTTTAAGCTTTCTTTATGATATTCTAGAACCCATAAAGAAGTAGAATTGTGTTCAATATTTCTCACTCATGAACTACTTTTTACCCCCCCCCCCCCTTTTTTTTTCCTATCACCAATCAGTGATTAAATGTTGATTGCTAGCTAATTTTTTTTTTTTTTAACACGCAAGTTTTATTGTGTTAATGTGCAATTATTCTTTTAGTTTAATTTGTCACTTTAAAAATATTTTGTATAGTTTTTCCCCGCGCGCATTATTTTTCATTTGAAATTAATTTTATGAACATGCGTGTTTCCTCTTTTTTAAATTTTCTGCACTCTCATGCCTGATTAATGCAATTTTTAAATTCATATATATGTATAAATATTTGAATTTCTTTTTTTAGTCAGGAGAACCTTATTTGTAATGGGAATGCTTGTGCCTTAAGATGGGAATATCAGAATCTAGGACAATCCCTTGCTAAAGAAATCACAAAATGATTTGGGATTTACCTGTAAACGACAGAAGAATGTTCGAAAAGAAAACACTCCAATTTACGTAAGTTGCTGCTCTTTAGAATGCATCATAATACTTTTTGTTGAGGAAATTTGTTTTGCAATGTTAAAGAAGTAAAATTGTAATTATCTGTAAAGTGTGTTTTAATCAAGTTGTTTATTATAAAACTTTCTTACAAGAACATTATCTTAACTATTGGATGTGTGAAGAAATAATTTCAGAATAAAATATTGAATAATAAATAATAAGCATGGAAAAGAGAAATTATGACATAAAATTTTATAAACATTTTCAGAAATGAGTGTTAATTTTTTTTTTTTTTTTTTTTTTTAAATATAATTTTAAGTAAAGCACAGTCGAACCTTGTTAACGTGAATCTCAAGGGGAAAAAAATTTGTTCAAGTTATCAATAGTTCATACTATCAGTAACTAATCTTCATATAACTAAACTAATCTTCATTTTGACGGGGATTCTGGAAACAGTTCATGTTAAAAGTAATTCACGTTAACGAGGTTCGACTGTATTATATATTTACTGTTTTTATTATATATTTGCTTTGAATGATGAAATATTTACTCTAGCGACTATTATAATCTCTTGTCACAATTTAGCATGTGTTTTTACAATGAAAAAATTCATCTTTATGCATTGAATTTTATAGTTTGAATAAATATTTAATATATAATAATAAAAGGAAAGGTTTGTCTGCCTGTCTTTCTATACGTTCAGCCTTTATTGAACATAGAAGTACAAAAATTGACATATGGATGCCCAGGAGTCTTCCCAAGGGGGCCCTTGAAAACAGAATTTAAAAATTTTAATTAGTCATGGAGTCAATTACGTTAACCTATGTCAATTAATAAATGAGTCAATTCTGACATTAAGCAGCATTAGATGCCCCAATAAGTTAAAAATATCTGTCTAATTTATCATCGTCTAGCTCCCTTTAAAAAATATTAGATCCATAAAAAGAAAATTCTCTTATTTATTATCCATGTTTATTCTAAATTATTATTATTTTTTTAATATATAAATTTAATTTTAGAATTCAGGGACTTGAGATTTTTCAGCTTCTCTGGAGAATTCAATGTTTATACACTACAGATTTATTTTTAATATTCTTATAATGGTGTAAGTCTAACAATTTTCGTGCTTTATAAATTAAAATTTTTATTTTCTTATGTGTATTTTTGTTGCATCATCTTATTAAATTTAAGGTTTACATGTTGATATTAGTGAAAACACTCATTTAATAGTCAAAATAGTTATTATATTTAAATATATATATATATATTACATATTTCAGTTTGTTATAAATAAATATAAAATATTTAAAGATCTTAATTTTCTTTTTAGGGTGACTATTCTGAAGAAAGTAAACGACCGGGGCCAAGTATTTTCTTTATCAGTAAAAAAAAACATTATACTGTGTGGCGAAATAACAAAGTTTAGACAATTGTACACTAGAACTGGCACTAGAACAAAAATGTTAATGTGAAAGTAAATAAAATATAAGTGCATTTGATTGGTTTGTATTTTATTTCTATTGTGTATTCTTAATGCTTATATGGATAATAAACAGTGGTCTAGTGAGCATAACTGGCACCTGGGATGTGATACCTTTTTAATGTCTCCCCAACCCTAAAAACCTGTAGCAATATCTATCAAACCTGTAGCAGCAACCTGTACCCCAGAGGTGACACAATGTCTATTTTGTGAAAAGGGTTAAAAGTATGTTCTTTAAATGTATTTTATTTATTTACTTATTTTTTTAATTATAGAGGATTTAAGCACTAATGTCAAGTTATTATAAAGGAGAAAAAACAATGAAAAGTAAAACTGTGTTAGTTTTCTTTATTCATGACAACTTATTTCATTGTAACACATCAGACATAGTGGTATTAACTTTTGACAAAATGACATGGTATCTTTTACCTCTGGAGTACAAAATACAGAGAATGAAATTGGGTAATATTAATTTATCCCTAGCAAGTATAATGCCTGGGGTATGATCAACCCTTCTGTGTCCCCCAACTCATATTTATATAACTGTCACCAAAACTAATGTAAACTCTTACATTGTTTTGTTTAATTTGAAACAGGATATAATTTTCTTTTTTAGGTTTAAAATAATAAAAATAAACAGTAATATAAAATAGCCTTAGATAAATATACTATATAGATATAATAATGAGTTATACATATGGTAAAAGCCAAGCAACAGATACAATATCACTGAAACAACATAGACCAATAAGAATGCGGTTTTTTCAAGTAGGAGAAGCACAAAAAAGGTGAAAAAAATTCATCAGGGGAGACCTTTTTCACCCTTAAGCACCAATGTACGATTTTGTTCAGTGGCTATAATAGCAAATCACATTGTGGGACCCCCTATTGTACATGAAATTAATTGAAGTGAAATTTAAAATGGAACAGGCTATTAAATACAAATTAACAAAGAATTTAACAGAAAACAACCTTAATAAACAGACAATACTCAGAAGATGATACATTTGGAGTCACATGGATGAAAAATGTATATTAAGTCAGGAGTTTATTTCTTTATGGAGTAAAACAAGCAAAATTCAAGGTTTAGTGGTTCATAACTGATAAAGAATAATGAAACTTTATAGCAATATGAATTTTAAGAATAGTTAACTACTCAAATGAAGAAATTGAACATTTAAAGGAATAAGAAATAATGCATATTTATACTACTGCAACAGGCCTGCTTTTTTTTTAAAAAAAAAATATTTAATTTCACATTCCAATCCAGCCAAACAACACGACCCATCTTCCATTTTCCATCAGTAATAAAGAAAAGGGTTGTACAATTGAAGGTGTTTTTAAAGTATTGCTTTTACAGTCATTTGCAAATATTTTTAATTTAATGATAACCAATTTCATAAAGATGATAATATTGAGTTTTTTTTTTTTTTTTTTTTTTTTTTATCCAAATAATAGTGAGAAATTAGACTTAAATTTTATTTATTTATACAATCTACTTATTTGCAGAATTGGCATGAGGTTTCCAAGGTAAATGAGATTAAAAAAAAAAAATCCTAGCTCTAAAACACAATTGCATTGTATATAAAATGCAATACAAACAATATAAATTTTTATATATTCTAGGATACTAAAAAATATGTACACAAAAGTGTACACAATGAAGCCGAGGTACAATCTGTAAAATAATTAATGCATTGATTAACCACTAACTAAGTTTATCACAGCCATGCCAACATTTTAATTTATTTCGCAGTATTGTAAATTCTTGCAATTTCTTCATACCATTATGTAGTGAAATTTTCTCCAAAATGTAATTACAATTAAATAAGAAAAGTAATATACCCTTTAGGAAGAGAGGTGTAATCATTATAAGATAAAAAAAAACTTTCTGTACCATGTTCTTAAATTTTCTGATGAATCATTAATAAAATATGCAAGAATAAAAAATAATATTTAAGCACATGAACTCAGTTTAGTAAACTAATAATAATAATGGAAAAAAAAAGGCTAATTTTTTAAGGTTCACATTTAAATGTATTTATTTTTTGTCGAAAGAAAATGAACCCGTAAATTTTTTTTGGCAACAATTATAGCTAATATTTTAATGGCTATTTATAAGGATTAGGAGCTTATTATTTTCATATTTTAATTAATTAAAAGAAAACTTTTCGAAAATCTGACTTTGAAGTATTGTGTTGTCACTGTGTTCTGAGCTACTGTGAAAGTTTCAAATGTCTAGCTAGTAGGGAAGTTAGTTAAAAATAAGATTGCAAATTTGTATCAGACAAACAAACAAGAATAGAAGTTAATAAAAACATGGTAAAAAAGAAAGAAGGTACTTAACCAGAACAAATTAAAATGTTGCCATGTCTAACAGTGTATTATACTAAATTACAAAAAATGAAACAAGCTGTATATTTCTTTGTTATTTTTTTGTCTCCGTAAAAAAATTAATAAATAAAAATAAATGCTTGTTTTTTGTTGAGTAAACCACTTCTTGATTTCATCCTTTGCCTGCATCTGAGAATAATTTGCTTTCAGATTTTAGAGTATGTTTTCTTTATTTTAATCTTTAATCTGTCAGATAAACTGAATACAAAGTAAAGCAACACACACACGATATATAATATATTGCAGCTCATTAATATGAATCTCAAAGAAAATAAAAAAATTGTTCATGCTGTCACTAACTTTATATAACTAAACTAATCTTCATTTTGACAGGGATTATGGAAACAGTTCATACTAAAAGAAATTCACATAAATGAGGTTTGACTTTATTAAATAAAAAAACTCATAAATAAATGCAATAAATGGCAAAGACACAAGTATTGTTTTAGATCAAAATTATTAAACGTTATCTATTATCAGCCTCCCACACCTCCCCCTCCCCCTCCAAAAAGAGGAAAATTGTGTTGGCTGGATTGTTTCAAGAAGTATAATTTTTATACGGCATGAAAGCTACAGCACATGTTGTAGCTTGCATGCTGCACTTACTTTTTTTTTTTCCTTAAGCAGTCTAAGCATATTTTTATTATTCTGTGAAGAAATTTGTTTTGTAAATTACACATTACCAAATGTATATATTTCAAAATTCTATTTTCATATTTAGAAAATTCATAAATGTTTAGCTACTTCTTGTTTTATAAAAATTCTTTTTTTCACTTTACAATTTTAAAACAAAATATTAAAAAATATTTTTATTTATTTATATTTTTTAAACAGAAACATTATAATGATTGTGAATTATCCAAATGTGAAAACAGAATTAAAAA
Organism: Salticus scenicus; assembly: GCA_963930645.1. Taxonomy (NCBI): domain Eukaryota; kingdom Metazoa; phylum Arthropoda; class Arachnida; order Araneae; family Salticidae; genus Salticus; species Salticus scenicus. Next base: position 51,574,414 of record OZ005660.1, on the reverse strand, counting down.
AATATACACTATATAAATAATGTATAATTTATAAATCAAATTTTTCTTTAGAATAAAATGAAGTTAGATTTGTTACGTTTCTGGTCAACTTTTAGGTGAAGAGTGAATAAACAATATCATCTTGCTAACAGCTGTAACCCATGTTGTTCTATGGGAAAGCTTGTTTTCATTACTCATTACCTAATATATTTTTTAAATTGAGAAAATTCAAAATCACTAAATTAGTATAGTATTTTTAAATAAATTAATTTTTCACATTTTTCACATTTTGATTTGGTAGCTTAAAAAAAAAAAATGCCCATAGTTTTTTTTTTTTTTTTTTTTTTTTTTTTTTTAATAACATTAACTTAAAATTATTATTATTATCATTATTATTTTTGAAAAATCAATTTTTCAAAATTGAGAGCTAATTTTTAATGGTAATTAATTTTCTTAATGTAAAAATTGAATTTTAAAAAATATATTAGATAATGAGTAAATTAAGAAACAACCTAAAATAACATGGGCTTGGCTGTTGGTGGGAACAGTATTGCCCTCTCTTAAGCATGTATTTTTTGTATCTGATCCATGCAAACTAACACTTAAACTTAGCCTCAAAAATTGTGGAAATATATGAGGGGCAGAAAGGCACCAATGCAGCATGAAAGATGCAGCATCAGGTTGCTGCTTTTTATGTTGCAAATCTTTCTTTCTCTCATTCATGTATAAATGTTGGTCATTTTTTCCATAAAAAAAAATTGAGTAATGTACCCCATTCTCAAGAAGACTCGTCAGCCAACCAAATCACATATTAATATATGGAAAATAATCACTTGTTATTCATTAAATATTGTATCTCCATTTTCCCATTCAAAAGTATCCACCAATTTTAATCCTTTGTTTTCCAAAAACTAATTTTTTAATATTTTATTTCAAAACTGTAAAATGTAAAATTTTGGATTTTTACCACCTTAAAATAAATTTAAAAAATCGAAAAGATACTTTTTCTTCTTTTTTTAGTTTTGTTTGAAAACAGAAATTTATTTAAAAATAAAAATGTGTGTGAATGTGAAAACAAAGTTTTAAAAAGAACGAATAATGATTGTTTCTTCATGTTTACGACATTTAACACACTGTGAAACACTGGCTCTTAATAAAAGTCATGGAAATTAATTTAAAATAAGATTTTTTATTTAAAAGCACATTATGTCTCTTCAGAGAGTAAGTGCATAATATAATGTTGCACCTCTTAATTTCAAAGGCACAAAAATCATAAATGTGCCTCTTAATTTCAAAAGCATCATTTGTGCCTTTTAATTTTCAAAGGCACGAAAATTAAAAATGTGCCTCTTAATTTCAAAGGCACCTCTCGTGCCCTTTAATTTTCAGAGGCACAAAAATGAAAAATGTGCCTCTGAATTTCAAAGGCACTGTTCGTGCCTTTTAATTTTCAGAGGCACGTGTGCCTTTTAATTTTCAGAGGCACGTGTGCCTCTTATTTTTCAGAGGCACAAAAATGAAAAATGTGCCTCTGAAATAAGAGGCACAGTTTTAAGAGTGTAGGAAGTTAATCAGACCCTACACAAAAGACCCTGATTAACTTCATGCGAGACCCGGGGCACACATAGTTTCGTGAGCCCGCTCCTCCTCGCATTGTGCACCAATAAACACAGGTACATATATACCTGTTTATGGGAGTAATATGTCAGAATTTGCACTATATGATACCATTTTTAGGGCATAAAAGGCTAAATGGCATTTTCAGGGCGAATTATATGACCCCTGCTATTCAGGTCACATGTCTTACATGCCCCTGCTTTAATCAGGCTTTGCACACAAATCTTTCGTCTATATTTTCCTATACAAATTCACTCAATACCAATTATTTTATTAAAACTTTTATTTATTAAAATTAATTTCCATGATGAATGCAGATGATTTGTTTCCAATAGAAATGTAACATTTAATGTCCAAAGAAAGTCAATTTTATGTTCACTAACAATATCTTTAAAAAAGGTTTTTTGCCCTTTTTCGTTTTGTTAAAAATGAGGGGGAAAAAAGGGAAAACTTAGATTCAAATAAACATACATTAATAGTTCAACTGTTAGTCTTAAAGATACTGACGAGTTCTTTTAAAAGAAACCCATATCGAATAACTGTCCCCCTCCGGGGGGAGGGGGAGGACTTCACCCCTAGGGAGAAGCGTTGCTGCTATGTGTCCAAAATTTTTTGCCTACTTGATTATTACTATGATAAATACAATTCTTATTGTGAACATTTATAAGAAATTTTGAACTATACCGCCAATTTAAAAACTAAGAAAAATTCAGACGGCAGCGCCACCTGTTGGACGATTTTCACAAAAAAGTGTTAGGCACTAATTTATGTAATGGTGCGGCTGCATATAAATGTATATGTAATTCTGTGCAGTGCAGTAGTTCCTGAGATACAATTGGAACAAAATATTTGTCACACACAGACAGACATTTTCTAAAAATGGTCAAATCGTGTTCTGGATCTCTCAAAACATGTAAATCCAACGAAAACCGGAAATCAAAAATTTTTTTCGAATCCAATACTTTCTTCTATTGAATACAGAAGAAAGTAAAAAGATTGAATTCATGACGTAGGACAGTCCATTATAGCTTTAATAAGAGGGTGGATGAAATTAAACGAATAAATGTAGCGAGATTAAGGTTGAATGGGTTTTACGGCGCTCTAGAGCTTAAATATAGAAAAGAAAGAACGTAATGGGAAATTAAATTAAATTAATAGGTTTTATAAAATTATTTTTAAATACTTTTTTTTTCAAGACAGCAATGTTTGCCTGATACATACTACACAAAATCAGTCTTTCATCATTTATTTCGGGGGGGGGGGGGGGGCTTGGGCCCGTCGGGCCCCCCCCTTGCCTACGGCCTTGGCTGTAACGTACATGAATTATTTGTTCCTGTAAAAAACATCTTTAATTCCTACACTCATAAAAACCTATACAGTTCGTGCGACCGAGACCTATAAAATGTCTACAATACTTCGACTCAACCCAAAACAGAGTTTAGACTCTATGGTACTCACTCACACACACACAATATCATAAAAACAGCAAAAATGAACAAAGAAAACCTGATAACGTATTGATATATCGAAATCTGATAATCGATTTTTTTTTTTTTTTTTTTTTGTAATAATTACAAAACATTTCTTACATAGTATCTGTTCGGAAAGCAAAAATAGTTGCTTTCTCTTGTTTCGCAGTCACTTGGCGTGATTTATTAAGCCTATTAAAATTAAAATAAAACATGAATCATTTTAAGGAACCGGTTTCCTTAATTAGTTGTACGCAACAGGTGCAAGAAATTATATTCAAATGAATACTGAATAATGTTAATTTAAAAAGTTTTTTTTTACTAATTATGCATACATAATGCGTTAAGATTCCAGCGTTAATGAAACCTTGAACTATTTGATGAAAACCTTACTTAATAAATTACAGTTTTATGATTAATGATGGCGTTCTTTTTTTGGATATGATATCATTTCAAAATTAACTAGTATGAAGTGGCCACAAGACTTTCTTTCTATATAATTTTACACAAAATTCATGTAATACAAATTATTAAATTATTTTCCATGATAAATGCAGACAATTTTTATCTGACAGAATTATATATCACTAAGTGCTGAAAGAAAGTAAATTTTTTGCCAATGTCAGAAGAAAAAGAATTTTTTTTTTAATTTTTTTAGTTAAGAAATGAAAAAAAATCGATAGCTTTGTTTCAAATTACCACAGAACTACGGTTCAGCCATTCGTTTTAAAGATATTTACGAGATCTTTACAAAGATACCCATATTGAAAATTTACACCCCCCAGGGGAGGGGTACTTCCCCCTCAGGGGCGGAAGCGATGCTCCCACATGCACAAACTTTTTTCTCTAGTCTACTACGACTATTATCAATAATTCATATTATTTTACAACCAAACGTTAAAAATAACTCTCATTATGTACATTTATACGAAATTTTGTCCTATACTGCCATGTAAAAATATTAATAATAATAATAAAAGTAAAATAAATAAATAAATAAAAAATGGTATCACAGCGTCATCTGTTGAGCGGTGGATCCCCAAATCTAATCAGCACCAGTTTATGTCGAGTTCAACTAAATACCAAGTTTGATTAAATTTTGTTCATTGGTTTGTGATGTACAACACCTACAAAATTTGTGATACACACAGACAGACTGACTGACAGACATTTTCTAAAAACAGTCAAATCGTGTTCAGGATATCCTAAAACGTGTAAATCCATTGAAAACTGGAGTTCGAAAATTTTCACAAATCCAAATACTTTCTCTCTATATACATAGTAGAAAGTAAAAAGTCTAAATTAAATATTATTATTATTAGTTTATCTAATGCGGCGTGCTTGCAACCCAAAATGGAATATAAAGTAAATACAATAGAGGATTTATAAATTAAATGTTAGATTTATACATGAGTGTTGTGTTATACATTGCTTAAAGCAGTTAGTAAAGCTAAAGTGTAAATACAGAGGATTTTTTCACACTCTTGTAACATTTATAATTAAAATAAACAAACAAAGAAGGGAAAACTGTCAAAGATAAGTAAAATACTGAATTATAAAAACCTCTATATTAAAATTTTTGAGTTCTATTAAAATTGATGGATTAATAAGAATAATATTATAGTTTTAAAAAAATGAAAGAACACGCTTTTATAGAAATGTGAACTAAAAAGCACAAAATATCTATCTTAGTATTAAAATGCAGGGTAAGAGAAAATCGGGTGAGTGACACACCATAATATTTACATACATTTAAATCTTTAATTAAAATAATTTAGAATTAAACAAAAACCATTTTAAAAAAATCTCCCCTGACTGGGCTCAAACGCTAGACCTTTAGGTTCGTAGCGCGGCGCTTTACCTCACAGCCACGGCGCTCACGTAGGGAAATTCTTTTTTTACAATATGGATTTCTTGTTTACTCCCAGAGCGGTTACAAAAATACAAACATACATACAGGTGAAGCTAATAAAAGCGTGTTAAAAAATGATTATTGAACATGCAGTAGTTGTATTTCCACGATGACTATAAAATCCTTGGCGGTGTAGGGTGGGGGAGAGAAAGAAGGAGACTTGAAATCTCTAATTACGAAATTCGAAGAAAAGCGTGACCTTGTCTGTCAATAACTTGATATGTGGCAAATAAATTTCTTGAGACAAATATGCAGAAAATATTGTGCAGAACTGGTAGAACTATTTAATCAAATATTTGAAAAATAATAAGAAAATTAGTATGTTGTGGCCACTACAAGATTTTATTCTATATAATCTTATTCAAATTCACGTAATAGAAATTATTTTTTAAATTATTATTTATTAAAATTATTTTCCATGGTAAATGCACATAGTTGGTCTACCTGTTGTCATTGCCGTTCATATTTGCCGAGATTTTTAAGAAAATTATAAATGATCGCTCTCGATCTATTGCGATTTGTGAAAATTTGGCATGCTGTAAGTCCTGAAATTCTAAAAGCAACCACTTTTCCTTTCTCAACCTCAGAAAGTTTAGTACCTAGTGGCATGTCTGCAAAAATAGAATACGAGGCTTCCAATCATTTACTAAGCATTTATAACATCAGAGATTGCTGTGTGCAGAACAATAAATAAATAAATAAATAAATAAAATGCAAATTTTGCTTTTTAGAGCACACAAATACAGTTGTCCTTACAATTTTGTCCATATCACATGACCGTATATATCCAAAATAAATTTTATGAATTTGAATTTTCTATGTTCACCAAGGGACCCAAAAAAAAAAAAAAAAAAAAAAGGCGCACTTGGATATTTTCCAATTGTCTTTTTGCAATCGCCAATTTATTGTTTTAAAAGTAAATTTTCGAACAGATTTTATTATGTTGTGTATGCTGTTTAATTCAACGATATTGTAACTTCAAAGGTTTTCAGCCCATAAGTCAAAATGATAAAGAAATTTTCGTTGTGTCCCTGTAAAAACCTATAATTGGTAGCTTTACCAAAATCAATACAGTTCGTATGACGATGTATGTATAAATTTTCGTATACACAAATTTCGTATAGATAAATTTTCAGCTCAATCGGATCAGGTATTTAGTGGCTATCCGCGATTGTAATGAAATGCTCGCCCTCTGGTGGGCTAAGGTGAAATTACAATTAACATGCTTTAATTCGCCTTTTTCAAGCCGCCATTGCTTGCCGATGTTTAGTTTCACATATATTTATTGAATAAAAATGAATAAATCCGGTAAAAAAGATAACTCATACTGTTGTGTGCTACAGTGTAACTCCAAAGGATCAAGAAATTCAGAATTAAGTTTCCATTTATTTCCAAATAATGAGAAATTTAAACTTTCAGTTGCTTCGGCTAATGGAAGTAAAGAATTAATCAGATGATTTGAAACTAATATTTGTTCAACTTCAGTTAAAAATCTACTTCCGATCGAACTTTGAATAAACTGAAATATTTTTTTCCAAAAGCAATCGATTTTCCATGATGTAATAGCGGAGAAATTATAGTACGAATATTAAGTAGAATAACAAAAAGAACAATAATAAATACACGTGGCTATTATATTTACTAACAACAGAAGCTGAAAAAGCGCCATCTATCGATCATTACAAACGCGGATTGCGCTTTAAATAACACTGCGCTGCAAAGAAAAAAAAAAAAAAAAATCCATCCCCCCCCCCATGATACCATTTTTACTGATTCTTATGTAAAATGACTTCCTGAATCCGAATATGACTTCCATTTTGCCCAGTCAGAGTCACCCACTGTTTTCTCGGGACACCATCCCCTCTCCAGTTTCTATCACTATTCGGTAATTTTATGGCCATGAATTTAATTTGGATACTGAAAAAGAATTATTTTAACACTTAAAAACACAAAAATATAATGTTTCATAAATAAAGTTAATAATATATTAAAAAAATATAAGAAATGTAATACATAATTTCAATGCAAATCCCCCTAAATCTTCCCCTTGCCGTTAATGATGATGTTTTAGAATTTTTGAACTCTGTAGCCCCTCAAAAGATATTTAACAGTTAACATAATTCTCCCTCTTTCCCCCCCCCCCCTAAAAATCAAATTTATAGCTATAAAATTACCGAAAAGTGATTTAAAAAAAAAAGCGGGCATTGCCTAAGAAACGTTGGTAATAGGGCAAAATGGACGTCAGATTCGGATTCAGGAGGTCATTTTACATAAGAATTTTCCAGAATGATGTTGGGGACAATTTTCATGCCAAGCGGTATAATTTGGTCCCATAGGCCATAATGATAAAGAATTTTTATAATAAGGAAATATTAAAGAATTATTTATAATATATATAATAAAGAATATTTATAATAGAGGTTGTCAACTGGGAAATTTTTTTTGTATGTATAGGAGCCTCGCCACCCCCCCCACCCCCTGGGGGAAAGTCCGCCACCCCCCACCCCTCGAGGGGAATAAATTTTCAAGATAGGTATCTTTCGAAAGATCTCGTCAATACCTTTAAAACGAATGGTTGAACTATAAATCTGTGATAATTTAAAACAAAGTTATCGACTTTTTTTACTTTTAACAAAAAAAAAAAAAAAAAAAATCGTATATATATATTTTTTAATACTGTTACTGGTTGAATATGTATTACTTTTAACAAAAAAATATAGAAGAAAGTCTTGTGGTGGCCACAACATACCAGTTTCTCTTTTCTTTAGTCGGTCCAAAATATTTTACTTTAGTTTCAAGTGAACTTGCACACCTTTCAAACTATCTTTTGATTTTCTGCAGACATTTTGTAATTTAAGGATATTAAAAAAAACTAGGAATTAATTGATGGAACACTTATAAAAAAAACTTGCTTGAAAATATTAAAAATTCGAAACTCTTCATGCCCTACACTTTACTTAAATGAGTTCAAACTTCCATCTAATGAAAATTTCAATAAATCCATCAAATTTATAAAATAAATTATGGCCGACGGCTATTTTCCGTATTTTTCACAAAATAATATAACGGGTAAAAGTAAACAAGATGAAATTTCAATGAACTATCGCAATGAAATTTGAATTATGTACTTACATATACATTTGCAAATAATGTGTATGTAATGTGTATTTACTTCAATTAAAGTGGAATGGAATTGAGAATTCATAGACGTGATTTTTGAAATTTCGTGATGAAACTTATAATTCCCTTATAATTCTGAACAATTTTGTCTTTAATCCTAACTCTCTATTTTATCAAACAAAATGACATATTTGGAAATAATTTTATATCAAATAATACATGTATTTTACTCTTTTTCAAAAGAATTACTCGAAAATAGTGTAGTTTGAAACCGTGTAATTCGGGGGAAGGTATCCGTGTTCTTCAAATACCGTGTTTTTCTGGAGTTACCTGTATTTATATAACCGTTAATTACTTAAAGTTAGGAAAATCAAATGAGACACTCCATTTTTTTTTTTTTTTTTTTAAGTTAGTATGTTGGGGGTTATTACAAAACATTTTTTCTATATTATTCTATATAACAGCGCCGCCTATTGTTTAATATTCACAAAAGTTTAATCATAGCTTCACACAATAAAGATTTTATATATGACGTTTGGTGCAATTTTAATCAACACACTGTTAAAAATTTCTCTAAGTTTAATGTAAATACAACCTCTGACAATAAAGTTCGGTGAATGAAGTCAGAACGGCCGATCTGGCGACACTGGTGAAACAAAACGCTGCACCTGTATAGTGGCAGGTGTTGACTATCAGCCTCCACCGTTGTTCAGCTGAGCGTCGTTTGTGTTCCGTGTAAGACTTGTTTTACAAAGTGCTTGTTTAGTGCGTTGGTTCTTAACTGAGAACAGGGAAATGAAAAGATCAATTTAAAGTTTTGTTTTAAGCTTGGCAAAACACCGAAAGAAACTTATGCGATGCTGGTACGTGTTTATAAAGATCAAGCACTGTCCATGAAGTGTGTATAAGAGTTGTTTACCGTTTTCGGGAGTACCAGGAAAGTGTTTCCGACAACTTCCGTAGCAGAAGACCGGCGACCTCCGTCAGTGACGAAAATACTGAGAAAGTGAGGAAATTAATCACGAAAGATCGTCTATTAACTGTGCGCATGATAGCTGATGAACTGCAGATAACCATGAATCCGTGCGACAAATCGTTACCCAGAATTTAAAGATGAGAAAAACGTGTTGTCGTCTTGTGCCACATCACTTGACTGACGATCAGAAGCAGGCGCGTTTAGAGGGTGGTGCAAATTGAACATCCACCATATTTGCCAGATCTGAATCCTCCAGACGTCTTCCTATTCCCACGACTCAAACTCGATTTAAAAGGAAAGAGATTTGACGATATTCTTGACATCCAACGACACGTGACGAGGCTTTTGAACACCATACCAAAAGAAGACTTCTTGCAAAGTTTCCAGGACGTGTATAGCAGATCTCAGCGGTGCATAGTTATGGGAGGTGACTATTTCAAAGTACAGTAAAGTAACTTTCGTTAATATTTCATCTACGTTAATGTTACAAGACTATTCACCGAACTTTTTTGTCAGAGGTTGTATTTATCCAGAGTCTCTGTAAATTTACAGTAATTCTTAGTTAAAAGTGAATAATCGAGATTCTTAATCTTTATTCTGTATTTTTAGATAATTTTATTATTTAATTATTTAATTAAAATTAAAAATGACTGTTTCTACTTTAGAAAAAGCCTTTTAAGTCCGAAATATATTCTCAACAATAATTAATTAAATTAATATTAGTTATTAAAATGAATGTATGAAACAGGTTTTTTAACATCTCCGTTTATTTTTCTCTGTAATTTTACGTAAGACTTAAGATAATAGATTACACAGAGTTTCCTGTTGAATATTCTAACAGTGCACATACACTGTGATGTAAACATATAGAAAACTGCAGAATCTTAATAATACTAGCGCCATCTGATATACACTGAAATTTGTCAGCAGCCGTTTATATAGGTTTTGTCACATATCAAGTTTGGTGCAGTGTTAATACAGATATTTTAATATTATTCCAGTTGCCTCTGCTATGCTGGAAAACCCCAACGATAAGAAAATAATAAAGAATTATAAGATAAAAAACTTTTTATAAACCATGTTTTTTTTAATTTTCTGTTGAATCATAGCTATAGAACTAACTACATTAGCACTTTATCAATGCGTATGAAATCTTTAAACCGATAGTGACGTCAATTTTTATGAGATACATAATTTAACTTTTTACAATTTTTAACACTCACGTTTAATTAAATTATTTATTTAATCACGTTTATTTATTTTTATGTCGAAAGAAAATGAACTCGTATTTTTTTTTTTTTGGCAACAATTAAATTATAGCTAATATTTTAATGGCTATTTATAAGGTATTAGGAGGTTACTATTTTCATATTTTAATTAATTATAAGAAAACTATTCGAAAATTGCAAAATCGGACCTCGAAGTATTGTGTTGTCATCGGGTTGTGAGCTATTGTGAAAGTTTCAAATGTCTAGCTAGTAGGGAAGTTAGTTAAAATTCGATTACAAGATTTGTACCGGACAAACAAACAAACATACATACAAACAAACATACAAGAATAGAAGTTAATAAAAACATGGTAATAAGTTCAATGGAACGGAGTCTCGTGTTTTTAATGGCTTCTCCGGTTATGATTGCAATCCTTTTGAAAAGGGCGATCAAGACTACCCTTATATGCATATATATATATATATATATATAACACATGCATTTGCATATTTATCATACACACATATCACGGAGTAAAAAGACAGGAGAAGAAGGTAACGCTGAAATTTTGTGATGTTGTTTTATAATGTTTACAGATGGCGCCAGCGTACAATACTTCCTTCTCTTCAGCTTCCTCAATGTTATTCAATGCTTAAATGTCTCGTTTTAATTTTTTTTTTTTTAAAATAATATCAAGCTGAAAAAAGTTCGATTGAAAGCAAATTTCATTAAATAGAGTATTCTAACCAACATGTTTTTTTTAAAAGCCATTTTATACTAATTTTACTTTGAAAGAGAGCTTTTAAAAAATGACGATCCTTATGAACCGAAACTAGCTATAGCAGACAATTGGGAGAAAGGAGAATGGATGAAATTTTGTAAAGAAAAAAAAAAAAAAAAAAACTTACTTTAGGTGCAGAAAACACGAACTCGGACATTATTTCTCACCTGGGGCTTTTTTTATTTTTTATTTCTTACCACTACCATAGCCTGTATTACAACTAGGAACGAAGCATTTATTTGAAACATCTGAATTATGCTGTTTTAAGAACTTACAAACAAATTGAATTGCTTAAAATAAAAAAATTAAAATGTATTCCAGCAAAATTCTATTGAAAACAACACTATATCGGCTCCGAGGTAGGGAGTAATCACAAGTGGCGCCCTCAATATTTACCAAAAATTTACATCACATTTTCGCAGCTTTCTCCCATTGGACCTTCAACTCCTATTAATATTACTCCGTGACACATATATTATCGACACCGATAACACATACATCGTAATACACGCATACACGCATTTTACACACTAAACGTACTCATGATTCAATGTTTCTACATGCAGTGTAAAATAATTACTCTTTTTCTTCCGATTTCACCTTACATGTGTGCGAAATATCTGTAATTACATGATACTGAAAAAAAAAGTACATACTTTTACACAATTTCTCTAAAACATTAGTTACCTGCTTTCTTTAATTGGTGGCCTTAATTTTTCTTCTTTTTTTAAAGTCACGTTTACGCTTGAATTAGGTAACGTTCTAACTTAATTGGTACGCGTAGGAGTGTTCGGTTTCGTCTAATTAACATTGGAAGAATGCATTACCGTGATCCAAAAATGGAAGAACAGTATAGGTTTTTTATGACATTCGTCTTACTTTTACTTTTACTTTTGTTATTTATTTTCTCCGAAACCTTCAAGTGAAAAATGAACATCATGACTGCGTTTTACAAAATCCTAATGCATAGAAATTATACGTAATAATACAGATATTTGGATTTCCGTTAGAATAAGAGCGTATTTCACAACACCTGAAGATAAAAACAGTAATTTGTATAATAAAAGTACAAAAAACACAAAAAATCATTTTAACTTGCCATAACATAAAAATAAATTTTACTAATTTTGGCTTTCGACAAGATTTACTGGATTTACTCAGTATGTTAACTAATGTTTAAGAAATAGAAGTGTGTTTTACGATAGGTAACTTTAATAATATTATGACACATCTAGATAAAAACAGTAATTTATATGAAAAGAAAAAAAAATCTGTTTGACTATTGCAATAACTCGGAAATAAATTTCGCAAATTTTGACTTTTTAACAAGATTTATTGAGTATGTTAAATATTTTTTGAATTATACATAGTAATAAAAATGTTTAGACTTCCATTCGAATAAGAGCATATGCATATCGAATTAGATGTATTTAGTATTTCATACAACATCTCAAGATAAAAAGTTATTTTAATGAAAAAACAAGAAATCAGTTTGACTGTTATCATAATACAACAAGAAAGAAAAACCATTCGGTATGCATTGATTAGTAACACTTTCCAACTGTACGTACTTGTTGTAGCGTATAACTTTCAATATTCTTTGCATATGTTATCACACAACAGACAGAAGAACTGAAAAGTATACAGATACACTGATTAAATTTAAAATCACTCTTAGACATTTTGGAAAGTGTTAAAAAGGCTTAACGCAAAAGAAAATGCAGCCGTTAGATTATAATTGCAGCCCTTAATCTATCTGAATATTTTAGTGTAGCCCTGTAAATCTGAAAGTTAATCATAGTATATTCTATACAAAACATTATTTTAGAATATTAACAATACATGTCAATTTCTTTATGATTTTTACAGTAGAAAGTTTTTAAATGTGATTTTTAAAAATGCCTGTCCTAAAATGTAATGCCTTTTTTTTATTCTTGTTGTCCCTGTACACAAACTACTTGTACAGCACCTATTAATGTCATTCTAAATAGGAAACATTCCATAGTGAACTTGATTAATATAGTATATCATTTTTTAAAAATTCTGAAAATATTTACGGTCGCTGGGGCGGGAGACAGACAGATAGAAAGATAGACAATCGGACAGACAAATACACAAATTGAAATCATATTCGCACTTAAAAGATATTAGAAAGTGTTAAAACGCTTAATTTAAACGAAAGTGTAATTCCAGAAAATTTTTATTAATAGCTTTTAATGTAACTGAATATTTTCGTGTGGCCCTGTAAATCTAATGCTGATCGTACTATATTCTATACAAAGCATTGTTTTTTGCATATGAATAACATATTTCAATTTCATTAAGCTTTGTGCAAAGTAAAGTTATTAAAATTTCGTGTATAAAAATACCTCTCATAGAACGCAATGCTTTTGAATACTTTCGAGTGTCCCTGCACACAAAACAGTTGGGAATTTACCCTATTTTACATAAGAAACATCCTATAATGAAATTGATATCATATTGAAATATCTTTAAGGTTTTTGCGCAGTAAAGGTATTAAAATACGGTTTATAGAAATACCTCTCATAGAAGACAATGCTTTGGAATACTTTTGGGCGTCACTGTACACAAACCAGTAGAGGTATTCACTTCATTTTCAATACGGAACATTCAATAGTGAACTTGAATAAAATATATTAGTTTCAAGGAATTCTATAAATATTCACGGTAGTTAGAGCGCGGACAGACGGACAGACAGACAGATACACAAATTGAAAATATATTCAGAGTTAAAAATTGCTAGAAAGTGTTAAAAATTCTTAATGTAGACGAAAGTGCAATTCTAGCAAATTTTTATAAATAGCTCTTAATGTAACTGAATATTTTTGTGTGACCCTGCAAATCTAATGCTAATCATACTATATTCTATACAAAGCATTCCTTTGTGCATATAAATAACATATTTCAGTTTCATTAAACTTTGTTTAAAGTAAAGTTATTAAAATTTGTTTTATAGAAATATCTCTCATAGAACGCAATGCTTTGGAATAATTTTGAGTGTCCCTGTACACAAACCAGTGGTGGTATATACAGGAAACATCCGATAGTGAACTTGAATAACATATTTCAAATTCATTAAGATTTCTGTACAGTAAAGCTATTAAAATATGGTTTATAGAAATACCTCTCATAGAACACAATGCTTAGGAATACTTTCGGGTGTCCCTGTACACAAACCAACAGAGGTATAAACTCCATTTTCAATAGGGAACATCCGATAATGATTCTGAATAACATATATCAGTTTAAAGAAATTCCATAAATATTTACGGAAGTTAGAGCAAGGACAGACAGACAAACCGAAGTCATAAACACTTTTCAACCTTGTTGGAAAGTATTAAAAATGAATGTTGTTAATTTTGAATTTTTTGAGGAGATTTACTAAGTTTGTCATTTTTTTTTTTTTTCTTTTAGAATAAAGTACTTTTTATAGTACATAAAATTAGTAATTTAAATATGACAACTGAAGATAAAAACAGAAATTTATAAAAAAGTAAAAGAATTCAGCTTAACTATTGTGATGATATACAAATAAATTTTGCACTTTAAGACTACCTGTTACTGTGATATTAAACATTCGACACTGTAAGAAAGATTTCAGAAGCAAATCTAATTGTTTATTGAGAAATTGTAACTTTTTTTTTTTTTTTCAAATTGTTATTAACACGTTGAGAGCCACGCAAATTCTTAAAATCCATTAAAATTCCATAATGATTCCTCCTGTAATAAATAAAAGTTAAGCAAATTTTTAATAAACTTTCAATCACTAAATGTAATATTTTTAGTTTTATATCCTATTTTACATCCGCCACCGATGGTTGACGCGGCTTTATATCATATTTGACACTGTCAGCCACCGATGGCTGACAGGGCGCTTAACGTTTTAATTTTTTATTGATACTGCTTTTACTTTCAGGGTAAAACTTTCACTGAAATGTTTGAAGTATAACATGTTCTGCACACTCCTAAAGTTTCAAGATGATTCCTTCAGTACTTAGAGATATATGACAAAATGTCTAGAATCTAGAATGGCTGACATGGCGCTCAACGTGTTAAGGGCCCGCTTCACTCACCTCCGCCGGAAGCCGAAGCTATTTTTATTCTATGGAAAATTTTTCTTTACAAACAACTTATTAACCAATATATATTTTTGAATTCTGTCTTTACATTCTGAAAATTCCCAGCTGTTAAATTGACGGATCTTTTTTAAAAAAATATATTTTTTTATTTTTTATATTTTATTTTGAAGCTGCAAAATACGAATTTTCAATATGTGAATTTTTTTCATTTTGCAATTTCAAAATAAAATATTAAAAATTAAAAAAATACATTTTTAAAAAAGGTCCGTCCATTTAACAGTTAGGAATTTTCTGAATGTGAAAACAGAATTTAAAAATATGTATTAGTTAATAAGTTATTTGTAAAGAAAAATTTCCCCATAGAATAACATTGGCTCGGGCTTCCGGCGACGGAAATTGAAGAGGGCCGTTAAGTATAGGTTCGTCAAATGTGAAAGGTAAAAAATTTACCAAGTACGCTAAGTAATATTTTAATAATTAAAAAAAAAGGCATGTTCCAAGATAGATAAATTTAGTAATTTAAATAAAAGATGACGGAGTAAATTATATATATAAAAGAAAAATAAACTTAAAATTCGCCTTAATTAATAACAATTACAATAAATAAATAACAATAAAATAAAACAAATAAAAAAAATGGAAAAGAATTTTTAGTTTCCCTCCTACCCAAATACACTTGAAATACAATTTAACACACTGAGAAAATACTCAAGATGAATCGAATTTTTTTTATTAAGCAAGTTATAATAATTCCCCTTTTTTCTACGTACGCAGAAAGATTGTATTAAATTCCTGTGCATTTTTGATGGACACACGTTTTGAGATATCTTTTACACGATCTGAACATTTTTTGAAAATGCAAAAATTTTGTGTTACAAAATTTTGTGAATGCTATATCTCACGACAAAATGTACGGAATTCAGGAAAACTTTATACTTTTTTGGACCATGATATAAATTGGAATTGATTGGATTTTGGCATACGTCACACAAAAGATAGCGCTGCTGTGCTGCCATTTTCTCCATTAACAGGAAGGCAATATCTTAGTTTTTATAGCCCTTTCCGACCCGAAACATTTTTACCTTAAAACATTACATTCTTCTGTTTTTGCAAACTGAAAGAAAAATATGGACTATAACTGACATTTGTTGATTGAAAATTATACTTTACACTTTCTGCTAATTAGCTCGAATGTTCATTTCCTGATTTTATTACATACAACTGTTCCAGATGCAAAAATGTAAGTGGATGTCGGGGATGTCTAACCTGCACGATCGTTCGGCCAGGGTCGAAAAGGGATGAAGTGTGCAGTATATATATATATATATATAATATCGCACCATATGTATATATATACCGTATTTGATACGCAATCTGTCCCATATAGACCCCAGTAAAATACATGTTAAGCTAAAATGTAAAGGCATACAAATATCAATTGCAAATACATTTATTCACACCATATACGATTTGTATCCAAAGAAGTTTTTAGAAAGACTATTAATTTGCATTTCATTTATGTAATAAAATGGAACTATTAGGTGTTCCAAAAGTTCAGAGAATATAAGCCATTTTAAGAAAACATGGTTAATATAATGTTCTCAATAGTTTAAAGTCTTTCCATGTTTCAGTATGACACCGCATACACGTTTTTCGATCGATATAATTGAGATTTTTAATATAATTGTGGTTCCAAATTGTACCAAGCAAATCGTACCATGCACTTTCATTGGTTGTTCTCAAGGCATTCCCTGAATAAAATTTTCCTTCGTTCTCATAAACCGTCCGAGGCATAATGCCCCACACATTCTCAGCTAGATTCAGATCGGGACTCATCGGTGGCTACTCAAGACAAGACGATTTTCTACGTATTTAGAAGAATTCTATTGGCAATCTAGAAATGACAAACCTGCTTGACCGTTGAAACCGAAAACCGCCTACACCATCACAGATTCACCAAGTCATAATAGCAATTAGCGACATTTAAAAAAGAAAATAGCAGAAGATTGCATTCAGAAGTTATTTGAAGAAGTACTAAAGTAGGTTCTGGTATTTCAACTGGAAGGTTATATGATGTAACACTGGTATGTCATGGTTCTAGAGGGGTTAAAAGTATCCAGTTTTTGAGTTGTTAAAAGATGCATGTTTCGATGGTTTTTACAACTGCCTGTATTGCTTAAGATATTATTTTTAAAAATTGCAATCTCCCTAAATTTTAGACTCCTCATTTTATGCTTCGAGTTAGAATGTCTTAATGATAAACTGATCGTATTATCAAATATCCAGTCCTAGAAGCTAAAGAGTAAATTTTAAATTTTTACATAATGAAATTCTTTCTAGTAAAATCAGAGCATTATGCCAGATAAGAACAATATAAATACAAATGAAATGAGTTTTAAATACAATACATTTTTTTAAAAAACATATAAACCTTGCTTGAAACTGAATAGATACCCGTAAAATAACATTAGACAACGGTATAATAAAATTTTTAACTACAGTTTCATCTGAATGACAGCGACATTGAGGTTTATCCTTCTGCGAATCTAATCCACAACTATTCACTTTCAACTATTAAATTAACGTATGTTTTGATTTTTTTTTTTTACTACTGTAATAATGTATTTTTAAGGTTTTATCTAAAAATTTCGGAATTATCCTAAATTTCAAGTTTTTGCGCCTGTGATCCGTGCGTTAATCTTGACCAGATTGTTATTAAAAATACAGCTTAAAACTAAAGAGCAAATTATAATAATAATTTTGCCCTTAATAGTATTCTTAATAATACGAAGAAAACATACAAAGAAAAGAAAATAATAAATCAATACAATACCCGTTTTTTGATAATCCTTGCATGAAATCGAACTGATGCCCACAAAATGACGTTAGACAGTGGTGTAATGACTTTTGTAACTACAGTTTCACCTCGGCTTGTACCTTCTGCGACGACTAATCCATAATCACACACTTCCAGTTGTTGTGTTAACGCTAAAGGGTGTATACTCCGATGGTTTTCACCCCTGCGCCTTGCCCCTGTATACAAATCCAGCAGAGGACGTTGGAGTGACACTATCCCTTTCAGTGGTTGGCGTTTCTTTCGGGTAAAGGACACCGATCCCAAGTATTTAACTTGGAATCCGGCAGCAAGTTCAGAATCAAGAGACATTTCTATATATTAATTTGGCAACGGCTATATGTTTCCTTTTTCTCATATTATATTGCTATAATTTTAACTTTTTAACCCTTGCTACGTATGTTTAATAATCGATGGTGATAATCATGGTGGATTTCTAATGATCTGGGACTTTCAGCGGTTGAATTCATATTGCT
The DNA here is from genome assembly GCA_963930645.1 of Salticus scenicus. Taxonomy (NCBI): domain Eukaryota; kingdom Metazoa; phylum Arthropoda; class Arachnida; order Araneae; family Salticidae; genus Salticus; species Salticus scenicus. Next base: position 51,555,921 of record OZ005660.1, on the reverse strand, counting down.
TGAACTTTTAATTCAAATGAGAAAAACTCCAAGAGCAGAATCAAACATCTCTTCTTGTAGTTAAGTTCGTACTCTGAAAGGAAGGAAGAGAAAATTATATTAGTACATGAAAATTTCTTTAAAAATAACAAACAGTAAAAATTACATGTAGAATTATACGTGAAGGTAAAATCACTTTAACCCTACAAGGCACCCAGTTCCATATGTGGAACACCGACTTTAATCGTTCCTATAGCTATAAAACTATTAGTAGCGACATCTCTTGACATCTTGATAGAAGCTACTGACATTTAGCAATGTAGTAATACGAATCTTTACCTAAAGATGTCGTTCGTGTTTTTGTTATAGTGCACTCAGTGTGAAGTTTGAATGAAAGTGATACGTTAGTCGTTTGTCTGAATTCAAAAATAAAAAAAGAATAGTTATTGAACAGTTTTGACTCGAAAAAAAAAAAAAAAAAAATCTGGAGTGACTCCACTCGACTTTCCGAACATTGAGTAACTAACAGTTTTGTAGATAAAATAAAGAAAGAGGAGTTGCTAAACAAACAAAAAAGAGAAAACCATAACAGAGTGTTTGAGTATTTTTCTCCATATATCACACGAGGTTTTATTTAACGCTACTGAACTTTGAGCCCTTAGATCACAAGGATAAAGAATTTTTCGTTGTGTCCCTGTAAAAATCTATAAATCCTAGATTCACCAAAATGCTTATAGTTAGTGCAACAGTGATTTATAATATTCATACAAATTTTCAGCTCAATTAAATAAGGCGTTTAGATGCTATCGCTGGTCTCATAGGCCATAAAGATAAAGAATTTTTCTTTGTGTCCCTGTAAAAAAACTGTAAGTGCGAGATTCACCAAAATCTATACAGTTGGTTCAAGTGTGACCTATAACATGTGTACAAATTCTTTGCTGAGATTAATAAGGTGTTTAGACGCGATCACACTTTTAAAAATTTGGCAAAGAATTTTTCTTTGTGGCCCTGTAAAAAAACTGTAAGTGCTAGATTCTCCAAAATCTATACAGATTGAGTATCTGTTACCTATAATATGTGTATAAAGTTTTTGCTCAATTGAATAAGGCGTTTAGATGCTATCGCACTTTTAAGATTTTGGTCCCTTGGCCATAATGATAAAGAATTTTTCTTTGTGTCCCTGTAAAAAAACTATAAGTGCTAGATTCACCAAAATCTATAGGGTTCGTACTATGGTGACTTACAATATACGTACCAACTTTCAGCTTATTCGAACAAAGCGTTTAGACGCTAGCGTGTTCACTCACAGACATACACACATACATACACACATACATACACACATACATACACACATACATACACACACACATACATACATCATCGTAAAAATAGTGAAAACGGACTCATTGGACCTCGAAACGTATAGAAACATCAAAATCTCGAATTCGGATTTTTGACATGATTACAATACTTTCCTCACTATAGTGTTCGGAAAGTAAAAATACTGTGTGTTGTAACGAAGTGCATATTTTGCAGAGGTAAGTTTTTTTTTTTTTTTTTTTTTTTTTTATATTACAATAGTAAACGTATTAGTAAATCATATTTTTATGTATGTTCCACATACGGTACGTTGAGCTAAAAAGTTAATTTTTCCGTAAAATATGGTTTTATTTTTATTTTTATAAGTTTTCCCTTCTTCTGATCACTAATTACAACCTATATATGTTTGTCGCGCACTAAAAAAAATTTGAGCCTTGTAGGGTTAAGACACATAAAATAAATATATCTTCATGCAAAAATATTAAATATTTCACTCTCGTTGAGACAGCATCATCAGGTATAGTTGCAAGTAGCTAAAAATAGTGAAGAAATATAAAAAAGTTTTGACAAGGTTGAAGATGCAATTCAATTATGAAGAAGGAATCAACAAGTTTGCATGCAGATAAAACGTTTCAAAATTTACAATTTTTGAAGAAGCCTACTGGAAATATAAGGAATCAATATAGACTAAACTAAAATTTTATAACTTGAGGTGACCATACTTTAATTACATCGTTTCAGGAATTAGGAGCGAATCACTGAAATAAGTAGAAAACACTTATAACTTGAAAAGCTTCGTACTCATTATACTATAGCTTCAGAAATAAGAAGTCTTTAATCAGAAGGAAATTAACATATTCAGAAGCAGCCATTATTATCAAATGTAAAACACTCTTTAACAATAAGGATTCAACAATACTTTCAAAAGTATGGTACAGTCGGTAACAAAAGTGTCCGAACACTAGCAAAAATTCCTATGTAAAAAAAGTACACTTCATACGGTTTTGTTAAATAAATCCTTGTCGAATCCTGTTCTTAGTCAGTCTAAAAACAGGATTCGACAAGGATTTATTTAACAAAACCGTATGAAGTGTACTTTTTTTACATAGGAATTTTTGCTAGTGTTCGGACACTTTTGTTACCGACTGTATATATATATATATAAAGGAAGGAAGAAAGAGAGAAAGAAAGGAAAAACCGACTTAATTAAATATTATTTTTCGAAAAAGTCTCTTATTTACAACTAAAACTAACTTACAACACTAGCTCACAAATTATAAGAGTTTAACACAGGGCTGGCCTTGAATTTAATTAAATATTATATTTCTTTAAAATTTTCAACCGAATTAAAAAAAAAAAAAAAAAACATTTGTATCAATTTCAAGTATGTCTAAAACTATCATATTTTTCAATCCAATTTAGAATTTTTTGGACTGTGAATTCATAATTTTCATTCTATTTTCAAGGTTAGAAGAATCGCCCCTTTCTTCTGGTTAATGACATACTGTTCCTGAAGGTATATAATGAGTACGAAGCTTTTAGACTTATAAGTATTTTTTACCTCTTTCAATGTTTCCCCTGACTTTATAAAACTCGCTCCTGATTCCGAAAATGATATAATTTTTGCACGGTCCTTCAAGTTACACAATTTTAGTTTCGTTTACATTCGCTTCAAGATTATAGCATATACAGAGTGATTCAAAAATTCATGGCGAAACAGCACATGTGGGTGTGTCAGTGTCATGTGGAATAAGAATTACACAGGAACTGGGAATAGGAAACGCGATTAATACCTGTTAGAGGGCGATAAGCTCTGGCCAATTTGTACGCACGCAAAAAGAAGATGTGAAGCATGCTTCACGGTTGATGGGGGTACATTTCGAGCACTTCTTATGAGTTTTAACATTTTTTACTTGTGTTTTTTACTTCGATTACGTTTTTTGCAAAATAAAGGTCTTTTTACACCGTTTGCTATCTTTTCTTCACGATGCAATTGCACTGTCACAATCGCGTTTTCGACCCCCAGTTTCTATGTAATTCTTACTCCTTATGACCTGACACATACACACGTACCGTTTGAGTATGACCTTTTGAAACACCCTGTATATTTCTTGACTGTTTAGGAATTTGCAACAATACATGATGACGCTGTTACAATGACAGCAAAAAAACCTTTGTGTGTCCTAAAATGTAACTTTTTAAATTTTTGTACAAAGACATGTTTTTTTATCTTCAGATGTATAGTGCAATACTACTACGATAATTTTATTATCGCAATATACAATAGCACAATGGAATCTTAACTATCTAGTCAATAACCTAGCTTTATAAGCAGAATCTGCGGAGAAAGTAATAGTTAACTCAAATCTTAAACAATGGTTGGTAATTTAATTAAAGATCATTATCTGGAATCTTACAAAAAAAAATTTCAAGTAAAGTTGTGTCACATTTTTTATATCTGTAATGTAGATAACCTGATTTGGGGCAACTAGGACAGACATTATGATGTTTTTTAAAAAAGAAAAAATACCTGAAATCGAATCATTTTATGTAAAAGTGGGTTAAAATGATAATATCAATTAAACATTTTTAATTTATAAGCATACTTTGAATTTCTAAAATTACTTTTGAGTATTAATCTAGTTTTATAAAGGAGGATTTTTGAAACCGAATTATTTAACGTAAAAGTGGGTCAAAAGAAAAAATAAATAAAGATAATTTTTTTTTTTATTTATGAGCATTCGTTCAGATTTTTATAATGTTTGATGTAGTTGATGATTTAAACTTGATGCTTTTAAATCAGAAAATTATTCCTGAAATCAAGTCATTTGAAATAAATTTGGGTTAAGAATACGATATTAATTATTATTATTATTATTAACCCTTTGCGACGCAGGGTAATTCGGATCATTTAAATTCAGGCATGAGAATGAAGAAAATTAAAAAAAGAGGAAACACGCGTGTTCATAAAATTAATTTCAAATGAAAAATAACGCGCGTGGGGAAAACTAATTCAAAATATTTTAAAAGTGACAAATTAAACTAAAAGAATAATGCACTAAAACACAATAAAACATGTGTGAAAAAAAAAAAAAAAAAAAAAAAAAAACATTAGCTAGCATTCAACATTTAATCATTGATTGGTGTTAGAAAATGGGAAAGGGGGGAGGGGAGTAGTTCATGAATGAGAAATACTAAACACAATTTTACTCCTTAATGGGTTCTAGAATATCATAAAGTAAGTTTAAAATTAATATTGATATTTTTATTGTGGATGGATAAATATTAAAAAATAAAAGGTTTTCCGCAGAATGCTTGATCGGTGATGGTTAGTGATGAAAAAAAAAGGGGTGGGGGGGGGGAGGGAACAGGACAAAAAAAAATTACATGAGTGAGAAATATTGAACAATTCTATTCTTTTATAAGTTATGGAATCTGATAAAGTATGTTTAAAATGAATACTGACATTTATATTTTGGATGGAGAAAGATTGAGAATCTAAAGTCTTTCGGGGTGTTTGAACACTGATCGTAATTGGAGTTTGATTAAAAAAAAAAAAATAAAAAAAAAAAAAAAAATAAAAAAAAAAACGTAGAATGAACGGAAATTACATAAAAGCGGATCCGCGGAAAAATCTCATTCCTGTAAATTACACTGCCACCGGAATTTACGAACAAAATTAAAATAAAAGAAATTTTTAATTTTCAGGTTAAAAAAAAAAAGGGGACCTTTTCTGCTATGTTATAAATGTAAATTTTTGCTAAAAAATTTCCGGGATGAGTTTTTGCACTTGAGAATTAAAATTAGGTGTTCCATTAGCGGGAACACTGCGACTGAAAGGGTTAATCATACTTAAAGTTTTTAAGTTTTGCTCAAATAATTTATTTTGATGTATTTAGCATTTTTGAAACGAATCATTTCATATAAAAATCCATGAATGATGTAATAGTTGTATATATTTAATTCTTAAACATATATCGAGATGTAAAATTTAGCCTGAATGTTCGATCATTTATTATGATGATTTCAAATAAGACAGTACTCCTAAGATCGAGTCATTTAAGGTAAAAAAGGATTGAAAAGGTAATATTTATTAAATTTAATTAACATTTCAACAATGTTACGAAAAAACTTTTCAACTTTCTTGTGTAAAAAAGTACTTAAACTAGTTGGCATAGGTGGACTCTGCTCAATTCTGCATCATATGTATGTTCGCATAAATTTCTTGTACAGGACATATTATATTCATGTTGAGAGAAATGAATTTGACCAAACGCTTGACACAGTGACAGGACGAAATCCTCGCCTAATAGGCTACCCACAATTCAGTTCGATATATTTATCTTATTCTAATCTATTAATTTATTTTATTGGGATCAATTTCGTAGTTTATTTTCATGCTACTATATTTCCAATGCAACTTTCCCAAAAATGCATATTTATATGAAATATCGCCCCATTTTGCAATGTTGATAAAATCTTAAATTTCGAATAACTTACGAAATTTTTAAAGTAGCATGTTTAAAGTAACGGATGCTCATTTCGACATCAAAACTGATATTTTAAAACTGGTCTGACATTTTTACAGCAAAAATTTTTCATTTAATGCAAGTTTAAGTGAAATTTTGCCCTATTCTCCCGTGTTAAGAAATTCGTAAATTTCAAATAACTTACGAATTTTTTTAATTCGAATGTTGCAAATAAATAGGGTTCTTGCCAGTGTCGAAAGTAATATTTTAAAACTGGTCTGACCTCTCTGCGATCATTTGTTCGCGAGATATCGTGTAAACAGGCTAACAAACTAACGGACTAACACACTAACGGACTAACACACTAACGGACTGCACACTAACGGACTAACACACTAACAGACACCCTACAGACAGATATCATACTAATTTTGTCATTTTCGGATTCCTCTCACCTGAAAACGTGTAAAAAAGTCAAAGAACCGAGGTCGAAAATTTTCACGATTACCTAAGTTCCCCATATCTATAGTATGATGGGGAACTAAAAAGAGGCAGGCAAATTCTAATCAATGAATGATCTTTATTCAATGAAACTTCTCGAATCAGTACAACAGAACTTTAATTACACGAATATTCTCGAAACAATCCAATAGTACTGTTATTTAATCGAATATTCTAGTAGAAGTCCAATGAAATCGCCACTGAAAATTCACTATTCAACGTACCGCAAAATTCAGTATTCAACGAATGTTCTAGAACAGTCCAAGAAAACAGTTATTTGTTCCACAGGAGTAAAGCAAATAACACCAAATACCCCAGAGCAAAAATTTTCACTAGCTCACGAAGAAAGTTGTGGCTTAAAGCAAAATCTCCGAAGTGCAATCGCTTTAGAATAGGTTTCTGAACAACTCGCAGTAACAACTCACTCTCACAGAAGCCAACTCACTCCTATTTATACCTTCTGGCAATGAAGTTTAGCGGTAGTTCTATCCAGAAGCCCATGGGAAGTTGCATCAGAGAGCTTCAAATTTTAGGGAACTCTAAAATACTATACACTGAGAAAAAATTCTGTAACTGACGTCTAGAATCAAAATTGTGGCTCTAGAAAAAATAGTTCCATGTCATCCTTATAAATTCTAGTCCCCTTGGAAAGCGAGTTCTAGAAGCCCCTATTAGAATTCTAGAACGTTTGCCTATATTATCAAGGGCAAAGTTATTTAAAAATCTCTGCAAATAAATGAGACTACAAGAGGCGGGTTTCAACAACTATAATCTTGGTTTATTACCCAATTCTAGAAAATCAAGCGAGAATTTCTCGCAAGACAAAAGATTCAGAATAAGGTAAGTGCACCAGTGATTGACACTTTTAGATTAATCTCTGATGTTTTTAATGTTCTAGTCACCAGAAAATATTTTTAGGTCTTAAGTTAGTACATATGGTATGAAAGACATTCAAAACCACTTATATGTTAAAATATATACATTTGGTAGCAATTATTATTATTTTTTATGAATTTTTATTTGACACCCAATGTTCCAGTAATTGACACTGCTAGTTTTTCATTTTATCAATAATTGGCCCCTATGTTCCAATGTTTGACACTACTAGTTATTCATTTTACCAGTTATTAGCACCCTATGCTCCAGTGTTTGACATAAAATGTTAAAATTTTAATATGTAAAATATATGATTTTATTGTTTCTCTTATTTATTAATTATTTCGGGATAGATGTCAATTACTGGAGCATGCCAATCACTGGAGCACCTAACCTATTCGGAATATTAAGAATATTGTTTCACCATCTAGAAATGTGTAAACTAGAAATTCTCGATCATTTCGTCTATTCAGTTTATTGGCGTGCCTTATACACATCGCTCGGAAATCTATATTTCTAGTTAAGGGATTTAGAAAATGGCCATTTATTCATTCTAGTGAAAGGTGGTATATTTTCTTTCTCAGTGTATTTCGCTAAATTCGTCGCCAAGTTGACAAGTTTGTCGCCAAGGATGACCTCACTAAAATTGAATGAATTCCCTCTTTAATAAGTACAAAACTTTGAATAAACACCATAAAATTGAAGAACTCGTAACAATTGTTTCGGTTCGAAGGAAGTCACGACTCTTCGTCAGGCGAACAAAGTAGGCACGAGTATTGCAAACAAAGCACACATGCTACTTGTTTGCAGCACTCGTGCCTACTTTGTTCACCTGACGAAGGGTTGTGTCTTCTTTTGAACCGAAACAATTGTTGCGAGTTTTTGCATTTTATGGTGTTTATTCAAAGTTTTGTACTTATTATTTTTTTAACGTCAGTTCTGTGGTGCTTTTTTATAACTGCCTCTTTCTTTTCCCTTTGCCTGTAAAACTACTTTCACTGCAACAGGAAAAATGAAGCAGAGGAAAACACATAATCTGTTGTACCAGTATGCTAGCTCATTTTTAACTCTCTAAACAAGCTTTAAAGCGATTTTTCAAGGATGCCAATTTAATATTCTGCTGACACAAATTTAGAACTAATTTTCTTACGAAAAGCAGAAAAGAATTAACTAAAATTATGCAATTTTATTCCATAAAGAAATAGACAAATTATTAATAAAATGTCTTTAAAAAAAAAAAAAAGAAAAAAAAAGAAAGAAAGAAAGAAATGCAAAAATGCCTAAAACCTTGTTATGAAATAAATCAAAGTAATGAGACATCACTATTACATATTAGTAATATTTTAAAATAGGTTTCGCAATTGAAAGCGATAATAATGAGTATAACACAAAAGTCACATAATAAACGGGCCACGGTAGCCCAGTCGGTAGAGCACTGAACTCGTAATTGGAAGATTGCGGGTGCGATACTCGATCCGGCCATAGACCTTCGTGTACATTAATGGTGGCTGGTGCACGTAAACCAAATTATATCTCTGGGGGTCACCGAAGCGGGGGAGCCATCCTTTCCGCGGAGGATCAAAATTGTGATGGTATGTCTCCGGAGCATTCTTAGGGGTGCGTCCCAGACCGTCGCCAATTACCCATTGCGCTGTACTAGTGCGACGTTAAATCCAACCATCCAACCAACCACATAATAAAAGTTAAGACTTTAAATTCTGAAATCAAATAGAGATAACACGTCCTAACGCCTAAAAAAAGTCTTTTGCACTCATTAAAATAATCAGTCTAGTTTAAAGTACTTTTTTTAATGATATATTTAAAGTTCTTAAAGTAGCAATTTGAGGCATTAAAAAAATAATAATAATAACAGTAAAATTAATATAATACAAACAATTTTAAAAACAATGCAGTATAATAGCTTCCACACTTTTGAATACATGCCTGATAGCTTTAAGATTAGTTTTAATAGCTACATATTTCCTATGTTGAAGTTGATAGTATTTTAAATAATTTTCTCAACAGAAAGTGACAAAAAAGCATTTAGGGTAATTTATTTTTAGTTTCCGAACACACATTATGTAAAGAAAGTATTGTAATCATGAAAAAATTCGACTTTTAAGATTCTAGGATATCTGTAAGTTTTCATGCCTCCTAAATTCATCTTTTCTATTTTTACGGTGATGTAGATATGTGCGTATATGTTTGTGTATGTGTGTGACTGAACACGATAAAACTTCCAAACTTTTAGATCGATTGAGCAGAAAGTTTGTAGATATGTCATAGGTAGCCGCCGCATGAACTATATTGATTTTGATAAGCCTAGCACTTATATATATTTTTCTTTTTTGCAGGGACATAAAGGAAAATTCTTTATCATTGTGGCACGTGGACTCAAATTGCTTAAAGTGCGCTAATCTCTAAACGCCCTATTCGATTGAACTAAAAGTTTGTTGGTATGTTATAGGTCGCTGTAGCACAAGCTGTATAGATTTTAATGAATCTAGCACTTATAGATTTTTTACAGCACAAAGAAAAATTCTTTATCATTATAACCTACGGATTCAAATTATTCAAAGTGAGATAGTATCTATTGAGTTAAAATTTGGTATCTTACAGGTTATACTCATACCATTTGTATACATTTGGGATACATTTGTATACATTTGTATACATTGTGATAATTTTGGGACTTAAAAGTTTTTTTTTACAGGGACATAAAGAATGATTCTTTATCATTATGGCAATTTAAATTATTTTGAGGGTAATAGCGTTTTAACGTCTTATCCAACTGAGCTAAAAGTTGGTAGGTGTTGTCGCTACTATACAATTTGTATACATTTTGATAAGTAGAGGACTTATAGTTTTCTGTAGTGACACACACACACACACACACACACACAAAAAAAAAAAAAAAAAAAAAAAAAAATCTTTATTCTTATGGCCAATCGACTCAAAATATGTGGAGTGCAATAGCATCTAAATTCTTTTTTCGATTAAGATGTAAAGTGATATGCTAAAAGTTATTATCGCAGGAACAGTACATATTTACACTACTGTAGAACTTAGGGTTTTTTTTTTTTTTTATGCTGGTATAAAAATAGAATTTTCATACATTGCTCTCTATGGGTTGAAACTATTTGAAGTTCTCTTTATTAAAGTTAAATTATTTAAACATAAAAAAAGATAAAAATACGTTTTTTAAACGATACACAATTTGAGTAAAAGTACTCAAACACCCTATTACGATTTTCCCTTTCGTTTATTTAACAATTTTTCTTATTTAAACAACCGTCAATATTACTAAATGTTCAAAAAATCGCGGAGTCACTCCAGACTCTGGAGAAATCCGGCAATGAAATTGAAGATTTAAAATTCATTTTAAAATACCACCTGAAACAAACAAACAAACAAAATAAAGTATTTGCTCACTAAAGAAGTAACGTATTAAAATAATTACGGTAATTTACAAAGAGTTTTTTGCTTTAATAGAATTTCAAGGTATTAAATAAATAATATTACAATTAAATTAGTATAATTAAAAACCTTTTAAATCATACACAGTTAGCAGTTTCAATACTTCAGAAAAGAAATTGACGTTTTATAAGATTTTTTACTTTCCAAACACTATAGTGAGGAAAATATTGTAATCATTGTAATCAAAAAAATATTGTAATCAAAAATCTGAGTTTTAGATTTTGGCGTTTCTACGAGTTTTGAGATCCCCTGAATTCATATGTATTATTTTTACGATGATGCATGTTTGTATGTGTGTGTATGTATGTGAGTGAACACGATAGCGTCTAAATGCCTTTGTCGTCTGAGCTGAAAATTTATACATATGTTATAAGTCATCGTAGCACGAACCCTATTGATTTTGGTGAATCTAGCGCTCATAGTTTTTTTTTTATAGGGACACAAAGAAAAATTCTTTATCATTATTGTCTATAGGCTCAAATTTTTTAAAGTGCGATAGTGTCTAAATGCTTCATTCGACTGAGCTGAAAACTTATACACACATTATGAGTCATCCTCACACGAACTGTATAAATTTTGGTGGATCTAACGTTTACACACACATACACACACACACACACACATATATATATATATATATATATATATATATATATACATATTTACAGGGACACAAAGAAATTCTTTATATCATTATGGTCTATATATGGGCCAAACTGCGAAAGCGTATAAACGTCTTATTCACTTGAGCTGAAAATTTATTCACTTACAATAAGTCACCGTTGCACGAAGTGCAAAATTTTAGTGAATCTAGCACCCATAATTTTTTTACAGGGACACAACGAAAAATTCTTTACCATTATGGCCTACAGACTGAAATTATTCAAAGTGCGATACGTCTAAATGTCTTATTAGATTGAGCTGAAAATTTATATACGTGTTAAAAGTCACCATTGCTCGAACTGTATAGCTCTTAGTGAATTTAGTACTTATAGTATTTTTTACAGGGACACAACAAAAAGATCTCTATCATTATGGTCTATGGGCTGAAATCATTAGCGTCTAAATGCCTTATCCGATTGAGCTAAAAGTTTACATACGTACTATAGGTCACCGTCGTATGAATCATAAATATTCTGGTGTATCTAGCACTTATAGTTTTTTTTTTTTTACAGGGACACACACACACAAAAAAAAAAAATCTTTACCATTATAGCTTATGGGCTGAAATTACTTAAAATGTGATAGTGTCTAAATGGCTCATCCGATTGATCTGAAAATTTATATGCATATTATAGGTAAACATCGCACGAACTTTATCGATTTTGGCGAGTCTAGCTCTTATAAATATTTACAGGAACACAACGAAAATTTATCATTATGAGCTATGGGCTCAATTTATTTGAAGGGCAATAGCGTTAAAATTAACAATATACTATATGAAGAAAAGTGCTGATATAACCTATTAAAAATTTCTCTTTAGTTTATTTAACGATTTCTCTTACTTTTAATTTATTTATACAACCGTTAATTACTTAATGCTTGAAAAGTCAAGTGGGGTCACTCCAGTTTTTTTATTACTTTCCGAAAACTATAGTGAGAAAAGTATTGTAATCATGTCAAAAATCCGAATTTCAGATTTTGATTTTTCTATACGTTTCGAATTCCCCTGAGACCGTTTTCAATATTTTTAAGATGATGTATGTATGTATGTATGTAACTGTGTGTGTATGTGTGTGAATGAACACGCTGCAGTCTAAACGCTTTGTTCGAATAAGCTGAAAGTTGGTACGTATATTGTAAGTCACCATAGTACGAACCCTATTGATTTTGGTGAATCTAGCACTTATAGTTTTTTTACAGGGACACCAGGATCTTTATCATTATGGCCTATGGGGCCAAATTTTTAAAAGTGTGATAGCGTCTAAACGCCTTATTAATCTGAGCAAAAAAATTGTACACATATTATAGGTCACAGTTGCACCAACTTTATAGATTTTGGTAAATTTATCACTTACAGTTTTTTTTTTAGAGGGACACAAAGAAAAATTCTTTATCATTATGTCTATGGGACCAAATTTTTAAAAGTGCGATATAGCATCTAAACGCCTTATTCAATTGAGCTGAAAATTTATATGAATATTATAAATCACTGTTGCACTAACTATAAGCATTTTGCTGAATACATTTTGCATTTATAGGTTTTTACAGGGACACAACGAAAAATTCTTTATCATTATGATCTATGGGCTCAAAGTTCAGTAGCGTTAAGTAAAACGTCGTGTAATATATGGAGAAAAATACTCAAACACTCTGTTATGGTTTTCTCTCTTTTGTTTGTTTAACAACTCCTCTTTCTTTACTTTATCTACAAAACTGTTAATTACTCAATGTTCGGAAAGTCGAGTGGAGTCACTCCAGATTTTTTTTTAATAGCTTCGTCACTGCTACATGACAGTAATATTTTAAAATCTATTGTAGAATAGAAGGTGACATCGAAAATCGAGGATAACATTTTCTATAAAAAACACTGTGAAAAAGATTCCAAGTCCATTTTATGATAAAAACAGAAACGGAAACAAGTTCTTGCGTCCCGACCAAGTCACAAATTAAAATAATTAATCTAATTTAACAAAATATTTTTTCTTTTTTTGTTTCACTTCAATAGAATTTTAAAGCATTAAATGAATAACAGCGAAATTAATATAATATAAATAATTTTATTTAAACCAGCACAGAGTATATGTTTCAGAAATTAATAGATACATACTGAAGTCTTAATAGCTGCGTCTCTGCAATGCCCGTAATCTATATAAATATTCGTCTAACGTGGATCAATTACAATTAAATTTTGTCGAAACGAGACGACATAATTGTTTGTTTGTTTATTGATAACATATACATCAGTTTGTATTCTTGACTCCTAGTCCGCTTGTAAATCTTCGTCAGATAATTACAGATAGCACATGACAGAATTACAGTACAAAGAAATGGAAAAACATCCAGGGCCAGCTCGGGAATCGAACCCGCTCTCCTACGCTCGAAGGCGATTAGCAGTGTGGTGACATAACCACTCGGTCAAGGAGGGCCCAGTGACATAATTAACAAAATTCGCGAGGATAAACAGTAATATTTATACGTGAGAAATATTTAAGCACGCGGACTCAGTTCAATGAAAAAAATGACGACATTGGTCTGATAATATCATTTTATAGAAAAATATATTGTTAAAAATTGCATCTTTACAATCTTTACAAGTGTCATTTTAAACCTAGCAATACTTTAAAGATATAAACGGAATATGATCGATTGTCGTAACTTGACTGAAAAACTCAATAATAAAAAGTATAATCAAAATATGTACTAGGTTTTCTTGACAAAAAAATTATGCCAAAACATATAAATAAATCAATAAAAAGATATCTCATGAACATGGTGACAAAAATTTTAAAGTCATCATGGGGTGGCCTATATTAAATCTGGACTGTCTGAGAAAGTATGAAAACTGGTCGTCAAACACAAATTTCATTTTGAAACCTCTCTCTGAATGATTTTAGTTTCGCTGTTGCACAATATTAATTTAGTTGAAAAAATTTTTTTGCTTCTGATGAATTAAAATTTAAACTGGGTGGTGAAATTGGTGTAAGGTTTATGAGTTTTACATTTTAAAGGTAAATAAAAAAAGGAATGAAGTGCGGAAATTTCACACAGATTTGATCGTATTTATAAATAGTTCTTCGATTGAAAGTGACATCTCAACATTGGGAATAACATTTTATGTCTGCGATCTACAGATAGTACGACCTAGAGCCCCTAAATAAAATAATAGACCGGCGCAGCACCACCATTTTTTTTTTACTCCGAAGAGGACAGCATTCCCACTTGGCGTCCTTATCGCTTCCCTAACGATTTTAAGAAATCTTGATCTGAAGCTAATCCGGTCAAGATAAGAGCAATAAATAACAATAATACTCCTAAAAACTCATTTTTTTTCACAGTACATTCTCAGGATGTCATTTTATTCTGAGGATATCCTATGGATGTACTGGGGTAAGATGTGTTGTTAGGGTGGTTTCTGTTTCTTTTACAAAATGTCACCAAAACTCAAATACACAGTAACAGAAGGTCTGTGAACACTTTATATTCACTTCTAGAATGATTATAGCAGTTTATCGCTAAACAAACTTCCACATCATAGTTTATTTAGCTAAAATTATAAAATATGATAAAACAAGTTACTCTAAAGTAAAGTAAGACGATAAAAAAAAAAAAAAAAAAAAAAAAAAAAAATGTTTGTCGTTTGTTTATCAGAGAAACGCGCTGGATACATGTGGCAACCCTAAGGCAACAAAATGCCGGATGCGCCAGCTCGTATATATAGGAGCCTCAGTACGACCTGTTACTACGTGTAATCAAGTTAAAATGAAGTTTACAATGACATCAAAAGCTGAAAACAATTCCTTATGCACCTACAATAAGTCACGCAAGAAAATAATTACCCTCATTCTTCATCTCGACACTAAATAATGGCATAGAACCACAATTTCCAATTTCTAGCAATATTTAACGGATAAATTAAATTAGAAAAATCGTGAATATGGATAAATAAAAATTTCTCCTCTTTCATAAGATATTATAAAATCTATATAGTATTTCTCTAACGTGGACCAGATACGATTAAATTTTGTCGGACGACAGAGTAGTGACGTATGGTGCTATCTGATTGGTTGACTCAGTCCCAAAGCGTAAATTCGGCTGCTAAAGACAAAGTGATTATAAGCGCTTTGGATCATAGATACAGTAATTTATACAGATCTATCATCCCATTGTTATCATGCAAAATTTTTTGATGCCGAAAATTTTTTTTTGGCATCAGCCATATAGTGGTATTGAAACCATTGAAACTCGGCAGTTGTAATAGAATAGAATAGAATTGTTGATGAATTTTCAAAGTGTCGAAATATTGCGTCTTTTAATTCTTCTAATAAATTTATGAAAAGAAATGGATAAGTTATCATAAAAGTAAATTATATTTGACTAAATTATGAAAAATATAATTTTTATAATCAGTTACTTTGTTATTATTATGAAATAAAAACTGGTTTGATTTTTAATGGAATACGTTTTTTAAAGTTTGATATTTTTTAAGATTTTATATTATTAAGTAATATAGAATTATTAAGTAATATAGTTAGCATTATATTATTAAGTAATATAGTTAGCAGCGGCGTAAGTAAAGAACGTTAGTTTTAGTATATAAAAAAAGTGGTGGCGAATAGCCACCATTAAATGCGAGGCATACTGGCTTTAAATTTTTCCAAATATATAGTCGGCTGCAAAATTATTCGAGCACTAGCCAATAATTCCTATATTTAAAAAGTACACTTAAGACTGTTTTGCTAAGTAAATCCTTGTCGAATCCTGTTCTTAGACTGATTAAGAACATGACTCGACAAGGATTTATTTAACAAAGCTGTATTAAGTGTACTTTTTTTTTGGCAAGGATTATTGCTAGTGCTCGAATAATTTTGCAGCCGACTGTATATTTGGAAAAATTTAAAGCCAGTATGCCTCGCATTTAATGGTGGCTATTCGCCAGAACGGTAGTGGAGCCATCTATTATATATATTTTTAGGTATTATTTCATTCATTATAAATAGATTGAATGTTATTTCTTTTTCTTTATTTGGTAGATACATTTATTAGCTATGGAATTTCTATTATGTATGGTGATATGGTAATAAAATTCCGTCAAATTTTAGAAAATAATTCTAAGAATTTTTAACTTAACAGAGTATAAAATTATTTACTACAATTGAAATTATAATACAAATGTCAAAAATTTGAATATCATTTATTTATAAATAAATAAATAATTAAAAAAAAAAAAAAACTGAGAGAAAGAGAAGGAAAAAAAAAAAAAAAAAAAAAACTGAGAGAAAGAGAGAGGAGAGAGAGGGAAAAAAAAAAAAAAAAAAAAACTGAAAAATTCCAGTAATTTTATTTATGAGACTTTTGTAATACAGTAGTACCTCGATCCATCGTTTTACAAGGGGTGCGTGAAAAAAAAAAAAAAAAAAAAAAAAAAAAAACATGAAAGCGGGGAAACAACGAATGCGGGTTAAAGTTAAAACACGAGGAAAACAATGTTTATGAATTAGTACACATAATGCATATAGTATACTACTAATAAAAGAAAAACTAATTTGTTACTTTCCATTCTGTCAAAGAAATACATCGATGTTGTAGAACATTATGTAAAATTTATTTTTAAAAATCAGTAATTTTATGTTGGGTTTTTGTTCCTTTTTATAAATTAAACAGGAAATTTTCCAGATTTACAACATTTTTTTGGTCCTTTTCTGTAATTTCACGTGTTTATGTAAAAGTTTGTACATTTTCAAACGTCATAAATGCGTCATCGGTTTGAAAATTATCCTCTGTTCCTTCGCCATTATTTTCATTTTTTTGAAATCACACATTTCTTCCATGCTTTAAGATACCGCATGTCGCATCGTCTTGATTAATGCAAATATTATCATTAAATTTTGTACCAGACGCATCCTCTGCTACACGCAACCACTCTTCATCTGCATTATCACCATCATCATTATTTTCTTGCCCTTCTGTTTGGTATTCTTTATCATTTTTCCCCCGTAACCGCATTTCACGAAACAATTTTCTGGATTACTTCCTGCTATACTGAAATTAGAAAAGGAATAGATAGTCCGGAGACATGGCATCACAATTTTTGATCTTCCATGGAAATGAGAAAAAGAGTTATTTTAAGATGAAAGAAGTAATCCCAGTTTATATGCCATATGGAACCTCTTGACCTTAAGGAGAAATATTTTACAAAATCAGGAGAAAAGTTTTACAACGATGAATGCGGAAAAACGACTTTTCGAAGCACGATACATGCGGGCTTCATTAACAATATTTAAATACAATTTGTGCAGGGACCATAGAAGTAAAACGATCAATGCGGGAAAACGATGGATGCGGGAACGATAGATCGGGGTTTCACTGTAATCATATTAGGTAAGTTGGTACTATCATGCAGATGTTTTGCGCGGGAAAGACCACTTATATTACATTTTTTGAAATTTAATTTTTCCGACTGAGTGAAAATAATGCCTGGACCGGGAGTCGAACCCCGGAGTGAGTAATGCCGTCCGGTTTGTCGGCCTGGATAGCTCAATTGGTAGAGCCTTGACCTTGTAAGTCAAAGTTCCGGGGTTCGACTCCCGGTCCAGGCATTATTTTCACTCAGTCGGAAAAATAAAATTTCAATAAATATGATTTTCTTCCAAAGTTGATTGTGTGATTTTAATTTTAATAAATATTGTATTTCTTTCTCCCATTGTTTAATGGTGTTTTCCATTCATTACCTGCGGCTTTTTTCTGTCGAGCTATCTATATGATAGACCAGATGTTTCTACCAAAAGGTTGTCTGAGTGAGTAATGCTGACCGGTTTGTCGGCCTGGATAGCTCAATTGGTAGAGCCTTGACGTTGTAAGTCAAAGTTCCGGGGTTCGACTCCCGGTCCAGGCATTATTTTCACTCAGTCGGAAAAATTAAATTTCAATTAAATATGATTTTCTTCCACAGTTGATTGTGTGATTTTAATAAAAATAATTGCACTTGTATTACATTCACGAACACAATCAGACATCATTCATGATTCCAAAAATTGTCAAAACACATTCGGGAGCGTACAAAACCATCAAACACTGGAATTAAAAGTTTTTTTTAAGAATCCAGTACTTTTTTCCTTGAATATAAAAGAAAAGTAACAATCCCATAACTCATAAACAAACTCGTTCTGTGTGTCAGTAGTAACAGCTATCCAAAACAATAAACCCGTCTCGTCCAATGCTGATAACCATCATTATCGTGGTGAAAGAGCAAAACAATAACGAGGTGGCTCATCAGAAGCTATTACTTCCTGCTGAATATAGATACATATTGTTTGCTTTGTTCTTGTTTCACTCGGTGGCATTGTTTGTTTATTCACGTATGCTTGTTTTCTCACCTTGGATTGCACGTTTTCACTTTCTTCATGAAAGGTACGGCGACGGCAGAAATATTTCGGTAAAGGCTGGCTGAAAAATGTAGCGTACTTGAGAGAAATATATATATATTCAGAATAAGAATAATGAATTTTAATAGTGTCTGTGCAACTATTTCAAGGTGAAAGATATTTAATAAGCTAGCAGTATTTCCAATTTGAATACAACTGGTGTTGCTTTTTATCATTCTATAGTTTTATATGATAATCGTTAGACGTGGTAGAAATGAAAATTACATATTAGTTCCCCATCATACTATAGGTATGGGGAACTTAGGTAATCGTGAAAATTTTCGACCTCGGTTTTTTGACTTTTTTACACCTTTTCAGGTGTGAGGAAACCGAAAATGACAAAATTAGTATGGTGTCTGTCTGTAGGGTGTCTGTTAGTGTGTTAGTCCGTTAGTGTGTTAGTCCGTTAGTTTGTTAGTCTGTTTACACGATATCTCACGAACAATTGATCGCAGAGAGGTAAGACCAGTTTTAAAATATTACTTTCGACACTGGCAAGAACCCTATTAACTTGCAACATTCGAATTAAAAAACTTCGTAAGTTATTTGAAATTTACGATTTTCTTAACATGGGAAAATAGGGCAAAATTTCACTTAAAAATGAAAAATGTTTTCTGTAAAAATGTCAGACCAGTTTTAAAATATCAGTTTTGATGCCTGTATGAACATCAGTTACTACAAACATGCTGCTTTAAAAATTTCGCAAGTTATTGGATATTTACGAATTTCTTAACATGACAGAATAGGACAAAATTTCACATAAACGTCAGTTTTGAGGGATATTTTCATCGTAAAGATGTCAGACTACTTTAGAAATATTATTTAAGATACTGGCATGAATATTAGTCACTATGATTTTTCCAATATAAAAATTTCGTAAGTTATTAGAATTTTACGAATTTCTTATCATAACAGAATAGGGCAAAATTTTACACAAACGTATATTTTGAGGGATATTTTCATCATAAAAATGTCAGACCACTTTTCAAATATTATTTAGGATACTGAAATGAATACCATACAGTATGAATTTTCCAATTTAAAAAATTCGTAAGTTATTTGGAATTTACGATTTACTTAAAATGGCAGAATAAGGCAAAATCAAGCATAAACGTCCACTTTGAGGATCATAAATATATCAGACAATTTCAAAATAACATTTATGATACTTGAATGATCATAATTGACTACGAATATTCTAATAGGAAAATTTCGTAAGTTATTCGAAATTTAAGGTTTTATCAACATAGCAAAATGGGGCGATATTTCATATAAATATGCATTTTTGGGAAAGTTGCATTGGAAATAGTAGCATGAAAATAAACTACGAAATTGATCCTAATAAAATAAATTAATAGATTAGAACTAGTTTGAAATATTGGAAGAATCATAGCTGCATAAAAATGTACAAAGGAAAAAAAAATGATGTAAAATGATATAGAATAAAAACTTTAAAACAAAAACCATAAATGGAAAAATACGCAGAATTTGTATCGGGCCGTAACAATTCAGTATGATTTCATCAGGTGATGAGAGTAGTGTGAAAGCAGCATCGCATGAAATTGACATAAATCTGAAAAGGATTAAAAGAGCTAATAACGCGATTATATAAGTTCGCTATAAGCTGTTATTCCCTGATCAATAAAGATGGACATTGTTTGTTTGTTTGTTATTATTATTATTATTATTATAAATATTACTCGGTTGCATTGCATGTTTATTTACGTATGCAGGTTTTTAAACTTTGTATAACTCGTTTTAATTTTCTTTATGTAAGGTATACGACTGAAGATGGTATTCAATAAATACTTGATTCTGAAAAATTGAGTGCACTTGAGAGAAAAAAAATATATATATTGTTTTGAGAAAAAATAATGAATTTTAATATTGTCCGTGCAACTATTTCAAGGAGAATAATACTTAATAAACAAACATCATTCCAATTTCAAGTCTTGACATTTACCATTCTGAAATGCTGGAATGTTAATAATATGATAATCGTGGTAGAAAAGAAAATAACATTTCTGAAGTATTGGCAGAAGTATAGCTGCAGCAAAATGCACACACACAAAAAAGTAGTATGCTGTAGCCACCACATGATTTTCTTTTATATTTTACTATACAAATTCACTCAATAAAAAAAAAATTATTAAAATTATTATTTAAAAAAATTATCGTCCATGATCATGCAGACGATTTCTATATTACAGAGGTAATAGAACACTAAATATCCAAAAAAGTCAATTTTATTCTCAATATTACATAAAAAAAAAAAAAAGTTAAAAATAAAAAAAATCGATAACTTTATTTTAAACTATCGCAAACTCATGGTTCAACCATTCGTTTTAAAGGTATTGGTGAGCTCTTTTGAAAGATACCCATCATGAAAATTTACTCCCCTCGAAGGGGGACTTCCCGCGGGGAAGGCGAGGCTTCTACATACACATTTTTTTTTTCCCCAGTTGACTATTTCTATTACAAATAATTCTTTTAAATTTCATAATGATTATTAAAAAATAATTCTCTTTATGCACATTTATACAAAATTTTATCCTATACCACCATGTTAAAAATTTAGAAAAAGCGGGATGGCAACGCAACCTGTAAGACAATTTTTACCAAAAGTTGATAGGCTCTAATTTATGTCAAGGTGTAACTACATACCAATTTGTACGAAATTCTGTACAGTAGTCCCAGCGATAAAAGTTGCCACAAAATTTTGTCACACTCACACAAACAGACATTTTCTAAAAATGGTCAAATCGTATTCCACAGCTCGATGGATTTACACGTTTTGGGATGTCCTTAACACGATTTGACTGTTTTTAGAAAATGTATGTCTGTCTGTGTGTCTGTCTGTGTGTTTGTCTCTCTGCGTGTGTGTATCACAAATTTTGTGGACACTGTATCTCACGAACCAATGAACAAAATTTAACCAAACTTGGTATTTAGTCGGATCCTGACATAAACTGGTGCTGATTAGATTTGTGGAACAATTGCTCAAGAGGCGGCGCTGTGATCGCATTTTTTCTAAATTTTTAACATGGCAGTATAGGATAAAATTTCGTATAAATGTACATAATATAGTTATTTTAATCGTGTAATTGTAAAATTAATATGAATTATTGATAATATCAGTAGAAAACTAGGGAAAAAAAATTGTGTATGTGGGAGCATCGCTTTTTCCCTGGGGGGGGGGGGGGGGGGTAAAATTTCAATATGGGTATCTTTCGAAAGATCTCGTCAATACCTTTAAAACGAATGGTTGAACTATAGATCTGTGATAATTTAAAACAAAGCAATCGATTTTTGAAGTGAAAACTTCTTTAGGCGCGTTGAGCACTATTGGGTGAAGAAAAATCATGAAACTCGCGTCATCGTCAGCAAACACTTTCCATTTGAAGTGAAAACTTCTTTAGGCGCGTTGAGAACTTTTGGGTGAACAAAAATCATGGAACTCGTGTCATCGTCAGCGAACGCTTTGAAATTCTGCAGGCGTTAGTTACCATGACAACCCATTCACCCCATCTGGTCGGGAAGAAACATATTTTTTAGAATTTGACATCACGTGGTTTTTCTACTAGGAATAAAAATTGCAAATTTCAAAATGCTTCAATTTTCTTCTAAACTCTTTCAAACTTTCTGTGCGCCATTAACAGCACAGGGGATAGTTGCAGTTCAAATTTCATCGATTTTGGAAAAAATTTACATTTTAATTGGAAATTAAATTTTATTTTAATACGCATATTTCAAATTCTAATTATGATTAAATTATTTTTAATACATCATTCGAAAGATATTTTAAAGTACTTTTATACTATCGAAAGTGGAATTCGAGATTTCACCTGAATTACACGTTTTGAGGTGTCCTGATTTGGTTTTCTTTTGTATCTCAGCTACTAATTAAAATAATTTCCTAAGTAATCAATATTTTTACCTAATATAAGGCTTATTTCATTTAATTTGGGTAGCTACAAATATTGTGTCGAATCATATAATACAGTTCATAAACACTTCTTTACAAACCAAAAAAAATTCGAAAATAATAATCTAATAGCTCGACGATACAATTCACAAGTTACTTAGTTTTCACCTCTATCAACAGTCCCCAAAGACTGCTTTTATTTTTTATTTTTTTTTTATCTTTTTACGAAAAAAAAAAAAAAAAAAAAAAAAAATGAAAAAATCTTATTTCTTCTGATTTGCAAAAAATTGACATCTTTCGGCATTTAGTGATAATATAATGTACTGTCAGATAAAAATCATCTGCATTTATAATGGAAAATAATTTGATAATTTAATAAATAATTTGCATTGAATAAATATTGTGTAAAATTATATAGAAGAAAGTCATGTGGTGGCCACATCATACTAGTTTATGTATAATAATATAACGACGGGAAAAGCATTCATTGTATACTGAATGAAGATGCTGAAAAATTTAGAGTACTTGTGAGAAAAAATATTGTTCTGAGAAAGAATAATGAATTTTAATAGTGTCAATGCTAGCAGTTCAAGGTGAAAAATACTTAATAAGCTAGCAGCATCCAAATATTTTTTCCTAACTTGAATACAATTGGTGTTGTCATTTATCATTCTAAAATGTCGAAATGTTAATGATATGATAATCGTGATGAGGATTACACTTTTGAAATAGTGAAAAAAGTATAGCTACAGCAAAATGCATAAGAGAAAGAGAGAGAGAGAGAGAAAAGAGAAATCTGCATTGAAAGAAAAAAAAAATTGTGACTGACATGTAGAAACTAAATTGTGGCTCTAGGGTAAATAATTCTATGTCATCCTTATAAATACTAGTTCTTTGCAGTGATGCCAGATGGTTGAAAATTATTTCCCCAAACAGGTCTTCAGATTTCCCCAAATCAGGGTTCTTTTTCGAAAAAATCCCCAACTTGATTTCTACTAAAAAGGGAAAATAAAAAAAATTTCAAAAAAAAAAAAAAATTAAATATATATATATATATATATATATATCAAGTGGATTTAAGCTCAGATTTTTCCCCAAATTGACATATTATCATCGATGAACACTTCATCTAATTAAGACCTATTCCAAAAACTGAAATAAGTCTTCACTTACTCACGAGCTGTCAATTAAGCCTGAATAAAAATCTGGACTGCATTTTCTTCTATGCTCGTGATTTCTGATCATCTCATGACTATCTCTTAATGAGGAGAGTTCGCCGTTCCTCAAGGACTTGCAATAGAAATACGTATTGACTGTTCTACGCTTTTTATAAACATTAATTAACTTTTTATTATTTTATTATATCCAATTATATTTTTGAGTTTGTAATCTCCTTCACTTCTCTCTCTGAATCCACACTATAAGGATGCAGAACAAGATGCATCCCAAATTAAAAATAAATTCTAAGATTAAATTAATTCTCAAATTATTTCATTTCTAATACATATGAAAATATTCGTTTAGCATTTAGGGTGGATCATTCAACCTCTTCTGGTATAACGCATTTTAGATAAATTGATCAACAGATCAGAAACCCCACGGATATTCGGATATTACTTTGTTGTGAGACAAGCGCTGAAACTGCTGCATAGAAGGTAAGTGAAGAATTTATCATTATTATTATAAGTCTTACCTTCTAACAAACGTAGTTTGAATTTATCTATTTAATTATCTCTACATGATTTAATTAATAGTAACTTATTCAAACGGTTTTTTTATCACAAATAAAGGCAATTTTTGAAAAAAATCCCCAAATAACAATAAAGCTATTAAAATTCCCTGGTCGTAGGGATAAATCATTACGTTGCCAACATTGACAGAAAGTTGAACTCCCCAGATTTGTCCCCAAAAATTTTAGAATTCCCCAAAAAAGTCCCCACAAACATTTGGTCCCCAAAATTGTACCCAGAAGCCTCAAAAATCCCCAAAATGGGGACAAAATCACTGGTACTTTGATAGCGACTTCTAAAAACTCTTATTAGAACTCCAGAGCGTTTTATAATATTATCGTGGTCAATCTCATTTAAAAATGTCGAAAAATAAATATGACACAAAAGGCGATTTTTAGTAACTATAATCTTGAGTAATGATCGAATTCTAACAAATCGAGTGAGAATTTCTCGAAATGCAAAGGATTAATAATATTCATAATATTGTTTCACCATCTAGGAAAGTATAGACTAGAAATTCTCGACAATTTCGTCCATCCAAGTAATTTGTTTACCTTATACGCATAACTCAGAAATATTTCTAGTTTATGGATTCAGAAAATGACTACTTATTCGTTCTAGATGAAGGTGGTATATAGTTTTTATCAATGTGTAGTTGAATAATGTAAAACAAGAGTTTTCTGAACAAAAATCCTAAAATGCCAAAAATACATAAATAAAAAAATAAAAGTTCATCAGAAGTTCATTCCCTTTAATATAGATACATACCTTTTTTTTTTCCATGTTTCATCTATTGGCATTGTTTGTTGGTTTACATATGATTGGTTCCTCAATGTGTATCGCGCGATTTGGCTACCGGAAAAAGGGGGCACTTTTGTGATTTACTAGTCGCAAAAACAATAAACATCATCAATCACTTTCATTTTACTTACTACTTTGATAAAGAAATATATTCCACTTATATATTGCTGACAATTAAATTATAAAAATAGTAATAAAACCATACTTTTCAGCATATCAAACTATTTAAAATATCTTTATATTCCAAAACATCTTTACATTCCGACGTTTCGGTTAATATTCAATTTTTAACCATCTTCAGGGAAAAGATGTACATAAATTATAAACATAATGAATGGCTTAATTTGATTTATGTTTATAGTTTATAGTTTATAGTTTTCTCCCACCCAGAAAGCTAAATCCGCCACCAAGAAAGCTGCCAAGCCCAAAGCAAAATGTGCAGAGAAGAAAAAATCCGCCGCTAAAAAACCAGCAAAGCCCAAATCTCCCAAGAAAGCTTCCAAACCCTCCAAACCCAAAGCCCCCAAAGTTAAAAAAAATGAAGACTCCCAAAAAGACTACTCCCTATTTAAAATATCTTTATATTCCAAAATATCTTTACATTCCGACGTTTCGGTTATTTTTCAATTTTTAACCATCTTCAAGGAAAAGATGTACATAAACTATAAACATAATGAATGGCTTAATTTGATTTTTGTTTATAGTTTATGTACATCTTTTCCTTGAGGATAGTTAAAAATTGAATATTAACCGAAACGTCGGAATGTAAAGATATTTTGGAATGTAAAGATATTTTAAATAGTTTGATATGCTGAAAAGTATGGTTTTGTTACTATTTTTATAATTTACTACTTTGATTTAAAGAATAATTTTCATTTTACTTTTTTACTAATTAGCACTTTACTTTTTTACTAATTTCATTTTACTTTTTTACGAATTCATTTAACTTTTTTGCTCAGTTACCTTTAAAATGAATGGCTGTATCTTAGATCATTAATGATTTGAAGCAACGTTATCGATTATTTTCATTTTTAGTAAAAAGAAGAAAATAAAGAAAAACTTTACTTTGAGAAACATAATGTTATATTTTTCTGAGATGAAAATCGTGTTCATTCATCACGGAAAATAATTTCCATAAACAATAATTTTAATGAATAATTTGTACTGTGTGAATTTGTATAGGAAAATATATATATATAAGAGAGTTTTGTGATAACCGTAACATATTCGGTTTCTTATGCCTTTTTGTCTTGATTTAATTTGATGCATTAAGACCTCTAGATCAGAAGTGATTTTTTTCTTTTAAATTTTGCTTGGAGGGTAGGCAAACATTTGTTTTATTATGGGAGGAGTAGACACACTTATACAGAATTTGAAATTAATAATTTTTCCTCAATTTATTGCTTATGGATAGTTTTAAAGCATGTTTGCTACTATAATTTATTAACACATATTTATTAATGCATTGGTAAAAATAAGAGACGAAATTCAATTATAATAAGAAAATAAAGAAATTTTAATTGAAATGTACCCATTTTTACTTTCTCTTACAGGCTTTCTTTATATGGCAGAGAAAAGTAGAATTTTAGGAATAAATTTTCGACGTACAATTTTTTCTACAATTAAACGTTTTGAGATTCCGTAACAAAAATCGTAGGCTTTTAACACGTTAAGTGCCATGCAAATTCTTAAAATCCATTAAAATTTCATACTGATTCCTCCTGTAATAAATAAAAATTAAGAAAATTTTTAATAAATTTTCAATCATTAAATGTAATATTTTTAGTTTTATATCCTACTAGCAGGCTTTGCCCGCTTCGCTGGTCACTATATTTAAAGGAAACTCTTTTCTATATAGCTTTATGAAAAAAAAAAAATACCGAAATCGCTCAAAAGCTCTCTTTGGGTTCCTGCTGCTTTCGGCAGCGTCTTGTTCGTCCTCGCAGTCTCCGGTGCCTGTCCCTATTGCCTACGACAATAGCTTACCCGTGGGCTTCCATTTGGATGCTTATCATACATGACAGTTTCGATACAGACAGTATCGAAAAATTTGAAGTAGCCCTTTTATATTTGAATTCTAGTTACATATGAACAGCATTATGCGTGATGTACATAATATTTGCTTTCAAGTTATTTCCTATATTTATTTGATTTAATCGATCAACCATAAAATGACAGCAATTTCAAGCCAAATATAATATTACAATATGCTATGATCTGCTACGCCTATCGCATGAGACAATTATTATTATTATTATTATTTTATTTATTTATTTATTTTATTTTATTTATTTTTTATTTATTTATTTTATTTTATTTTATTTTTTTGTGGTTATATATACTTCATGCTTAATTAATAGTAGTTGGTATATAGAAAAATAAATTAATTAATTAATATGTAAACCTGATCATGGTACAACCTTAATATAGCTCCCCTTGACGTCTAGTAAAAAGACGTCATTTTCTCATTCACCAATTTTATATTTAGTAATTTTTTTTATTTTTCGCGTGGAAACATATTTCATTTTATGTTGAAAAAATAAATAAATAAATAAATAAAAATACCTCGTAAACTTTTTTGGCAACAATTAAAAATTTAAATGGCTGATATTAAGGCAATTAACAGTTTATTATTTTCATATTTTAATTAATTTTAAAAAATCTAATCAAATTTCCGGTATAAATAGTAGCCTATGTCCTATTCCAGACTATTATCTATGTCTTTACCAAATTTAATTCAGATTCGTTTAGCCGTTGTGGCGTGATTGAGTAACAAACATCCATCCAAACTTTCGCATTTATGATATTAGTATAGATTTTATATCCACCACCGATGGTTGACGCGGCTTTATATTGTATTTGACACTGTCAGCCATGGCTGACAGGGCGCGCAACGTTTTAATTTTTTATTGGTACTGCTTTTACTTTCGGGGTAAAAGTTTCACTGAAATGTTTAAAGTATAACATGTTCTGCACACTCCTAAAGTTTCAAGATGATTCCTTCAGCACTTAGAGATATATGATAAAACGTCTAGAATCTAGAATGGCTGACATGGCGCTCAACGTGTTAACGGCCTGTCTTTATGTGTTTGTGTGTATCTGTATAAATCTCTTTCTCCCTTTTTGTATGTGCGTGCGTTTCTGTTATCAGGCTCATTCATATGCCTACAATATAATTATCATTTATGTTTTTACCATTAATTCAATATTTTACTTAATTATATTTACATTCATGATTTTTAAAGATTATTATATTGTTAAGAAATATTTTTTTTAAAACTGTGTAAGTAATATACTTTGATCAGATACATTTTCTAACGGTTACATATACAACTTACTGTAATTATCTATTTATAAAATGTAAGTCTTACATATAATGCTTATACAAGAACGCCTAAGACCATTTTTTGTGAAATATAACATTCTAGATTAAATACCACATAAACAATCTTAAAAAAAAAAAAAAAAAAAAAAAAAAAAAAACTGTTCGCATATTTAAAGACGAAATCTTAAGGCAGTGAAGGCAACTACAAATTTCTTAAAATGCGCAAGTATAATGCTCTCAAAAACAGTTGTGGAAGAGGGTGATAAAAGAAATTACATAAACAAAAATCTTTCATACAAGGAGTTGTTTCAATTATTATTTTTTTTTCTTCACAATTTTTTAAGAGAAAGTTATTAACAAAAATCTGGCTCATAACAATCACACGACTTATCCACCACTACACTATAAAATCTTTTTTGAAAATAATATGAACAGAAAATATAAAATTAACCAAACCATAAACATGACTACCAGTTTTTCTGTTACACATACGTCGTAAGGACATCTAAACGGAAATTGATAAATAAAGTTTAACACTAAATTGCACAAGGAAGTGAATGAATTGATATAATTGAACGCAGTTTGCGAAAAAATCATTTTAGTGAAGGGGGATTTTATTTTATTTTATTTTTTTTTTTTTTACAATATATATATATATACTATATATAGTTAATTTTTTTGTCAACGATAGTTATAGGCAAATAGTTAAATTTTTCGCCCGGATACGAAAGAAAAATAGGCAAATGAAAGTCCTATAAATTGCACAATTTTACGATTAGAACAGTTTATTTCTTACTTTGCCATTTACTTGTGCATACACGAAGTTTTAATTGCGATGATGATTTGGTGGATAAAGTGTTATTGGTGAAGATGTTTTCAATCAGGTAAGAACTGCTTTTAGCAGTGTTATAACTCGTTTGCAAACTGTAATTTGTGGTGACGACGGACACGTAGAATAGGATTCATATACCTGTAAACATTGTATGCGAATAAGTAGAGTTTTGCACGAAAATGTGTGATCTGGTCACGCACAACGCCCTCCATCGACAAATAGCTTAATTAATATTTTTTCTTTACAAAAAAAAAAAAAAAGAAAAGAAAAGAAAAAAAAAAAAAAATCTCCCTTTACGAGAAGGATTTTTTCGCAAACCGCGTTCAATTCTATCAATTCATTCAATAGTTGTGAATTTTTAAAATGTCTACAGACCTATGGGATACCCTGTATATATTATAATATGATATGATTTCCTAGATTTTATGTGACTTCCTATATGTATATTATATAAGTGCATTTATTAATAGGTGTATTTACCACCCTGCCTTCTTTGTTTCTGATATCTGCTATATTGTCCAAAGCAACCATTTTAACTGCTTGAGCGATCTAGGGTTAAAAAAAATCAGTTGAGCTTTTTTTTTTTTTTTTTTTTTTTTTTTTTTGACATCCACTTTCGGAAGTTAAATTGACCTATTTAATCAGGACGCTTAATTATGTAGGCCTCAATTTTTCTGCAGTAACCAACTGATACATCCGAGTCTAAAAAATAGTTTCTATAGCATATTTGAAAGAAATCGTTAGAGCCATTTTTGATGTACCGACTTTTGGCCCACATCCAATTCTTACCAAAACTTACCAAATTCATCTGTACACCTGAAACCAACTAATGCTTACGAAAGACACCTAAAAGAAAGTTAATATGAGTTGTAAGAAAATCTGTAAAGACTTTTTTAACCCCATAACTGCCCCATACGTATATATACGTCTTTCCTTTGTATTGCGCTACTACCAGTGAAAATAGTCCAACGGCTTTGGAATGCAATAAAAGGACCTTGAATGTGACCTTCATTGTGTTTTCAATGGATTTACTTAATTCAGAGAAGAGGGGCGTGGGAGGAATCAGAAAGGAAATGTTTCTGGAGCAATGAAAGCATAATTACGCGCAAAGAATCCCGTAAGTTTCCCTTGGCAAGTAAGGGGTTAAGACATTCCCCACCGAGTAAAAAAATTCATTCATCCAATCAGAACACTCTTCAATTTTTTAGAAGTAGCCAACTAATATATATGAAAGTACATGTAAAAGGAGGGTTTATATAATACATTTTAAGAAAATCGTTAGAGCCATTTTTGAAAATCCGACTTGCAGTTCCACTTCTGGTTTTTACGTCCCACATCTGGCTTTCCACTTTCACCGAAATCTGGCAAACTAATCTGTGCATAGAACCTGTCTAAATTATAAACTTTTATTATTCTATCGTTTTTCTTTTTAGAGATATGATAGTCAGAAGATTCCCCACACACCAAAGGGCATTGACCAATTTCCAAAATAATCCTTTTCCAACTGAAGAAACTTTAAAACGTGTAACGGGTATATTCACCAATAATTTCAACCCCCGGTTGAACACGAAAACTTGAAGAGCGTAGGAAGTCAGGACAAAAATTTTCAGAAAAATTTGAGCCTTGCTTCTGCCATCTAGCGGCAATGTAGTTTTCCAATTTTTTAGCTGAAAATAACCAATCAAAGATTATATAACATCTTTGATGTTAGATGGCAGAAGCAGCACGTCAAATTTTGTTGGAAAGCTGCCACTCTCACTTTCGAATGGTGAATACGGCTGTAAATCAGGTAAATACTTGATTTCGAAAATTTTGACCGAATTCGATACTTTCATTACCTAAGGTAGTCGAGTGATGGAAGTGAAAATTCTAACAAAAGTAAGTTTATACTGATTTTGATATAACTTGTTATTAACCCTACAAAGCACATGGTGCCATATGTGGATCAAACACTTTAAATGTTCTTTCACCTCTACTAGATACTGGTATAGACATCTATCGGCATTTAAGAGTAACTACGATTATATAGCAACTATATAATTCAGGTAATAGACTGTAGATGTCACTACTGTTCTCTTTTCTATGAAAATAACTTGAAATTTGCACCGTATAGCCTTGCGTTCGACATTCAACAAAAAAATAGTTTTTAAAGAGTTTCAACCTGGAAAGAAGTTATTAAAATAAAGGTTTACAGTGCAGAGGTAAGTTAGTTTTTATATTACTGTTGTTTACGTATTCGAAAATCGTATGTTTATGAATATTACACGTTAAAAAATTGATTTCCTAGAAAATATTTGATAATGACTTTTTATATTATTTTTTCCCCAATTACTAATCCTGAGTATCATCACATATCTTTATTTCAGGCACAGAAGAAAAAAAAATCAGGCTTTGTAGGTTAAAATCAAAGAAATTATTTACTTAATTCCTAAATTTCTGTTCCTTTTTAAAGAACAGTAAATAGTTAAAACAAATAACATAGTTGAGCTTTTAAAAAAATATTGAAAAAAAAAAAAAAAGGTACAGTTATTTTTCCTGTTATCGAGGAAATGCTGCTCAACCTATTACGGTATGAATCACTCTTCAACTATTTATTCAGATAAAAATGATTCAGTTACTCATGGTAACAGTGAAATTTAATGCTGAAAACTAGTTTCTTTCAAAAACTAGCAAATATTACTGGGCGAAAGCTGAAACCGCTTTGTCTTGGTTATGTTTCGGGTAATAGGAAGCATTAGGTTTGATGACATCTTATTTCATTCATGCTATCGATGACAAAATACTTAGTTGCTTCTTGCAGAACCAAGGTAACTCTTGATATACTTAATCGTAAAATAAACGTTATAAGTTACAGTTAGTGCCTATAGAACTTTAATAACTAATTAAGACTACAGCTACATTATATTTCATTCATGTTATCTATAAAAATGTTCTTGCAGAACCAAGGTAACTCTTGATGTACTTAACTGTAAAGTAACCGTTATAGTTAGTTGCCTGTAGAATTTTTATAACTAATTAAGACTACATCGGTATATTATTTCATTCATGTTATCTATAAAAATGTAATTAAAATACTAGCTGCTTCTTACAGAACCAAGATAACTACTCATATACGTAAGCGTAACATAGTTACAGTTATAGTTACAGTTTGTGCCTGAATTTTTTTTATTATAAATTGATTAAGTTCTTTGCTTTAGGAATGGCGAACCTTTCTAAATTAACCTTATGGTGGAGCAGGTCTTGATGCTTTCTTTAGCACTGACTTTTACCTCTATGATAGGATGAGCTGCCGCTTAATCGTCTACAGAAAATATTTTAAAATGTCTTTTATTAATTTATTAATGCTTTTAATTTTATATCTTCTAGTTATAGACAAAATAGTACTGAACAAAAATGCTCATCAGTTTGAATTTATGTCAAACAATGTTAAAGGAAAATGTTCTAAATCATTACGGAGCACAGAATTTAACAGAATTTAAATAACTCTAATAAAAGATGAAATCACATCACCCTTAATTAAAAAAAAAAAAAAAAAAAAAAAAAAGGCTTCTATGTTAAGAAAAGTCAGCATCTAAATGTACATCTAATGGTTATGCAATTCGTAAATGATTTAAGAATACCTAATACATTGTGACAGCTAGATTATTTATCTAACTTAATCTATATTAATAAAATCAGACTTTTGTCTGTAAATTTGTCGGAATCAAAAAATTTTGCGATATCTTCACGTTTCACACCCCACGAAAGCCGAAAATGACTTCAGAAAATTTTGCCTGTGTGTGTGTGTGTGTGTGTGTGTCATCGTGTCCGAATGTCGCTTTTTTTTGTCCGGGCATCACTTGAGAACGGCTGGACGGTATTCAACGGCGCTTGGCAGAAATTTAGGTCTTCACCCAACTTAAAATTATATCTATCAACTTTTCAGAAATTCCCCTCCGTTCCCCCCTAGGGGGTAAAAGACTAAAACACGTTTGTCCGGGCATCACTCGAGAACGACTGGACGGAATTCAACGGCGCTTGGCAGAAACTTAGGTCTTCACCCAACTTGAAATTATATCTATAGAAATTTTCAAAATTATGATTAGTGTTTAAATTGTGGGTAAAAAACGCCTGCGCATGCGCCATAAATATTTTTTCACTAAAATGCTTTGAATGGAAAAATAAAATGCAAAAATAAATTTTTAAGATAAAGACTTTTTTTATTCGCGTGATTCGCACTACAAATTATGAAAAGATTGAAATGAAGTTTTGCCATCTGAGTTTCATACTTTAGTTAATTTTAAAACATCTAATTGTCGTATCGAAAAACTGTTAACACCCCAGGATTCAGAAATATCACCTCTTTCATTTGGTACTGAATTTGTAACGATAGGTCTGATACTTCTAATTTATTTTCCCCTTTTTCCGTTTTTCCGTTGCCACTTAAATTTCATACTTTAGTTATTTTTTAAAAATCTAATTGTCGCAACGAAAAACTGTTTGCGCCCCTGGATTCAGAAAAATCGCCCCTTTTATTTGGTATCAAATTTATAAATATAGGTCTGATATTTCTAATTTATTTTACCCTTTTTCCGTTTTCAACCCAGATTCGGTATGGAACAGCCTTAGTATTGGATCCCTTTGGCAAAATTTGAAATTTGGCTCTGAAGTAGTTCTGACGTTTCTCGCCAAGATCCTTAATTGCACAATGGGCTCTTCCCACCGTCGTCTGCTCAATCACGTGATAGAGGAAAACGAATAATCGAATTCTGAGAATCGAATTCAATTAAATATTGTTCTTAAGAACAAAAATTTTAATATTTAATATAAAATAAAATAAAAGTAATATTGTGCATTTGTAAACAGTAGAATAATTGTATTTGTAAATTTAATAATTTTTAAAACACATTTTATGTGTTTATTTATTTTTACCTATAAGAATCGATTTTTGTATATTGTAGTGTAACTGTAACATTAACTGATCTAGCAATAAATAATAGCTTCTTGTGGAATGTTTACGGATTATAAATTAAAATTTTTAAAATGTTTTCATTTAATTTAATTGCATAAAGGTGTTACAACAAGTTAATTAACTTAGTTACTAGTCTAAATGGATTTACGTAGTATGATATTGCACTGTCACTGATTTAAGTACCAAAAATCAGTGTATTTAAGCATGTCTTCATGAACATCAATAACAGGTATAAACTAAATGATGATTGTAAATGTATACAGCAAACAAAAGATGATGAATAATGATATAAAATTGATTAAAAATGATGATGTATAAAAAATAACACAGATTAAATACGATCGATCAAAAATAAGAATAGAAAATATGTTATTTCAGCAATCGCTCTAGATAAACAAGACTTCGTCTGCTATTTGTTTTTCCTCTATCATGCGACCCCTGACGTCAGGTGGGAAGAGTCCATTGAGATAGCCAATTCAGTTCATCGCAAAAATAGCTTAAAATATTTAAAGTCACCAAAGGGTTCCAATACTAAAGCTGTGCTTTTTGTATTTATTAGTGCTAGAGGCCTATTTCAGTCGGTACAGTTATCGAATTTTTATAGGTCACTCTTAATTAGTGCTAGAGGCCTATTTCAGTCGGTTTATTAAATGAGGATTTATTGAATGAAGTCCCCCCCAGGCCCAACTTTGACATGAGTCCCCCCCCCCCAAGGTACCCCTATTTCAGTCGGTACAGCGTTGTCGAATTTTTATACGTCACTCTTAATTAGTGCTAAGGGCCTATTTCAGTCGGTTTATTGAATGGCGATTTATTGAATGAAGTCCCCCCAAGGCACAACTTTGACATGAGTCCCCCCCAAGGTACCCCTATTTCAGTCGGTACAGCGTTGTCGAATTTTTATAGGTCACTCTTAATTAGTGCTAAGGGCCTATTTCAGTCGGTATATTGAATGGGGATTTATTGAATGAAGTCCCCCCAAGGCCCAACTTTGACATGAGTCCCCCCCCAAGGTACCCCTATTTCAGTCGGTACAGCGTTGTCGAATTTTTATACGTCACTCTTAATAGTGCTAAGGGCCTATTTCAGTCGGTTTATTGAATGGGGATTTATTGAATGAAGTCCCCCCAAGGCACAACTTTGACATGAGTCCCCCCCCAAGGTACCCCTATTTCAGTCGGTACAGCGTTGTCGAATTTTTATACGTCACTCTTAATAGTGCTAAGGGCCTATTTCAGTCGGTTTATTGAATGGGGATTTATTGAATGAAGTCCCCCCAAGGCACAACTTTGACATGAGTCCCCCCCAAGGTACAACTTTGACATGAGTCCCCCCCAGGCCCAACTTTGACATGAGTCCCCCCCAAGGTACAACTTTGACATGAGTCCCCCCCAGGCCCAACTTTGACATGAGTTCCCCCCAAGGTACAACTTTGACATGAGTCCCCCCCCAGGCCCAACTTTGACATGAGTTCCCCCAAGGCCCAACTTTGACATGAGTCTCCCCCCCCCAAGATACAACTTTGACATGAGTCCCCCCCCAAGGCACACCTTTGACATGAGTCCCCCCCAAGGCACACCTCCCCCTCATTGGGAAAAAGAGAAAAAACGCTGTTTTGCGGCTATAAGACAGTTTGGACTTCCAACGTTATTTGTTACAGTATCTGCAGCTGAAACACATTGGTTTGATTTAATGAAAACTTTATCATGGAATTTAGATCGTCACGAATTAACTAAAGAAGAATTTGTCGATATTGACAAGTTTAGCAGTAGGCCTCTGGCACTAAATTAAAATCTGTCAATGTCAGATTTTCATGTTTTAAATAATGAAATAATGTCGTGTCTATATATTTTCTTTACTTACTCTTTTTTTTTTTTTTTTTTTTAATATTTTCTATTAAAGACTTCTGTGGTCACGAAATTTTGTGAAAAAATTGTTTGTATGCAACCGGCACTTATTGTAACGGGATTTTACGAAATTCGAAATCCCCCCTCCCCACACACACACACCATCTTCTCGGAGTCGGAGGGCAATAAGCATGTGTAAAAACACGTTTTTACGTTTGAATTCGCTTTGAATTATCTTAGAATGGCGAATTTTTGTGTGTGGATATGATTAAGTGTACGCATTATGTACATTAGTGGGATTTTACAAAACTTCGAACTCACCTTCTGAGGAAGGGGAAGTAAGAAGTGGGTAATTTGTGCCGAAGACAGTGGGGACCCAGACTCTTCACGTTGCGAGCGAGAAAACCTCTACCAATCACAGCGAGAACTTATGTTATTAATAAAGATTAATGACAACTCATTTAAATTTAATGTCCAGCGAAGCGGGCAAAGCCTGCTAGTGATAAATAAGAACATAGAGACATGGCGCTTAAATCACTATAAAGAATAGCTTTGCAGTGCTTTCATTAATATAAAGTGATAAAACAACACATGATAGTTAAATATTTGAAGAGGCACCAAATATTTTATGCTGATATATATAGATCGGTCCCACAGTGAAGAGTTAGTTAAGCTCGATTTTCCTTAGGGCACTGAAAAACGAGCTGCACTGAACGCGTCAATACTTGGGAGTGTTAGGTCTTTATTGACTGCATTGATTGAGGATGTTACTACATTCCGTTTTCATTAAACTGTGAGGCAAAATCAAATGCTTGACTTCACACGCAGAAAAGTCACAATTAAAAGATTAAACAATTTTATTAACCCATTAACGCGCGCTGTCCTCGCTGCGAGGACGCAATCCAGCTGCAAAAATTCATCCCGGAAAATTTTTAGCAAAAATTTACGTTTATAACATATCAGAAAAGACCCGTTTTTTTAACCTTAAAATTTAAAATTTCTTTTAGTTTAATTTAGTTCATGAATTCCCGTGGCAGTATAATTTAAATGATACGAATTGTCTTGCGCTGCAAAGGGTTAAAGTATATGACATTTCAATCATGTCAGATAAATTAAATTTTGGATAAATAGCCAAATTCAAAGCTGTTCTTCATTACATGAAGTTCCTGTCGCGATATTCTCTCGCTAACTGATTGGAGTGCACCTTTATTCCTCTACTGCAGCAATTTCCTGTCAGGTTTGGAAGAGGTTTCGATTCGCAATCATTAAAACTCATCTCCTGTTCATCTGACAAAAATATTTTACCGACCACAATTCTGACGTCACGTTTCGTGTCCACGTGTATTACACCACTGTTTGTAGACACGTTGAATAGTCCGTTGCGAAACAGCAACAAATACAGCAATTTCACTCACCGTATAGTTATGGTCATGGGCACCGCCAAACACGATTTGTCCTTTTTGCCATTTTGTCATATCCTTGCACTTACCCATCATTACACACAATTTACGCTTGAAACAAAATTGTCTTACTCGCCACCATCGAGTAGTGATAGAAGTAGAATACGGATTCCTATACTGGCTATGGAGAAAAATTGCGCTAAAATCACTGCGGTTTTTGTGCCTCCGTTTGGAGATAATCGCTCTCTTGGCAACTGGCCCGTGGGATTTTGCATGTTTTAAATGGTTTGTTTCTCTTACCACTTACTCCAAAGAAAAGTGAAACAGAACAGCTTTCAAGCAATAACAGTGATTAGATTACTTGCTTTTCATTTCAGCTAGTGTAGGTTGTGGTTTGTGTTTAATTTATTCCCAATCGAAATATAAAACAGCGACGAAGGAAACTTGCTTTGATGGAAGTGGAACGGCGGTTTGGCGAATGAATTGGTGGAATAATGGGGATGTGATGTTCGGAAACAAAAAGGTTACTAGTCCGGAGTATACTCTAATATCTAGTCAGTGCTAGAGCCCCTAAATAAAATAATAGGCCAGCGCATCACCGCCATTTTTTTGCCTCCGAAGAGGACAGCATTCCCGCTTGGCGTCCTTATCGCTTCCCTAATGATTTTAAGAAATCTTGATCTGAAGCTAATTCGGTCAAGTTAAGAGCAATAAGCAACAATAATATTCCTAAAAACACATTTTTTTCATAGTACATTCTAAGGATGTCATCTTATTCTGAGGATATCCTATGGATGTACGATGTGTTGTTAGGGCGGTTTCTGTTTCTTTTACAAAATGTCGCCAAAACTCAAATACACAGTAATGGAAGGTCTGTGAACACTTTATATTCACTTCTTGAATGATTATAGCAGTTTATCGCTAAACAAACTTTCATATCATAGTTTACTTAGCTGAAATTATGAAATATAGTAAAACAGGTTACTCTAAGGTAACGTAAGACGATTAAAAAAAAAAAAATGTTTGTCGTTTGTTTGTCAAAGAAACGCGCTGGGTACATGTGGCAACCCTAAGGCAACAAAATGCCTGATGCGCCAGCTCGTATATATAGGAGCCTTAATCTAGTCAGTGCTTTCGCCTTATGATCACGTAGAAGCATGAAACGTACTAAACGTACTCACGTATGAAACGTACGACTGCTGCGCCAACTGTAGATTCTTAACGATTCATCTGTGTTTGCACACTAAGGTGGCTAATATTTTGTCTAGTGAGCTCATGTTGTGTTGTGTTACATGTATGTTGATATATATACCACTAGTATGTTGTAGAAATAACAAAACCTTCTTTTACATTTTCTTAAACAAACTCACGCAGTACAAATTATTTATCAAAATTGTTTTCATGATGAATGTAGACGGTTTTTATCTCAGAGAAGTATAGCACTAAATTTCGAAAGAAAGTAAATTTTGTGATCTATGGACGACATCTGAGGAAATGCTCTCTCTCTCTTTTTTTTTTTTTTTGTGAAAAAAAAATCTATAACATTTTTTATATCATCAGAGTTTCAGGTTCAACCATTCGTTTTATAGGTACTGACGAGTTCTTTTGAAAAATATCCATATTGGACACTTACACCCCACGGGGAAGGGTTATTTCCTCCCAGGGAAGGGGAAGGGATGCATCTACACATTAAAAAAAAACATTCCTTGTTGACTATTACTGTGATAAACAATTCTTTTTCATTCATAATTATTTGTTAAAAATAATTTTCACTCTGCAGATTTTATATATTATTATTATTATTATTAACTGCCGTATTAAAATTTTTGAAAGAATGGGATGACAATACCTTGCTATTGGTCGAATGTCACCAAAAGTTAATTGACACTCATTTATGTCAAAGTGCAACTGCATATAAATGTGTATTAAAATCTGTAAATTAGTTCTTGAATTAGAGCTGCCTCGAAATTTGTTTCGCCCACACATAGAGGCAGACATTTTCTAAAAACGATTAATTTATGTTCTGGACGTCTCAAAAACGTGTAAATTCATCGAAGATTTTTACGAAACCAATACTTTCTTCTTTTTCTGAATATAATTAAAAAGTAAAAGCAAAACAAATTTCTGTTGAAAAAAATAATACGGAAATGGCAACACATTTCCTACAGAAAACATTCAATCATCTGGTTTTGCAGCATTCTCTCATTTTTGATTTTTTTAAAGGTGTGACAAGTTGGAAGTGTCAAACTTCCTCATTTGTCATTTTCTTAAGTGGGATACCATTGACAACACGAAAACATTTTAAGATAAAATCAATATCGTGGAAAAAGAAAAGAAAAGAAAGAGATATGCAAGAAATGCTCTTGGAGATTAGTAAGAAAAATAAAATATTTTTGCAAAAATATCTCCTGATATAAAAGTCAACATTCTATAACCTACGTGACTTGGAAATATAATTGAAAATCGTTTCGATACAGCTGTAGGTTTTATGTTTTTAAGAAGAAAAACATAACAGCACACTTGCCTACTGCACACCTCTTCTGACAATACATATGTACATTTTTCAACATTAAAAAAAATTATAATAATTCACCGAAAAAAAAAATGGTTTCTCAAATATGAGCAAAATTGTATCAAAATAGCTCTGAAACAGATATGCTCAAATCTCAAAATTCCATATATTCATTTTTAAGTATATTTACATGCTCAAAAATAGGGTTGACTATCGTGAATCCCAATATCTTAAATTCTGATAGGGGAAGTATTCTTTCTCATTCCAGCATTTATTTACAAACTTTTGTATCAATGTTTCAATAATTAAAATTTGAACTGTTGAAAATTTTCAATTTTCTTAATTGAAAATTTAATTACTTTCCGAACATACGATGAAAGGAAAGCATTTTAATCATGTCAAAAATCCGAATTTGAGATTTTGATGTTTCTATACATTTTGAGGTCCCCGAGTCCGTTTTCACTATTTTTACGTTGATGTATGTATGTGTGTGTGTGAACACGCTAGCGTCTAAACGCTTTGCTCGAATGAGCTGAAAGTTGGTACGTATGTTGTAAGTCACCGTAGCACGAACCCTATTGATTTTGGTGAATCTAGCACTTATAGTTTTTTTACAGGGACACTAAGAAAAATCTTTATCATTATGGCTTATGGGGCCAAATTTTTAAAAGTATGATAGCGTCTAAACGCATCATTTAATTGAGCTGAAAATTTATACACATATTATAGGTCACAGTTGCACGAACTGTATAGATTTTCCTGAATTTAGCACTTACAGTTTTTTTTTTACAGGGACACAAAGAAAAATCTTTTATCATTATGGCCTAAGGGACCAAATTTTTAAAAGTGAGATAGCGTCTGAACGCCTTATTCAATTGAGCTGAAAATTTATATGAATATTGTGAGTTACTGTTGCACTAACTATAAGCATTTTGGTGAATCGAGAACTTCTAGGTTTTTACAGGGACACAGAGAAAAATTCTTTATCATTATGATC
This sequence comes from Salticus scenicus, assembly GCA_963930645.1. NCBI lineage: Eukaryota > Metazoa > Arthropoda > Arachnida > Araneae > Salticidae > Salticus > Salticus scenicus. The sequence goes on along the minus strand of OZ005660.1, from coordinate 51,514,892 downwards.
TATGGGTTCAAAGTTCAATAGCGTTAAATTAAACGTCGTGTTCTATTTGGAGAAAAATACTCAAACACTCTATTATAATTTTCTTTGGGCTCAAAGTTCAATAGCGTTAAATTAAACGTCGTGTACTATTTGGAGAAAAATACTCAAACACTCTATTATAATTTTCTCTCTTTTGTTTATTAACAACTCCTCTTACTTTACTTTATCTACACAAAACCGTTAATTACACACAATGTTCGGAAAGTCGAATGGAGGAGTCACTCCAGATTTTTTTTTTTTTTTTGTTGTTGTTGTTGTTAAATTGAAAAAATCTGGAGTGACTCCACTCGACTTTCCGAACATTGAGTAATTAACAGTTTTGTAGATAAAGTAAAGAAAGAGTAGTTGTTAAACAAACAAATGAGAGAAAACCATAATAGAGTGTTTGAGTATTTTTCTCCATCTATTACACGTTGTTTTATTTAACGCTACTGAACATTGAGCCCATAGATCATAATGATAAAGAAATTTTCGTTGTGTCCCTGTAAAAACCTATAAATGCTAGATTCACCAAAATGCTTATAGTTAGTGCAACAGTGATTTATAATACTCATATAAATTTTCAGCTGAATTCAATAAGGCGTTTAGATGCTATCGTACTTTTTAAAATTTAGTCCCATAGGCCATAATGATAAAGAATTTTTCTTTGTGTCCCTGTAAAAAAACTGTAAGTGCTAGATTCACCAAAATCTATACAGTTAGTTCAACTGTGATCTATAACATGTGTACAAATTTTTTGCTCAGATAAATAAGGCGTTTAGACGCTATCACATTTTTAAAAATTTGGCCCCATAGTCATAATGATAAAGAATTTTTCTTTGTGTCCCTGTAAAAAAACTATAAGTGCTAGATTCTCCAAAATCTATACAGATTGAGTATTTGTGATCTATAATATGTGTATAAAATTTTTGCTCAATTGAATAAGGCGTTTAGATGCTATCGCACTTTTAAGATTTTGCTCCCATAGGCCATAATGATAAAGAATTTTTCTTTGTGTCCCTGTAAAAAAACTATAAGTGCTAGATTCATCAAAATCTATAGGGTTCGTACTATGGTGACTTACAATATGCGTACCAACTTTCAGCTTATTCGAACAAAGCGTTTAGACGCTAGCGTGTTCACTCACAGACATACACACATACACACATACACACATACACACACACATACATACATCATCGTAAAAATAGTGAAAACGGACTCAGGGGACCTCAAAACGTATAGAAACATCAAAATCTCGAATTCGGATTTTTGACATGATTACAATACTTTCCTCACTATAGTCAGTGTTCGGAAAGTAAAAATAAATAAATAAATAAATAAATAAATTTTTTGTTTCTATTATATTGAAATAGTGATACAAACTTTTGTATAATTATATTATTATCAAACATGCCTGTCACATTTATGAAAAATCGCATGTTTTGAAACTGATAGCTGTTCAATTCATAATTTATTACAAATATGTCGAACTGAAAGAAGTTCTTTTATAGAATTTTTACATATTTATAAACAGTAAGAGTTCAAAAATAAGTTTCACTTCCTCAAATCTTCAGAGCTTCCACTTCGTAGAAGTTTTATACTGGTTTGTCGAATAATATATCACCAGTCACAATCTATGATTAAGATATTGGGATTCATGATGGTCAACCCCATTTTTGAGCATGTCAATATACTCAAAAATGAGTACATGGGACTTTCAAATTTGAGTATATTTGTTTAGGAGCTGTTTTGACACAATTTTGCTCATTTTTCAGAAACTTTTTTTTTTTTTCAGTGTAATAATAATAAAAGTAATAATAATAATTCGATTATTAATATACTAGCCGCCTTCGGCGACCAGCTGGTTCGCGATCCTTGAAAAATCCGACCGTACTCTGTGGTTCCAGTGACGTATTTTCCCCATTTCAGGACCTACAACAGCTTATTGACATATAGTGCAAATAGCTTTATTGAACATTTTATCTATAGAAAATTCCAGCTCGGTAGCGCCTGCGGCACCCTCTTCCCGTTTCAGTATCTGAAACAACCTGTTCACTCACCGTGTTGTGATCGTTGGAAATTCTGACCGTAGCAAAATACCGCTCGGTGCCATTTCACGTTTCATAATTTGAAACAGCCTGTTCGTTCACCGTGCAAAGGACCTTTGAAAATTCTGATCGTGGCAAATCCCCAACCCTGTGGGACCTACCCTCTCCTAATCTGCTCCCGATAAGTAATTTAATCATAATCAGAATTGGAGATTGAAATATCAAAGCGCCATCTGGCGACAGAGATTTGCAACATGTACTTTTCAATTCCAATTCAAATAACTTTCAAAAAGATATATTACGTACTAGCAGGCTACGCCCGCTTCGCTGGTCACTATATTTAAATGAATTTTCAAAAGAATTGGATCTGTATTTAATTTTTCCATCACAATACAAATAAAAACTTAAAAAAAAAAAAAAAAAAAAAAAAAAAAATACTGAAATCGCTTTAGATCTCGCTTCTTCGGGTGCCCGTTGCCTAAGTCAGTTCTTTTTTCTGCCCGTACTGCATCAGATCCAGTTTCCCACTGTCTACAGAAAAGTCTTTAACGCGCACTTCAATCTGGGTATTTATCGACGACTTGTGGATTTTCTGTTATTTAAGATCTACGATTTTAAAGATGACTGTATCTCAGCATCTATTATATATTTTAGTTTTTGAACCATGTGTTTTATAGCCCCCGTTATTTACACTATATTACGATTTGATTCCGACCAGTGCAATAAAATAAAATAAAATAGTAGATTTTCTTTTAAAAGGAATTAAATACATGAAAAACAAACGAATTTTAATCAGTTTAATCCTTTCTACTATAAACTACCATTTTTTTCACCCAATAAATATTATAAATTAAAAAAAAAAAGAAAAAGATTTTTTTTTTAAGGAATTAGTTAAAAAAATGAAAAATAAAAAGTTGCTATACTAGAAAATTTATACACACTGTAAAAAAAATAAATAAATAAATAAATAAATAAAAAAAAATTAAAAAAAAAATCCCCTAAGATTACGGGGAAAGCCCGGCAGCAGAGATTCCAGACAAAGCCCATAAAAAGAAACACTTACAAGGAAACATTCAAAAGGTGTCATCTTCAAGAAGTATTGAAAAAAATATATGTGATTCTACTCTTCATAAAACACCAGAAAATGAAAAAAATATCGGCTGAAATTAATTACAGCGACCACAAAAAACTATCAAAATTAAGCATATTTGGCGATTTAGCGCTGTTAGACGATACGTTTGCTAGCACCGAGATTGCCGTGTACGAACAGAAACGTGTTTTGCTTTTCCGCCAAGTACTCAAAATCAATCGCCTAGCAGTGTGAAATCGCCAAAAATGCTTAATTTTGATAATTTTTTGTGGTCGCTGTAATTAATTTCAGCCGATATTTTTTTCATTTTCTGATACAAATTTTCATTTGTGAACAAAAAAGAAGACAGCTGAAAAACAGCTCATATAATTTAATGATATCTTTATGAATTTTCATGATAATGAACTGGATTTTTTTTTTATATAAGGTATTCTATACTATTGAATATTAAACCATGTCAATGGTTTTTTGCTACAGTCCGCGCATGCGCAGTAAATTATTTGCTACAACTGTCCACATCTCTTTGAATATTAAATGTATTTATTTTAAACTATAGTATAATAATTTAGGCATATGTTGTCATGTTTTCTGAAAGTTTCTTGAAATTTCGGCAAGGAAAAAAAAAAAATCTTTAGAGTTATAAAGTAAAAACTTGCGAAAAATTTTTGCATTGTTTAATAAAATATTTATAACTCTTTAAATATTCACGCTTGCCTCATAAAATTTACACATGTATAAAATATAGCATTTAAAACCACATCTAAAATTTGTAGATGAATGGACACCCTTCCAGATACAGGGTAATCATAAATATTATTTATTTTATTGAATTTGTTTTTCGCTCCCTAAAGTTGCTCGTGACAAAAGCTTTGCTGGAAAATATGAAGAAAGACATGTTTTCCTTACTCCCAAAGTTCAAGAACAACACATTAAATATTTTTTGAGATATTCGACAAAACGTAAAAAAAAATGAAAATGTTTTCATTATTTTGTCCAACCAGTATTGCCAGATTGGGGATTTTGTCCCCATTTTGGGGATTTTTGAGGCTTCTCGGGACAATTTTGGGGACCAAATGTTTGTGGGGACTTTTGTGGAGAATTCTAAAATTTTTGGGGACAAATCTGGGGAGTTCAACTTTCTGTCAATGTTGGCAACGTAATGATTTATCCCTACGACAAAGGATTTTCAATAGCTTTATTGTTATTTGGGGATTTCTTTTTTTTTAATTGCCTTCATTTGGGGAAAAATCTGAGCTTAAATCCACTTAAATCTGCTTGATTTTTTTTTTTTTTTTTTTTTTTTTTTTTGAAAAATGTTTTATTTTCCCTTTTTAGTAGAAATCAAGTTGGGGATTTAAAAAAAAAAAAAAAAAAAAAAAAAAACCTGATTTGGGGAAATTTGAAGAAATGTTTGGGGAAATAATTTTCGATCACCTGGCATCACTGTGTCCAACACCTGCATAATGGCAATTTCCTATTCTCCATGTTGTGTTGAAAGCCTTACATGGGGTTACTCTGATTTTTTCTATGTTTCTCTCTGGTTTCCTTGATGATTTGATTTAATATTTTATTTCATTTCTCATTTAAAATGGTTTTGCTGCTCGATCGGGGCATGGACAATATATATTTGCCATTGTTAGCTATATTGTTTTACGAAATCGTTGCAGCTGTCACAGCTTTATGAAGTACATGCTCCCTGATGAGATAATACTTATATTTTTAAGCATTTTTTATTCGAATTATTAATCCATTTCTTATTCCAATTATTATTTCAGAGGTGCTTTATTTATTTTCTCCGTCATTATGTTTAATGGTACTTTTTTACTCAAGTGGGCGTAAGTAATTTAAATTGTTTTTGTCTCTTATTGGATCTTAACATGCATCGCAACATTTCTGTGTTAGTTTTAGCAATGTGTTACAATCAGTTTTATTTTTGTTGTGCTAGTATTAACATGTATCTATTAAATGCTAAAATATTAAGGTTAAATTTTATTAATAAAGCTATGATTTATATATACAATAGTATGTATATATTAAGACTAAATAAGAAATTTTTAATAATTGATATTTTCTAAATTTGCAATAAGTACAATCTGCATATTTGCATGTAATAGCCATCAAAATGACCCGCCAGTCGGCCAATATATTTGTTTTTATCACTTGCTTTTGTCTGTTTATCCGTTGATTTTACTTCTATTACCCGACTACCTTAGATAGAAGTATTATATTCGGTCAAAAATTTCAATGCAGAATTTTCACATGATTTACATGTTCAAGGTCTGCTAAATGCAAAAAGGAGCTTTTGGCAATCGGTCAGTGTTTATGTGCGCATATATGTGTGAGGGAATATTCTAACTCTCACATCTCCAAAACAAATAAAGGTAGAACAACGAAACTTCAAAATTAAGTCGGATCTAGTGTACGGATTATTTTGCCAACTTTTGGTGAAAATTGGAAAATTGGAAGTGAGACATTGAAAATTGAAATACAGATTTTCTTCAAAAACTCGCCATATTAACTTTCTTATAGATATCCTATAGTATGTAATTGTTAGTTTCCAGTGAGAAGACGAATTTGCTAAGTTTTGTTGAAAATTGGCAGTGGGACAGCAAATCAGTATTTCAAAAATGGCTTTAACGACTTTTTTCAAATTTGCTGCATAAACCCCTTTTAAGATTACTTTAGCATGTATCACTTGGTTATACTACAGGAAAAGTGAGAAGCGTCCTGGTTATAAATAAGTAAGTCAGTTATAGATAAGTGTTTCAGAAAACGGCTCAAACGATTTTTTGAAGTGAAAACTTCTTTAGGCGCGTTGAGCACTTTTTGGGTGAACAAAAATCATGGAACTCGCGTCACCGTCACCGAACGCTTTTCATGAGCTATTGAAGTGAAAACTTCTTTAGGCGCGTTGAGCACATTTTGGGTGAACAAAAATCATGGAACTCGCGTCATCGTCACCGAACGTTTTCCATGAGCTATATGTATACTGTGTATATATGTACACAGATATACCTCCGTGCGTTATTAGCATACATTATATATATATATATATATATATATATATATATATATATATACAAAGAGTATATCTCTCTACATATATATCCATATATGTAGCGCACGGCGCGGCATGCCTCATATACATATATATATGTATAAAATGTATACTAATACGAGTAGTATACTGGCTACTGGCCTCTGTCTCTTTCTAGTTCTATACTCTATGTATGTATGGCATTTTTCCACAGTATATACATAGTTCACAAAGTACAAGCACGTGTTTTTATACAGACTGTTATATTCTTTTTTTTGCTTTCAATATAAATTTTCAAATAAATAATTAAAAAAAAGAAAATTATTTTAGTCATATTACAATATTAATACTTCTTTACAAACCAAAAATAATTCAGAAATAATAATCTAATAGCTCGATGATACAATTCACAAGTTACTTAGTTTTCACTTCTATCGGCAGTTCCCAATGACTGCCCGGCATTCCCCCCCCCCCCCCCCCCCCCGCTATGTAAACTTTTTTTTTTTTTTTTTTAATGTCTTTACGACGTGTATATCAGTTTGTTCTTACAGGAAAAAATTTAGGTACGTCTAATTTGTTAAATCAATTTTATATCTTCTGACCACACTATTTCCAAAATGAGTAATATAATATGTGTAGTAGTGAGTAATAATAGTCTTGTGGTGGTTACAAATCAGATTATTTATTTTATTTTTCTATACCTTTTACAGCTTTTACCAAGAAGGTATCGTAAAATTGTAATTATTGCCAAGATATAGTTGAGATGTGCAAATCGTATTTATTTTTCATACCAATTAATCCCTATGGGCAGTCGAGAAAAAAAAAGAAAAGAGAAAAACAGCCGCTACTCAAATAATTTTGTGGCAAATCATTCTCTAAATATGCGGCTGGTGCCAATCGATTAATAATAACGTCTAGTTTATAACGGTATAATTATATTTTGCTTAGGGGATCGTCTACATATTAAAACTGGGATCAACTTCATTTTATTCGATAACAACTCCCATTTTTGACTTTTTTTTTTTTTTTTGGGGGGGGGGGGATAAAATCAGCCCGGAAAAAGGCACAGTTTCTCATTTTTTTTTTTTTTTTTTTTTTAAGATTATAAGCTGTCAAAATATGGTCGTTGATGACGTTAAATGAATGTGACAAACATTAACTCATATTTTCCTGAAAAATAATTATATTCAAATTTCATTTATTTATTTATTTATGCGTTAGAAGGGTGATTCAAATATATTTCATGCATATTTTTAATTAAAAAACATTTTTTGAATTACGAAAATTATTAATAAATAATAATACGAATATTAATTATAATTCGTATAATTATTCGTATAATTCGTATAATTCGTATAATTATTTATTATTTAATATTAATTATACGAAAAAATTATGAATTATGACCTATAAATAACTTTTGCACGAAAAGAACAAACATCGTCAGAAATATGGGTTTCCATATTTACAGCTCATTTCTATCATTATTTTTTGAGTTACATTGGTATTTCATTTTTCACTGCTGTTAGACGACCATCACTTGTTGCCATTTGTGCCATTTATAACTTTGCATGCACATGGATTTAAAATAGTTATTCAAGTAAGTTTAGATGCACACCTCATTTCTTAATTAGTATTATTTTAGTTTACTTCATATAGTCATACTTCTTTTCCGGTTATTATCTGAATGGTTATAATACTTTTCCGTGCGAGTTCTAATTTATTATTATTTTAATGTAGGGATGAACCCCTAACATGTTTTCGCATGTAACCCTAACAAGAATTCATTTAAAGTACATAAAATATATCTTTTTCCGAACCATCTTGATCTCAGGAATCCGAGTATGAAATCCTTTTTTCCGAACTGTCTTGAACTCAGATGGGTATTCAAAAAAAAAAAAAAGAAGTTCAGTTGAATTTTAAAATGTAGACCACCCCTAAGCAAAATTTAACTATTGCATTAATAACTAGACATTATTACAAATCGATCGCTACCAGCCGCACGTTTCTACGTTAATTTACGGCAAAATTAATCTTTTAACTTTCTCTTACCCATAAGGTAGAGAAAGTACTGTTTTAGGGTGAAATTTTCGAACGTGAGTTTTTGTTATATTTACATGTTCTGAGGTCCCCTGAATACGAAAATCATGTTTTTAGTGAATGGTCTCTGTGTGTGTCTGTGTGTCTGTCTGTTTGTGTGTCTGTTATCAGCATATCTGAAGAACAAATAGTAGCAGAAATTCCAAACTCGGTATTCTAAATGTTTATCATATAGGGATGCTACACTAAGCTTTTCGGTGAGACGAAGCAAATTGTTCGTGTACAGGGACACTCAAAAGTATTCAAATACATTACGTCTAAGGGGGGAAATTGCAGGTAAGTAGAATTTAACATCTATAGACTGCATTAAACTAAATGAAACGAATATATATCTTTTGTAATAGAGATAGTCAACTGGGGAAAAAAAATTGTGTATTTAGGAGCCTCGCCTCCCCCCCTGAGGGGGTAGTCCCCCCTTGAGGGGAGTAAATTTTCATGATTGGTATCTTTCAAAAGAGCTCGCCAATACCTTTAAAACGAATGGTTGAACAATCGATCTGCGATAATTTAAAATAAAGTTATCGATTTTTTTTTTTTTTTTTTTTTTTTTTTTTTCATTTAAAAAAAAAAATTTTTTTTGAGAATAAATTATTATTGAGAATATATTATTATTGTATTGTTTGAGAATATATTAATATTGTATTATTGAGAATAAATTCAACTTTTTTTGGATATTTAGTGTTATACTATTTCTCTAATATAGAAATTGTCTACATTATCATGGAAGATAATTTTTTGAAATAATAATTTTAATAAATTATTTTTACTGAGTGAATATGTATAGGAAAATATAGAAGAAAGTCATGTGGTGTCCACAACACACTAGTTATTTGTTGTTAGTGGATGTGCTTTACTAATAATATTTTACTATTCCAAGAAAGCTATTCAGGAATTGAAATAAATTCCTCAAAGAGATATGGTAAATAATGTATGTTTTAAACTAAATATTCATCGCTTGTTTTTTGTACATTTACACATTTTGAGACTTCCTGATTACCGTAGTCAAGGTTTTTAACGTTTGATCTTTGTCTGCGTCTCTTAGAGTGACTTAAAAACGAATAATTTTAGGAGATCCAAATGTTGTATTTTGAAGTTAATATAAGTTTGTTACTGCAAAAAATTGATAAAGATTGATAAGTTTCAAGGAATGCTGCGTGTGAAAATAGTCTGTATAATTTTAAGTAAACTTTAAATTTTAATAACAGAAATTAAATTCTATATAAATGTAGGTGCATTAATGAAACTGTGGGTTGAGGGGAGCGGTAGCCCCCTCACACAGAACTAGTTGTCATATAAAACTCTCCCGAAGCCTAATTTGAATTGTTTAACATAGGTTTACATGACAGTACTCTTTATCTTACCTTTTAATCTTAAACCTGTATTTATAATATTAAATTTCAGGGTAAGAGAAAGTCCTGTGAGTGACACACCAGATTATTATTATTATTTTTTTTTTTTTCTGACTGTACATTGTTTAGTATGTATATATTTTGTAGAGAATATACAGGTCTACTCAAAATTAATCCAATAAGTTTTAAAGAGTGATTGTGTGGATTCCTTAAGTAATTTAAAATGAATATTGAAATTTAATAAAAGTCTTAAATGTTTTACTATCTATTAGCATTGATTTGTTTAATTTCAAGAAGCTATAATTTGAAGTGACCCGCACCCTCCATTTCTGATAACGACGGCATCCGAAATTTTACGAAAAGCTCAAAGGAATGTATACCTCTGGAAGGTGACAATGTAGAGAAGTTTATTAAAAATAACAAACATAAATTTCTATCTCGATTAATTTTTAGCAATGATTAAACTTTTACGGGGATCCCCGTCTGCTTTTCTCGTGAACTATAACATGACTAACCAAGAAAATTACACATTGTCAGAAAATAAAATAAAGGTTGGGGCTCAAGAAAAGTTAATACAGTAGAAGATCTGTAGAAAAGTACTACAGGGGAAAACTGAGTAAAGTATCTTTAAATTACATTCTTTCTTAGGATAAATTATACTGCGCTGCAAAGAAAAAAAAAGAAAAAAAAAAAAAAGAGCCCTAATATCATTTTTGCTGATTCTTATGTAAAATGACCTCCTGAATCCGAATAAGACCCCGATTTTGCCCAATTACCCACCGTTTTCTCCGGACACCACCCCATCCCACAATTTTTATCACTGTTTGGTAATTTTATTGTCATTAATTTGATTTGGAGAACGGAAAAAAAATATTTTATAATACTCAAAGAACAAACAACAACAGCAAAAATGAATGTATAATTAAATAAATAAATAAATAAATAAATAAATAATAATAAATGTAATGCATAATTTCATTGGTAAATACCAAATCCCCTCTAAATTTTCCCTTTGCTGCAAATGTTCATGTTTTAGAATTTCCAACTCTGTAGCCCCTCAAAAGATATTTAACAGCTAAAATAATCCTTTCTATTCCCCCCCCCCCTACAAATCGAATTTATAGCCATAAAATTTCCGAAAAGTGATAAAAATAGAGGAACGGCCTTAAAAAACGGTCGGTGATAGGGCAAAATGGGCGTCATATTCGGATTCAGGAGGTCAATTTACATAAGAATTTGCAAAAATGGTGTTGGAGGCAATTTTCATGCAGAGTAGTGTTATAAATTTCATTGTTAAATTTACTTTTTAAATATAGTCTAAATATGCCTGGACCAAATCATTCATTATGTGACTCATTTTTAAAAAAATGTATTGTAATTATAGTAGTTATATCCTTAAAGAGCTCTGTGTTAAGAAGATAAAGAAAAACTAATTATATCCCCTATAGTCCTATAGAGAAAAACAGTTTTTTACAATGTGAGAATGTGTTTCTTAACGGCCCTCTTCACTTACCGTCGCCGGAAGCCCGAGCCAGTGTTATTCTATGGGGAAATTTTCTTTACAAATAACTTATTAACTAATACATATTTTTAAATTCTGTTTTTACATTCAGAAAATTCCCAACTGTTAAATTGACGGACCTTTTTTAAAAATGTATTTTTTTTTTTTTTTTTTTTTTTTGAAATTGTATACATATGTATACATAAATATGTATACATATTTTAAATTCTGTTTTCACATTTTGAAAATTCCAAGCTGTTAAACTGACGGACCTTTTTTTAAAAAATTATTATTTTATTTTTTTACATTTTATTTTAAAGCTTCAAAATACGAATTTTCAATATGTGAATTTTTTTCATTTTGCAATTTCAAAATAAAATATTAAAAATTAAAGAAATACATTGTTAAAAAAGGTCCGTCAATTTAACAGTTGGGAATTTTCTGAATGTGAAAACAGAATTTAAAAATATGTATTAGTTAATAAGTTACTTGTAAAGAAAATTTCCCCATAGAATAACATTGTCTCGGGCTTCCGGCGGCGGTGAGTGAAGAGGGCCTTAAGTGCAAAATTCATTGTTTATGTCTGAGAAGTTTTATATAGAGAGAAAATTTATATAGAGAACTGGATTATATGGAATTGCGGTATAAAGATCTTCTACTGTAGCAATTAAAGAATTGTGTTTTAATATATTGTTTTTCTTTTTCTTCTTTTTTATAAATGTATTTGTTTTATTTTATTTTATTTATTTACTTATTAAGATACGATAAATATTTAAATTTAATAAAATTAAAGTTATTTTAAAATAAAAATGCCGTTTAATTTATAAATAAACAAAATTGAAAAAGTCTGACTTTTTAAAACCATGGACTGATAATTAAATTTTATACAAAACTTAATTTTTGATTTGAATGAAATTTAACCTACATTTCGATTTTAATGGAGAATTTTATTTTTTATTAAAATCTCTATTATCGAAAAAATTTTTAATTTAAAGAAATTCAATAAGTTTTATCCCATTTTGTTTTTATTATTATATTTTTTAATTAAATAAATGTTCGTTTTGTAATAGCAACGTTACACAAGTACACACATTCTGTGGCAGAATTTAGGCAACAGAGCGATATTATTGCAGAAAAGAAATTGTCACTTGCAGAAAGATTTGCACATAAAAATAAGTTATTCCGAAATTTCAGTAGAAAATAAAAACTCATATCTTATGTTTACGAATTCTTCAACAGTATTAATAATATAGATTGTTTTTATAATTGAGTAATTCTCTGAAAAGTGGTCATTTCATGTCCCAGTAGTCTTGAGGGTATATTTTTAAAAGCACAAAAACAAAAAGCAGTCCAAACTATCAATATTAATTGGTTTTGCATATAAACTGTTATTCTTCGGTTATTGGAATTCAAATATATTTTAAAATATTTTTTTAAGTGCAAAATATCATTCCCTCACTGTGTCCCCATTCCCACATGTAAGTAAATAAAATGGTTTCTATGGTATTAAAGCATCTATATTTAGATTATTTGAAGTGAAAATTTATTAAACATACTTTAATAAATATTTATCCATTATACTACATTTGTATATTATGCGATGAAAGAAATTAGAGCACTTATTATTGTTGTCCCTGGTAATAGATATCATTCCCTCATCAAACTGTAATTATACCCATACTTACTCCATAAATGGCAGCAAGTACTTTATATAAGTCAAATTTAATTTATATAGAAGCAAAGTAAAGAAAACATTTTGTATTCTGTTGGAAACATTTTACAATGAATAGCATATGGCTCTCAAATGTTAGATTGAAGTACAGTATTTTTATTGTATGTCATTCCCTCACTCATTATAAAGTTAACTAAAAGAAATCAAATTTGCTTTTTTATGCTATTATATTAATAAAAATATGTTTTAATAAATATTTAGTGTTTGAAAATATAGCTAAACTTAATAATATTTTTATAAAGTAGTTTCTAGAAGAAATTTGTCATTCCCTCACAATCATTCCCTCATTTTTCTAATTAATAAAAATAATTACTATTTCAAAAATTATCAGATACAGCTTGGTTAATATTATTTTTTATTAACTGTGTATGTATTTTTATTATTTTTATTAGCGTGTATATGCACAAAATTAAAAAAAGAAATTGGAGCAATTTTATTTGAGTTAACATTAAAAAAAAAAAAAAAAAAGCCCACTTTTCAGAGAATGACCCAATTATATGTACATATTGTGAGTAAATAAGAAAATACGCCAATATAGTCTTGCAGAAAAGGTTTGCACGAACAAGGCTGGTCGCAGAAAGCATAAAAAATATTCTGTCACAGGGTACACATACACACATGCAAAGAAAACGTTTTTCCCTTTACGATACATAATTTTTCAAGACTTTCTAAAAACTAGTATGTTGTGGCCACCACAAGACTTTCTTCTATATTTTCCTATACAAATTCACGCAGTAAGAATATTAAAAAAAAAAAAAAAAAAAAAAAACGATTTTTTTCGAAGTTTTTTTTTCGTTAAAAGTAAAAAAAATCGATAACTTTGTTTTAAATTATCACAGATTTATAGTTCAACCATTCGTTTTAAAGGTATTGACGAGACCTTTCGAAAGATACCCATCTTGAAAATTTACTCCCCTCGGGGGGGGGGGACTTCCCCCCCAGGGGGGGTGGCAAGGCTCCTACGCATAAAAATTTTTTTTCCCAGTTGACTATCTCTAGTATAAATAATTCTTGTAAATTTCATAATGATTACTAAAAAATAATTCTCTTTATGCACATTTATACAAAATTTTGTCCTATATCACCATGTTAAAAATTTAGAAAAAGCGGGATGGCAACGCAACCTGTAAGACAATATTTACCAAAAGTTGATAGGCACTAATTTATGTCAAGGTGCAAGTACATATCAATTTGTATGAAATTCTGTGCAGCAGTTCTTGAGATACAGTTGCCACAAAATTTTGTCACACACACACGCACACAGACAGACAGACAGACAGACAGACATTTTCTAAAAATGGTCAAATCGTGTTCTACAGCTCTCAAAACGTGTAAATTCATCAAAAACCCGAGGTCGAAAATTTTTACGAATCCAATGCTTTCTTTATATTACATATAGAAGAAAGTAATACGAATCCAATACTTTCTCTATATTACATATAGAAGAAAGTAACAAGACAAGTGAGAAGTTCCTGATATATTTTTAAATAATAATAATATTAATACCAATAATAATAATAATAATAAATACAACAAAATATGAAAATTTCCGTTTATTAGAGGGTCACCCCTCCCCCCCCCCCCCCCCCGCTATTTTTGTTCGTGTAATTGTAGTTTAAATAACTTTTCTTGGAAATTAAATTCCATTAAAAATTAAATCAGATTATTAGAACTGTTTATTTTGTTTCTACAATTTAAAATTTAAAAATATATCTTTCACAGATTCTAATTTAATGCCAGGCGTTTATAACGTACTAGCAAGCTACGCCCACTTCGCTGGTCACTGTTTTTAAATGAATTTTCAAAAGAATTGAATCACTATATATTTTTTTTTTATATCGCATTATAAATAAAAACTAAAAAACTAATATATATATATATACAGATAGATATATCGTAAATTAAGTTAATCTCAATTTTAATCAAAATTTAATTTTAAATTATCACTTTTAGGTTAATTATTAAAATCAAACAGTTCACTCAACTTTATCGTTCAGTTGATTAATACAAATTCAAAAATAAATTAATCGTTCAGTTATTTAATTCGATTCCAAAATTAACTGTGAATCTAACTGTATACAGCCACATGTATGTCTCGTTTTCTGGTTTTACGTGCAAGGGTGCAAACTACTTATACTAGTTTTTCATGTGTAATGTATGTTATACTTTAGTTTTATTAATTAATACTAGTATTTCATTAACTATTTTTATTAGTATTTTCCATTAATAATATTGAATATGCTGCATGGATCAAAATGTTTGATTTTCATATGGTTTTTACATATCTTTTCAGTTTTAATTTTCTCTTTTTTGGTGGTGTTATAGGGTGTAGCTTGTTGTAAATATTTAGCAATTTGCATACAACAAGACAGAAATAACACCTACTTTACATGCAACATTCATTCTACACCCTTGAAAACGTAATGAATTTGCATGTTTCAATTTCTGGATGTTTGATAGTCGCAATCTCTTTTTGAATTTTTCTGTTTTATTTTTTTCAATGTTTCTTGTTTTCATCTCTTCAATGTTTGAAAAGGTTTTCAATATATATATATATATATATATATATACCTACATTGAAATCGTTCTAGACCTCGCTTCGGGTACCCGTTGCCTACGTTAGCATTTTTCCCGCCCCTGCGCTGCATCGGGTCCTGGTTCCCACTGCCTACAGTAAGGTCTTTCCCGGGCACTTCGATTTGGGTATTTATTGACGTCAGGTGGATCTGCTATTATTTAATAACTACGATTTTAAAGATGACTGTATC